>JABWDB010000073.1:600000-1118295 GCA_019614645.1 Stratiolaelaps scimitus
TTTGCAGCGTACAACAAGCGTTTCTATCACTGATTACTGGTTACAAAGTCGGAGAGGGGAGGGCGGGGGGGGGCGGAGAGGGACAAATAATTTCTAATCAGTTATCTAATCATCTCTCGGGAGGGGAGATGATACAGAGTCAACTTGTCGAATCCACTGAAGATTCACATTATCTTCAATAAATCGGGATGAGTAATGAGGGTGGTGGGTGTCGAGTCGACTGGCTATCTTCGCAGGCTTTAGGGTTAAATCACAAGAGAACGAAAATTCGTTGTTCACCACTCGGTAACTATAGCAGAGTTCATTAAAAACAAATGGGTGCAATAAAATAACGCGCCACGAAAAAAAGGAAATAGGCAATATCACAGCTGACACCTCACATTGGCGTCCTCAAAACAAAAGCACGAAAACAAAAAATCACCTCTGGTGGTATCCTACAACAATGACCGCAATAACAAAACACAACAGAAACTAAGATCGCATGCGATGTGTTGTTATTATAAGCGACTCTAGGAGAAGCTTCATCCACGAAATGGGATAGATTATGCGAAACGAACCCGCGCGCAGGTTAAACACTGTATCAGAGGCGAATACTCTCCAACGTTCGATCTTGACGTCTCGATCGGCGTCGGTGACCTGGCACGAGTCGGTCGGTGATACTTCTAGTGAACGACGGCATGGGACGGCACTGTTCTACTGATTCAGTTGAAGGCAAATGAACTCAAATTGACACCTCAGTAAAATTGAACCATAATAATGATTCAAGTGATGACTCAAATGCGAGTCCCAAGTTCGTCCTTCGATGCTGACTGCTCTCTGCTGCGTTGGCCCTCGCAGGAGCGAGATGGCGCGTTGCCAATTGCACCGGACAAACGTTTGGTCCAATGAAGTAATTATTATTATTAGCCCGCAAAACGAATTTGCGAACTCGGGATTAGCTCATGAAGCATCGAAAGCTGCTAGACAAGTACTGGATTGTTTACAAGCGTCGCATTTGCAGGACCTTCCGCAGGAGCGTAGGGCTGACGCATGAACTGCGACCTTTGCAACGAGTGCTGGAAGTTGAACCGGGGTCGCAATGTTCGTCATCTTTGATAGCATCTATATACGGTGCGAAATGGACCTTCGTCATTGTGCAAGAGGTGCCAACTTCCCCACAACTAATCATTGACATGATCCTGTTAGAAGGGTTAAATATTATTTTGTTGCAATGTTCCCCTGATTATCTAGACTGTAACGTCGGTAGTAGCTAGGAATAGAGCCTGGGCAAAGTAGACATGATACCACATGTTCAATATGAGATACGGAAAAAAAGTAAACATTACCAAATCGAGATCACCATCAGCTATTCGATTTGTTACGTCCAGCTGCATTCACCCCCCCCCCCCATTCAAGCATGCTTGGTTACGTAGACGAGTCCATGTTTGCATGGTCATATCCACAGACTTAAACCGTCTGCCATATACATTGAGGGGCGGACAGCCGGCGAATTGTTCATCGCTCCAGTGCATCGAGCTGACAAAGCCAACAACGCGCCACTAATGGTTGAGCGCCTCGAAGCAAACGCAGTGACAACAGATCGACACCTGCCTCTGGGGCTATGCGAGGCCAAGATATGAGGACGCATTTTAATCGGTTCCGGCCAAACGATCGGGCTGACAAAAGCGAGCGGGGCGGAGGGAAACGAAGGCATCTCTACAAAGATCTATGTCCAGTAATAAAGCGACATGGTGCCATGTCCGCCATCGTGTCATGCCCTTCATAAGAACAACACAACGCAGCTAATGTTGAGGAACGATGAGAATCGTTAATAGCCTACACCTGTATCTCGTCTCACACTCTCGCAGAGTGCCCCGGAATCAGCGATCTGTTGCGTCACCCGACACGGAAATACTCGCCGCTGTCAATACGTCTGAAGCGACCGTGCGGTAATGGCACACAACGACTTTGGTCGAATTGTCGGAGGTGCACACACCTTGCGGCTAACCCTCGTCAATCGTCGGCCGTAGCCACTGTAGTCGGTTGCGCGCTACACTCACGTTGCATAGAGCGTCAAGGAAGATGTACAGCCCCGCCTCGGACGGAAGGGGTATGGATATATTGTTAGCGTCCGTAAGAGTGGTTGGTCAGCACGAGCTATAACCATCCGCAGATAAGCAGTGTTAACAGCCGGGAACAAGCTCAAATTAGCGCTCAACGGCGCCAAACAGCAAACTTTCTCTAAAGATCTCCCCTGGGGCAGCCAGCCTGAGCAGTTGTTAAAATCACCTTATTGCTGTATCAACCAGATCGTACACGCGTAATTCAACGAGGCGATATCGAGCACTACAAGCAAAAATTTCATCACGATCACGTAATCGTGTTTGGATGCAAGGGACGTTTGGATACAAGATGGTTGCAGGCCGGGAAACAAGCTAAAAACTATCGTCTAGCTCCTTTAAGGTCCACAAAATACGGGTGATGGAAAACCTCTAAAAAAAAATACGATACAGCGACGGCATGCCATTCCCGTGAAAAACTCCAGGCTATTATCCACTGCTTGCGGTACACTAGCTTAGATTTAGTGCTGTTCTTGTCATATCCATGAGAAACTCGGCACTCAGCCAGTGCAAATTTTGCGGCATTGACGAGAACTATCAACAAAAGCTCCGAGCAAGCGACTAGCGATTAAACGAATCCGCCAAGCAAAGCCGACAACAAAACCAAAACCGAGCAAGAAACTCGCTCGCTCGCTCGCTGAGCGTGTATTGTCTTAACAAAAACAACAACATTCCCCTTCACAAAAACGCACAAAGAACACAAAGATCAGCAACATATCGGAGCGTTCCATCATATCGAAGTAACAGTAACTATCAGCATCGCCACCATCCATCATTAAGATCCATGAGAGCGACCCATCGTTCGCGGCCGAAATTTAATCGACTCGAATTTTCCCCATAATTCACCCACAAAAATATGGCCACAAAAACGAATATAAATTAAAAAAAAACACATCTGCAGCAGCAGCAGTAGCAGCAGTATCAACGATACGGCAAGCGGAACACAAAACTGACCAGAAACCGCTCAACTCTCGTCTTCAATAATTCTCAGGCGACAATTAATAAATGCAATAATCTATCAATCAATCAGTCAATGATGGATTTCTACCTTCAATCTTGTGTGTGTGTGTGAGCCAGTCAGTTCGTTAGTGGACGTCACCCTTTTCTGTGAGTCGTCACCGCCCAATCTCACACACAGACAGATAGCCAGAGGTCAATGAGAATCTCAACGTAGAGGCCCGGCCTCATTGTTCTGTCATCTCCGTTTCATTGACCTCATGTGGCGCTTCGTCTGGAAACCAGTTCCCACCATTGGATCGATCTTCCTAGCGGCTCAGCTACCTCGCTCACGCGAATCGGTTATGTTGTACGATGGCTGATTGGTTGTGGTTGATTGTGGTTCGTTCGTGTGGCAGATGTGGGATATTCCTCGTGTGTGACACAGTCTACTCTAAGAGATTCCCACCACGGTTTGTTTCGGCCAAACGCCAAGCGCTTCCCTAGAACGAGACCAGATATTCAATATGCAAATAAGAGAGGCGCCAAATAACAATAAATGCTGCTGTTTTTTCTTCCTTTTTCTTTTTTTTTCTTTCTTTGCTTTCCTTTTAATTTCTTTCGCTCTATTTCTACATCGTAGAGAGAAATAGCCTCGCTACAACACACGCATACACGCACACTCACACTCGCGCAGGCACACGCATCCCAATATTCAGTCGGCTGATTTCGCCGTCAACCGGCAATTCTTTCTGTTTGCGACTTTATTGTTTGTTGTTCTAATTGTCTTTCATTTTTATGTTATTGTTGTTGCTGTTGTTGCTGAGGTGTTTTTTGTTGGCGTTAGCAGGTAGACTACGCTTGTGCGCTACATCTGTGAAAGAGTGAGGATATTAGGTCAGGCTACAATGGAATCACAATTACGGTATACTCATTAGGCCGTCATAGGCCTTCAGTTAAAGGACAATTGCACCGAAAATCGAGAAAACAAAACGGGAAATTAATCGAAAATACGAACAATTAATCAAACTTCTGGATGGACGAAATGTGATGCTTGACAACGGAAGCAGCACACTGCGCTAACAGTCGGGAAAGGGACAAACAAGATGAGATGGGCGGGCGGGCGGGCGCGGCGGTGGGTGGTCAGTGATGCTACAAACTGTGGCTAAATTCGTATCTTGGATTGTTATTACGTAGGGGCGCATTGCACAAAAGAGGCCAACTTAAGAATATGACTATTATTGCATGATCTCCTATGTGAAAGACGTCCCCGAATTGTTGTTGTTGTCGATTGTGTACTCGGTGATGTTTGTAGCTATATCGATAAATAATGGTGGCCAAATGAAGAGCACAGCACAAAATGACTGCAACGATCCCGACGGATCCATTTGGGATTGAGGGTGAGGTGTGAGCCGTGCTGTAACAAAGCCCATGTATGCATCCCGGGTGTAGTGTAGGTGGCCGGCCGAAACAAGGCGTCTTTAGATCGATCTCAGTCAACATACAGCTCGCCAGAAAACGTAACCGTACCCGCTTGCGAACAGAGGCAGGGCAAAAAAATCAAGAAAAAAGTGGAAATCAAACAAAAAAACCAAGCCATTCGAGCCTGCGAAAACAACGAAAAAGAATGCTTATGACAACGCAACGTAACATGCGCACTCCGATGTTTTTTCTCGGTAGTGCCATCGAATGTAACCATAGCCAGTTGATTCTAGTGGAGCAATAGCAGGTCATTGCCAATTATCCGCAATGAGTCGATGTCTCCGAATAACAATTTCATTCGATTTTCGTCCAGCACACCATGTTGGAATCATTGGAGGCGACAGCCGCCGCATAGAGAGCTAGTGCTACCGAGACGTACAGCGTCATTCAATAATGAGCCGATGATACAATTGCCAAAACAGCACACGCCGACTCGGAACACGGAACAGTTTATAATGACATGCAGTCAATATGGAACGCCAGTAAAAATCCTGGTATAAAATAGGTGATTAGTAAAGGGGGAAAAATGGAGGCCGCAAACTTGCTGCTGCTTTAATACTGAAATGGCTCAGTGCGTCATTATAGCTTATTATTGACAAATATAATCATTTAGATTTGAAATCGATTACCGTTTACGTTCACTCAGGTGTTAGCAGAAATACTCTCCGCGGAGAGATTGCAATATAGAAGTGTGATTTATGAAACACCGTTTTCTTTGTATGATGCATTTTAGCCTCGTGATATTTACTTTTGTGCTTGACATCGCACTGTATAGACACCTACTGTGAAATTCGAATTAACAGTGGCATGCGATGTGAATTCCTCTCTCAGTGGGAAATTCAAACAAGATACGAAAAAGTGCATATTATATATATATATATATATATATATATATATATATATATACTCAGGGAAAAAGACATAGAAAGGTAATATTTTGTAAGAAAATATCACTGAGTTATTGCATACGTATATATTGTCAGTTCGGCAACCGCCACGCAGAGTTAGTGAATACACATATTTCCCTCGCCTTGGAAAAGCTAATCTCCTATGATATAATGTTCTCTGTATTGATTCGGACTTCTGCTGTCCCTTGGCCTATAACTACTGTTTAGTTGATTGGCTGCCATTGAACGACATTACTCGTTACTATTAATAAGAACCCGCCATTGTGTATCGTCTGCAGACATTAATACATTGTATGCAGCATAAAATATGGAAGATATTGCCTCAGCAATCAATCTCGAATGTACAAAGCTGGATTCGTTTTAGAAGGCGGGCGGGTTCAATCGTAAGCGGCAGCCAGGGAGAAACTCCGGATTGGCCATCTGATCCTCGGCGCCCATTGATGTACTCTATTCTATATTATCAAACGTTGAAAAAACACAGCCGAGACATGGTATCGTACATCGATGAAAACAACACGAAAAAAAAAGTGCAGCAAAACAAAGAGCCAAATACGGCCACCCATTGAAATATAACGTTTATAACGAAGCGTTGTCGTCAAAGCCGGTGCTCTACCGGTAGAACACTCATCCCTAACCGGGATCTGTCTCAATCGCATATAGAAACAGCAGCAAATGACGAGTCGCATCGAAGGCGATCAGAGATGGACAAGGCCTAAGTACAAGGCCGAAATCCCCCGTTGACACCGAGGTGTCCGCCTGGAGCGAATTGACCGTCAGCAGATCAAGACAGACTTGGTCGCAACGCAAATGACCAACACTTACGGGAAGGGGCGATACATGCACGTGATAGACATTTACCATCGTCGGCCTCTCGCATTTGTCATCACGGCTTCTAACTGTTTTTCCGGCTGCAGCTTCGATTCGTCGGAGGTGGGGGGGGCTCTTCAGAGCATGTTTCACTGTCGACAATGAGTTCAGTTTTACCTGTGTTGTTGTTGTTATTGTTGTTGTTATTATTATTATAATTTACCCCGAATGCCAACTCGTCCTCTCTGCCTATCCTCAGCCTTGCCGCTAGATCACGCGCTCCGGTGCGTGATGTGCGGGAGGCAGCCAGCGTCGGCGATGCCAAGTAGCATGACAAGCAAGGACTTGCAGCAATAATGACAAATAGTCCAACATAACGACAAGATAAAGAAGGAGGCTGGACTGCGACAATCAGAACTCAAGCAGTGATCCACCAACAGCATCCGAGTCTCTCTGTACCGTTTCGTCTACTAGCGAGCGACTAGCTCTGGTCTGGAACATCGGGCAGTAGCATGCCAAACACAGCGACCCCGCCGAAGCTACAATACTCTTAAAATAACAATAATATAGTAATAATATCATTTATAATTACTATTGTTTTACAGCAAGTCCGCCCGCTAGGATGCGTATGGCCAGTAGTGGTTTATGCGCAGGTAATACCAGACACGAACAAAACACAACAACAGTTCGCCGGCGTAGCCAGAAAATCCTCATACAGATCAAAACAACTGCAAAAAACGACGACAAACAACCGCAGCAGCAGCGTCGTTCCACAGCTCTCCAGCAGATATTTCGCCCTCTGGCCAACAAAGAAAAACACATGACAGCGGCAACAATCCGGGCTGTTCTCTGCTCCAATTGCGTCTCCAATGACGACGACACCACCATCATAGGCGTCCTATACATCGGCTTGGTCGCTACTCGGTGATCTACCAGCGGCTGCAGTTGTGGCAATGCACACACACACAGAGAGGCACATGGTAGCAGTAGACGACGGCATGTGTTGCTTCAACGTTATCATCGAGGAGCAACCTGCCTCAATCTAGCAAGCTATCGACTATTTATCGCTCTGTAAACACCGACAACTCGTCGCTGCTGCTACTGCTTGTTGTCGTCTGAAAGCTGCAATCCGAACCCCAGGCGTTGGCTAAGGCCAGCCGCCATCCCTGACGGACAGCATACAGAAAACAGCACGTAACAACGAGTGGTGACGACAGCGGCAGATGCAGAAAACATTGAGTCATTCAATCGAAGGGGGGTCAGAAGCCCGGGGTCGGTATGGCCCTAACTAGCCGGTCAGCTACGACTATCACAAAAATCGGCGAGTAGTAGTAGCTCACTAGACCAGTGACGGCGAGAAGACCAAAAACGATATCTAATGCACTGATTATTATTATTATTATGACATATTGTATACCCATAGATAGGTACACAAACAGAAAATGGTCACTGCGACATTTTGCATCTGCCGGCAGACATCTGTCTGTCTGTGTGTCTGTTGTCGGCGGCGGCGGCGGTGGCGGCGGCGGCGGCGGTGGTCGATGGGTCGATCACGGCTCCGCATAACAATAATCATTAATAACAACAATATTCTAGTATAATAATAATAATACTAATGCCCCGTAGCCAGCAACGCCGTCAGCGCTATCATGCGGCGAACTCCAGTGGGCACGACACAGACATACAGACGACAGACAGAAGCTTGATCTCGAATAACGCGAGAAAAAAGGCAAGCTTCAAGCTATATCCTGCAAGCGTAGCATAACCGATTGACGTCTTGCGGCGATACATCTCAACGGTGCTGTATCGTCTGTACAGAGAGCGAAGCGCGCCAGTGGATTCCATCAACGTGTACCTATATATTTACACCTACACAGAGTTGTACAATCTTCACTTGATTTGGCAGCACGAATCGATATTTGCCCACAGGAGACAATCACACGCATTGTACAAGTCTACGGGGATGCTGCTGCGCTGTTGAATAGGAGCTACAAGGCCGTCGACCCTGCCGATGCCGGCCAGGCTCTAGCTAGCTACCGTGGATCGGTTTGCGTTGATGCAAGCACGCATACAACAGGGACCTTCATAGGCCGTGGCAGCAAACCGGTGGCCTGTGGCAAACTCGTGACAGACGCGCTCGGCTCGGCGACTCGCTTCACAGCTAGCCCCCCCCCCATTCACAAGGATTCAGCCTCCCTCTCCTCCCCCGCACATGATACGAGTGCATACAACACGAGACGCTACTGGCGTCAATCTTCATCGCAAACAACCACCCTGCTGCTGTGGAGGCGGCTGTACTCGTTGGCTACGGGATACACGCATCGGCTGAGAACTAGTGGCAGCAGCAACAGGAGCAGCAACGGTGGCGGCGGTGGTGGCCACCATCACCGCCGCCGCCGCCACGGTGGTAAGAAAGGCTTGCAATGCCAATGGCAGGAAACGCACGGAACTCTGCTGCTAGGCTAGGTGGCTGGCCGATGAAGAATCGCTCGAACGGACCCGAGGGAAACTGCAGCCGTTTGGCCGCAACCGAGTTGGCTGGGGTCGCAGCTTCGTCGCTTCAGGACCGCTGGCTACCGCAGCGAGGGAGCGAGTTTGGCTTGCGCTGGCGGCGGGCATTGTTGTGCTGGTGGCCGCCGGCCATCTCTCCTGCGATGCCACTACGTCCACGTATAATGCGCGTGGCCTACGATAACACTACCTACTGGCCAGTATTGGCAGTACACATCGTATAGATACAGATGATGATATCGGGTGGGTAAGCTAGCTAGCATACAAATAGTATAGACCTCAGCAGCAAGCGGCAGCCTGACCGGATCACACCGGGTCGGGTGCCGCGTATTGGGACCGCACACGCCTGCACCTCCCAGGCAACGTCCCCCTACCTACGGCCTCGGCCGGGGCTGGACCTGCCCCTCGGCGAAGATTCTGGTACTTACATGATGGCTGGCCGAGGTGGCCAAGTTGTCCCTAATTGCTTGCAGGGAGGATTTCAAGCTGGAAGATTGGCCGAATCGATGTACCTCGTCTATGGGTGGGCCCGGCGGAGGAGAGAGCCGATACGCGGCGGTGCACCGAATATGCCGCTAAATTTCGAATTCAAGCCCGCGTTACTACAAATCAAGCGCAGAGGCGCGAGACGAAACTGGAAGGCGAGAACAGGCCACGCGGCGCGGTCCATCCAATATTCACCCAAAGCGAACGCTCATTGCTCTCTCACAACAGACACACACACACACAACGCGTCGCTGGGAGAGGCGACGTCAGCCAACTTTGTTTTAATTACTAATCTATCGTATACGTTACACTATTGTATGTTAAACTCACATATATTGTGTATTTGTACGTAGCCATTACTGATGCTTTTTATATATACGTATACTCCCAAATGTTTCCAACTGCTGAGTGCGTCTACTGCTGTACTGTATATACCCAAATGCCCCCCCTAAGTATTGTAGATTTTCCACAGCTATAATCAATATCCGATTGTCTGCGAGTTTCTCAGATTTTAGACTACATTTCTGTACTTTAAAATAATGTTTGTATTTGCTTTTCTTTTTCGACTCATACCGCGATGATAATAATAATAATAATAATAAAAATTAATAATAATAAATAATTTAAATGCTATGCCATTACAATGCTACAGACGAAAAATGCCAGGGCGACAATAAGAAATTTTGAAGAAACGGATTGTCAACGTCAACACAACTCAATAAGCGTAAAAAAATGTAAGGAAAACTTTTAGCCCGTTACATGGGAATCGCGAGGCAAAACTATGGTGGTGTTTCAACACGCGTACAATTTTCTTTTAACCATGATATGGTGTACAATTAGGTATTCTCTGACGGCGTGACGTTCACGTTGAACTCCAATTTACTTCGTGACGGAATGTCACCCAAAATACGGAGCGATTGCTTGTGACAATCGAAACGCATTTAAGAGAAGGTCAATAAAGAACGTCCCCTCAAACGTGTAAAGTGGTGATCACGCGTCAGATGTGGTCACTCGCGCTTCCAAAAGGGCGCACTAGATTTTACATTATTTGGTAAAATAGCAAAGCTCACTTGTGTATGCGACTGCATTACGTGGTACGTATTCATCTCCACTACGGTTGATTAGGTTGGCAAAAGATACGGCCCAACTTCAATTGGCCACGAAATAGAATGATTTGTGTATTGAGTTTGCTAACAACAACATACTTTTCAATGCTTTCCGGCGATGTTAAAGCGGCCTCGACACATCTGTGCCGTGTACGTAGAAGGTGCCGTCGTTGAGCGAAGGGCTCAGGAGTGGATTGCAATTAAAAGTTTACGGCCTTCACGACATTGACGATGCTCTGCACTCCGATGGACGAGTCAGGCTCGACGAGGACAGTTCGATGGCCCTCTTGAACGAGCATGGCCGCTAATCAAACTGCGAGATTTCTGCGTAGATGAAATACAATCAAAAAATAAAAATAAAAAACCTGTTTGTTCAACAATCCGCGGCAACTTGTCCGATCTTCAATCGCCGTTTGAAAAAAGCTGGCTATATGCTGCCCCCCCCTGATTATGTCCTGACTTTGATATCTATTCTGACCTTACTGCCAGTGATAGCGTTCTGCCCCACTGTAAAAGATTAATAAATAGATTAATAGATTAAATAATTGGTCGCTGCCCCACTGTCAAAGAAATGCAAGTGACAAAACAGGTTCAAGTAAATAATCCCTGAACGTGGCGACTGGCCCTGTTCGTTCGATGGAGTTAACTCTATATATGTGTATATTTATACAAAGGTCAAAAGCAATTCAGGCAGTGCCTTATACAAGCGGTTGACTGTAACACTAAATAGCCTTCGTTTGCGCAACAGACCCAGTGTATCGTGTAGTCCATAGGAAATCATTTACGGCAAGTGGCTAAACACCGAAACAGGGTTTACTCTCAATGTGAGTGCTGCGAGAGTCCTGGCCCACATAAGTAGTGGTGTGGCAGATATATTTCGAAGCGGTAACCAGTACTAACTACTGTCAAGTATAAACAATGGAATGGACGTGGTTAAAGAACGATATTCATAATGAGCTTACCGCTACTAGCCACAACTCGTACTACTGCTACTACTGAGATTACTGATACGGCTAAGCAAAGCCAACGTTCTGTAACGAGAATGCCATTGAGGGAAGAAGACACTTCATCAATCTCAGAGACTAGCGCGGATATGGAATCGCGCCAGCCTTGTCTACGCAGCCACTGCGAAAAGCACAAGCATGAAAATGTTCTTTTGATCAGTGAAAGTTCAGTAAAGGTTTCAATGACAAAAATGAGCAGAATCCTCAGTTGCAATTTGGTCTTCTCCCTTGCAGGCGAATCATTGAATGTACTAAAGACAATACTTGGAACCTGAGCAAAAGCGAAAGTCTGGCTGTGTCGCGTGAGCGTTCGGTGTCTGAAATATTCGCAGCCTGGCTTGACACGCTAACGGAAGTACGTGGACGCATCAATCTGTCAATACGATTGCTCCGCTTATACGAAGCGCTTGGGGAAACAATCGGGTATGTGTTGTAGGTTGAATTGAGAGCAACCCAATGTATTCAATTTGAAACGTTTAGTGCTAACATATCGCAGTGGTTTCGGCCAATCTCGAAATGTTCTAAACTATGGAAACCGGATGGCTCGAGTTAGGTTATTCCACTCTAGGTTCAGCTTCCGTTGTAGCACAGAACTGTATTCCACTCAAAGAAACATGACCGACTATGGAAGTTACTAACTTTAACTTTCCTCTGTATTTCTTGCGAAAATAAGTGGCAGTAAATAATATCCACACTACCATATTGCTTGCAGAAAGCACTGAGATACACACACATACGAACAACGAAATATATTTCCTTTAAACCTTTGATGTACCTTCCTAGTGATCTTCCTCCTTATCGTCAACCTAGGAAGTCTTTTGTTTCACTGTGTGTCCGTGGAATGAGATTTCTCACAGACAACAAACCTTGGAACTTACCATGCTGTTGTAAGTAGATGTTAAGTACTCCAAAATATGAAGCGAATATTCACTAATTCACGAAGCACACTTATAGTTCCAAATGGCAATCATCGTTGCTCAAAAGATGCCCCATGGTGTTTCTGCGCAGCCTGCGCCAAATACAATTTAATAAATTCGGAATGTACATTCCAAAAAAGTCTTGTCGTTCTAGATTAAGCTTATTTTCACACTGAACCAGTATTTATGCATTATTGAATGTTCTGCTCGCTTCGGCCGCCAAAACAAAGAACGGACTCCACAACGCTGTGCAACGACATGCAATAATTATAAATAAATGTAGAATAAAACAAAATAACCCATTCGATCATCACACGTTTCTCGGTACTTATCCGCATGGCATTACAACGGGGAAATCTTGGGTAGAAATCGCCGGAACGTTTGGAGCCGTAGTCAGTATTCAAACATCGCGCCAAGAAGCGCAACCAAGAAAGGGGAGTAGTACACAAAAGGATGCGTGTACAACAAACCAAGATTAGTTGTCACTAAGCTCTCGAGTCGTCGTCACCTCAGCGGACCTAAGGCATGGCACAACATCAACAACTACCCGAGGCCACGAAAGAGTTAGAACCTGAGACAAACTTCACGGCGAGTCTTCAGCGGTACCCTCCAACAATGGAACGATAGCCACCGCTGTGCGTGCGAGCACGAAAAGCAATTTTTTTACTTTCTCTTTAGACCGCCGCAATGCTATTGCATAATTGGATACAGAAGGCGATGAACAAGAGAAATAACCCAAAGTACTTACGCAGAAACGAAACCTTCGTTGCGAGGTGTTATGAAATTGCTCCATAGATCGGCAACACGGCGAAACATCTGCGAACTCTGTGCTACAAGTTCCGACCACTGGCGGACCAGTCAGAGACATCAGTTCGTGATTATATGAAGGGGAACTATTGAAGGAACTGAATCATTTTTTTCGCTTTAACTACGTTAACAGATCATCGTTTAATCGATCTAATCCTATCGACGTTCAAGCTACGAATCAAAACACTAAGCTTAAATATATAAAGAGCATATCATCGGACTAGAGCCAACAATGAAATGTCATGGACGGGAAGGCACAATTAACGAAATAGCAGATTTTTGTCATTTATGCTAATTTAGCCTATCTAGACATAGAACACAGGCAGGGGTAAATGTATATAGCTTATTATTTTTAATAAATATAGCCATAAAAAAAAACATGTTGCTGGTGCTAGTGATGTCATTGCTGTTTTAAGCGTGCAGTCCTTTCTCTGTTGTCCGCGGGTCGTCGAAGGTCCGCTCGAGCCGCAGCAGCAGCTCGGGCTGCGATGTCCCCGTGCGTTTTTACTCCTTGGCGGACTCCTCGGTCATTTGCTTAGGTGCGGGTTCTCCTCCGTCGAGGCTGGTGGCCTTTTTGCTTCCGCTGACAATGTCATCAATTCGCAGCAGGAGGATGGCCGTCTCAATAGCGGTCTTGTACGCCTGGAGCTTAACAGCCAACGGCTCCACGATCTGGAAGGATAACGTGGAGATGGGGGGGGGACTTCGAATTAGTTTTCATACAATTGGTAAAGAAATATCTCGTCTGATTCTGTCAAAAAAAGAAATAACGACAGATTAATGACTTAATTCCTTTCGTCGTAAATGATGGTAATGGTTATTAACAACGTGCGACGACGGTAGAAGTCATGATTAAATAGCGAATCCCATTCGAGTAACTGTTTATAATGCCACCCCTCAGGGCTGCCTGTTTGTGTCCTTAGTAATGAAACTCGGATAATTGAGGGTAACAGATTTAAGCCAAATGAAACCGCCAATACTATTTAAGCACAGAAGCAAGCTCTTCCTCGAAGCTATTCATAAAAGAGAAGGCGAAAAGGGAACTGATTATATCTTCGTAGAATAGCTCGTATCGAATGTTTCTGATTAGGTAATCCAGTCGATAGACGTCCGTTTTCTTTCCGGATTGGTTAAGGTGGCAAATTTTTGTAACTCCTTTTTTGCCGGCTTCTTCCGCCTTTTCCCGTCAGAGTTCTCGCCACTGATCCCTATGGGTGCACTTATGCTGCCACGAGATGAAATGTCGAGAGGAACGATCCACGCTTCCCCGAGAGATTTAAATAAATATGCGACATCCGGTCCATTTATCCAAGCAGTGTCCCTAGGGTACTACCGACGCTACCGTCTAGACCATTACGAGAACAACGAGTTTGACAAAAGTACCTTGAGTTCTTCGGTCTTAACAACTTCACCGGTTTCGCCATTAATCGCGAAACCGTGGTCACCGGTTGCATGCTTGGCACGTAGCTGGGTCAACGTTCGGATTGGGTTACCGCCACAGTTCTGGATCAGAGTGGCCGGGATAACCTCAAGGGCCTTTGCAACTGCTCGGTACGGCCATTGGCTGACCCCCGATAGAGTCTTGGCGCGCTGTTCGAGCTCATAGCCTACGGCCATTTCAACAGCGCCGCCTCCGTAGACGATCTTAGGATCCATGATGATGTTGCGGGCAACTGCAAGCGCATCCTGTAGAACGAAGACATTTTAAGTTTATATGTATGCTTTACTGATAAAAATTCATGATTGCATGTTGCATAGTGCTTGTGTGAGCTTGAGTGCATTTGTAATGATGAAAATAGCAGAACATTCTATCGGCTTGAATCGAGAGATTAGCTTCGAGGAAAAATAATGTAGACGATTCCGCACAAACTAAACATAAATTTATAAAGAATAGATTCAGAGAGAACTATGGGTTATAGGTAAACTTCGGGCGGCCCTGGCTCATTTCAGTGGCGCCCTCGAACAACATCAACCGAAGCTGGAAGTAGAGATGGTATACCTGAAGATTTCGTTCAATCTCATTGAGAATGTCTTTGCTGGCGCCGCGTAATAAGACCGTGCACGCCTTGGGCTGCTCGCATTCGGTGAGGAAGCAGAAATATTCATCGCCAATTTTCTTCACCTCGAAACGTCCACAACGCGTTCCGACATCGTCAGCCTTCAGTTCGTCTGTTCGATTGCAGATCGTTGCGCCACACACCCGGGCAATTCGGTTGTTATCCGTTTTGCGGACGCGTCGGACAACTGAGATATTCGCCTGCATCAGGTAGTGCTGGGCCAAATCCGAAACGCCTAAAAGTCACAGGTCACACCATATATTGATAAAGGTAGACTGGGTGGTTTCTAAGAACGAAAAACCTTGTCTCGCTTAAGCTTGATTAATCTGCAAGAATCGCTACGAGGCGTGTATAGTTAATGTTAATCATATATTGATTGGGGGAGCTGTCAAAATGTTTAATCACCCTTTTCGGTGATAACGAGATCGGGTTTCACGGAGATGATATCGGCGCACATCTGTTGAATGAACTTCTCCTCGATCTCGAGGATCTTGGAGAAATCTGTCTCATTTGAGATTTCAATGTTCGTCTGCGATTCGCCTTTCTTGTACTCGAGATTGCAGTCTAGCAACACAATTCGCGGCTTCTCAATAAGCCGCTTCATACGAGGGTGGACGACATCCTTGTTAAGCATCACACCGTCTAGAACCGTGGAGTCGTCGATTGATCCACCGGGTACCTTCTCCACCTGCAAACGAAATTATGTTATTATACAATTAGTACAATACCACTTTTCATTTCCTTGTCGTCGCTCATCGTTAAGTAACGGATCGAAATCGGCAAGGTGTACATCTATTCATAAACTTTGTGTTAATCCTTCAGCCCCTCGGAAAACATATGTTTTTCTGATTTATCAGCGCGGGCTCACTGCCTCACTCACAATAGCGCTATTTGCTAATTTTCTACCTCCGTGCCTAATATATGTACTGTTTTTCGAGCTGACCCTCAGCTGTTCCCCTGTCTGACAGACCTCAGCTCTTAACCTTTTAGGTATTACTATGAGGACCTGTCGGGGCCACCTTTGCTTATTCTCTTCCTTACTCGCACCTGGCAAGAATCTTCAGATATGCCTAATACATATATATATATATATATATATATATATAGAGGATTTAACTTCTACTAAGATAATTTCTCCAAATAGCTCGCCTTCACATAGTTCTTGATATCAATATCCTTTGATCCATGATTCTCGATACAGACGGTCTTGACAGCTTTGAGAGCCATCGCACACGCCTGACCGCTCCATTTCGACAGGAACTTCGTGCCGATACAGGAGTTGATCACTTCGGTCATCTGTGCGACACTATCGGTGTCTACCGGCTTCGCCACTTTGTTCTTTAGTATATCGACAGCGTCCTCGAGGGCCTGACGGTACGCAGCAATCACGATAGTTGGATGCATGTTCTGCTCAAGGAAGGGCACAGCGCTGGCAAGTAGCTCACCAGCCAGGACGATCACCGATGTCGTACCGTCGCCGACTTCTTCGTCCTGCGTCCGCGAAATCTCAATCATGGACTTGGCAGCAGGATGCTGTACCTGAATGTCCCGAAGGATTGCGTTACCGTCATTCGTCATGACGATACCTGGAATTAGCACAAGGTCATGTAACAAAATCTGCGAAGCGGCTTGTTCGTCCCATGTCTAGCAATTACCGCCTCTAGAATATATGGCACGCACACTCTGCGAACTTGCGCAGAGAAAGCTTCTGTGAACAAAGTTGAAGGGGAATTCGAATTGTCCGCCGTATTTGTTTGAGAACCTATTATCTCAACGGCTGAACACATATTGTGCACATTGTCCCTGTACACTTAGGCTCTTTATAGGTGAATATATTGAGATTAACAACACATGACACTGTATTGACAAGAACGATAGTTCATCATTTTTAACACAGCTGAGGTCTATTTACTTCTACAAAATTTTAAGAAGAACCCAATGCCAAGATGCTTAGCTTAAAAAGTTCACATGTTCTACATAAGTTGCTGTAAGTCAAGCCTATGAGTGTAACTAACGCTTGCCATGTAAAGAGAATAACTGTTCTAATCGTTTTTACTACTTTAGCATCCCCGTATAATTAGCGGCCGAAATCATTTCTCTCATATAGTTTGCCTATCAATTATTTTTCTCATTAAGTGTATCTTTAATCAAACAAGAGCGACAACAGCAACATCTTTCCCCAGCATACAGTAAGGCGTCGTCGCATCCACTCCCACGCTCCCTAGTGACTTGGTTCTAGTAGAAAATGTCCGCGTGGTTACGTCAGTACCACTCAAGAAGGATGATCGGACGAAATATTTTTCATTTAGTTTTCGTCGTAATACTATGAGTCAAAGGGGTTCCACCAGAGAATGAAAACGCTACATATTGACCGCCCGAGAGCTCTCCTGCACTTGATAGGTGAAATGACTTGAGTGTCACACAGGGTTTCGGCCATAGATCTCTCTCGAACACCACTGTCAGAAGATTTCAGCGGTGCCGGCTGCGGTATAATAGCATGATGACATAGCCACCCACAAGGAGAGACATCGCGCCCATTCGAGAATAAATAGTTGACAGTCGGCTTGTTGACTTGCGATTTGCAACTGACCTCCGATGGGATTCATGAGCATCTTAAGCATGGCACGAGGGCCGAGACAGGTTCTGATGATGTCTGCAACCGCCTTGGCTGCCTTGATGTTATCGAGCTGAACCTTTCGGCCCGAATCGCGTTTCGTGTTGGGTTTCAACACCACGATAGGCATTTGGCCGGAACCGAACATCGCTGCAGTTAACTGGGGAAGCCGACAGAAGAACAAGGGTTTCACACACACACACACACTCTGACAGCACAGAAGGGTTTCAATGGAAACAAATAAATGCCCGGCGATGCACTCCTATTCGAAGCACTGTATCCACAACGACTAATCCTTTCGTCTCTCACACGGCACCAAGTATCAGTCCTTCCTTAGCGCGAAAAGCACGCGGCCCTCCAAGTATGGATTGTTGCGTCGTCTGCACGGGAGCGGCCCAATGGTACCACAGTCCTGCCGCTTCGTATCACAACTATGAGTTTTTGTGGTACACAATTTTAAGATAGGTTTCCACTTTTCTTGTGGCGAAATCCTGCCCATGTATACGTTTGTCAATCGATATATCGTTCTACAGGCAACACTAAACGACTGGCTGCTCGATAAAATAAAGCGGCAGGTAGAGCCCGTACTGCGTTCTTCTGTGGATCTTCACATTTGAATATTCAAACTCATTTGCTCCTGTCATCCTAAACAAGAATGTATTCCCTCTCATCGATGCTTACTTAATATAACATAGGTAATAATGTTCCTTCCCATGTTTAACGCTTCAGCACCTTTCTTCCAAAAGTAAAGTTATCCACTGAACATTACAGATCACAACCAATTGTCGTTCAATTGTTCACCGCTTTCGCTCAGAGTTCACTCTCTCGTTGTGCCAGCCAACATGCCACTTGGCTGATGATGTTAATGATATGTTATCAATTATCAATGTATATCAGATCAACTTAATCTCTTCCAAGTGCGTATTTTCTTAATTGACTCTCCGCTGCTCCCCCCTGTATTACTGTCCCTCATTTCAACTGGTCGCACGTCGGTTTTTGTGACGTCCTCGTCGTGATGGCCGACAAGGAAACGTCGCAGCACCACGGGACACAGCGTGAATATGTGGAGTGGTGGTGGGATATTTCCCAAGTAGCAGGTACATCTCCTGCCGTGGCCTCGACAAAGTGTAGATTTTGCTCTCGGCAATTTCTCCTACTAATTCTGCCATAGAGCGAATTCGTATCGAGAAATCTGATTGCCGAAGGGCTGGCGTCACTTCAGGCACAAACCAATACTCTCTCTCCCCCCCCGCCATTCGCCAGCCGTTCATGGCCGTCGCCAACTGTGGTACGAATTTGTATACGGCCGGCCGGAACCGGTGATCGATCTATATGTGCGAGCTTTGTTTGCATGCGATAGCAGACGACCATCGAGGAAGGCAGACAGCCAGCGCTATTGGCGTAGTTCGTCCGCGTCTTGTTTTTGCCAGCTCCGGGCCTTGCTTGCTTGATTGCTGGCTGAGTTGGTCGGCTGGCAGTTGGGTAAGCCCGTTGTGGCCGTACGGAGTAGCTTTGGTGGTGGTGGTGGTAGTTGTTTGGCGGTGTTGTGTGCGTATCTATAGATGGTTGATCGGCGGGGTCCGCTGCTGTTTCTCGTGTAAAGGCGGCTGGCATTCTCGCCAGCAACTCTCATCCTGCGAGGAGCGTTTTTGTTTGTGCGAAGAACAGCTCAACTTCACCGGACGCTATGGGCGAAGATCGAGAGCGCGACAAGGACCGTAAGTATTCATGAAATTGATTCGATTTCGCGCCAGCCAGTGAACTGAGTTGAGTTCACCCGACGATGACTGTGCCGCAGCTCGCCGTCAAGACAATACGACATCGACCATCGAATCTCGTCGAGTGCACAGCCCGTGGACCCGGTGTGGCAGGCCTCTTATCTTGGCTGCCAGTGTTCAAAACGTAACATAACGTAAATCGAAATGGCCGTCTCCTATGAGTTATTATTGCCGCTTGTGCGAAGTATTCGACCAGCAACCGGTGCGCTTTGGATCGAGTGTGCGTTTGATAGCAAATGGAGAATGTGCTGCGGTGTGTGACGACATCTCACCGGCGGCCACATAGCCGAACGGGATGAATGTCGCATGGGGGCTGCGAGCTTGCAGAATGCTTACTGTCAATTGTAACGGTGCGAGATATTGTGAGGCTCATTTTGCGTGTAACTAGTGGGGAAATGGGTAGATGTTAAACGAATTATTTCGATATATTTCGTTGTCAACTTGACACTGGCCTCATCATGGTCGCGTTCGGCGAGGAATAGCGGAGTATAGAATCGAACATTTTAGATAAATGTCCAACCTCTGCAGCAGAAGATCGCTGTTCGAGTTTTCGAAGCCCGGTCTGGGGCGTGATATAGGAGAAAGCAAATGTTTCGTTATCAATCGTTCCAGTCGCTTTATTTAACTGCTCGATGCGATTCCAGATACGTTCGATAAGCGCCAAAGGTGTAGACATCTCCCTTGGGTAGGCGTTTTTGCTTACATTGAAAAATAGACAACATGTAAATGCAACTACAAGCATTTTATGTAATTTTAACTCTGGAACAAAAAAATTGAGCATTTTCTCATTTCGAGCCAAAAATTGAGTTTTCTCTATTCATTGGACAACACACCGAAGTGGCCCCCACGAAATGCGGTCCACGGTTGCTGCAGCTATCGCCGTTGTCGTCCGTGGTAGTTATAGACAATATCATATGTCTGCAAAGTGTAAATTATTAACGAATATAACCAGATTCGCCGTCTGACGGAAAGGCTCACGCTGCTAATTTACCTGATCTCTGGTACGTTATTGTAGACGAGCTATGACTTTTAGCAGATACTCGCCGTCTTACAGATAGATAGATCGAGCTGCGAGAGGGCAGACCTGCGTAGTTGCCACTGCGGTAAACAGCATGAATAGGGTCTTTAAAATCCAACCTCACATGTACCCTCGATGGAACCTTAATGATACGTTGTTTCAGCATGTTCGGGGAAAGAACATTGATGACCGCGAAACTAGCGCAGCAATGTATTTGTGCAGTCGGGAATATTTTTCGGTTCCAGAGAAAGAGTTGTCTTCTGAATCCCGTGTCATAACACTGCTCGTTAATAACATTTAGGTAAATGAACGACTCTGGATAGTTGATTAGGAGAGCCTTTTTCCTATAAAGTCTCGGTCACTGTTGAATTTGCTCGATTAGATCATAGTTCTTTGTGAGGTTGTAAATATCTTGTAAAGGCGGCAAGGATATGAATCAAACAAAAAATGCGGCTGTGAACTTGCGATCGAGTCGTCGTGAAGCACCCGTTCTCTCTGTGAGAGAGAGAGAGAGAGAGAGACAAGGGGCACAACTTGTGTGTGTTTTCAGGGTCTCGGAGCACTGCCGGAGGTCACAGGTAAAATTCGCTGAGCTCACGATAAATTCGCCTGCTTCTCTGCGCCGCTTGTTCTGAATGAGATTTTGTAAGTGTTGAGGCTCTTGCTGTCACTTTCCTTATGTATACATTAATCATACGTAGCCTATGACTTATCTAACAGTGAGTCTATATTTCGTTTTGTTGTCGATGTGTTCATCGGTTACGCTCACCGTGTTGAATGTCAGGACGACGCCGTTCACGGTCACGGGACCGCGGTCGCGAGCGTTCCCGTGAGCGACGGCGCTCACGCTCGGATTCACGCGGACGTCGAGGCGCTCAGGGCGGCGGTGCGTGTGGCAAGCTTCGCCGAAAGAAGCCTTCACTCTACTGGGATGTGCCTGCGCCAGGCTTCGAGCACATCACGCCGCTGCAGTACAAGGCGATGCAGGCGTCAGGACAGATCCCGGCCACGCTGTTGGCGCCGCCGATTACGACGGACCATCAGCCATCCCAACCGGTTGTCGGCAGTACAATCACGCGTCAGGCGCGACGATTGTACGTCGGCAACATCCCGTTCGGATGCACAGAGCAGGAGATGATCGACTATTTCAACGTACAGATGCACGCCTGCGCGTTCGCTCAGGCGCAGGGCAACCCCGTGCTCGCGTGCCAGATCAACATGGACAAGAACTTTGCCTTCCTCGAGTTCCGCTCGATCGACGAGACGACGGCGGCCATGTCATTTGACGGTATTAACTTCAAGGTGAGTTGGAAGATTCTCGCCAGGTACGAGTAAGGCAGAGAATAAGCAAAGGTGGCAACCCCGACAGGTCCTCATAGTAATACCTAAAGGTTAAGAGCTGAGGCCTGTCAGATAGGGGAGGCCCAGCTGAGGGTCAGCTCAAAGACAAAAAAAAAGTTGGATTCTAACGAATATTTAGAACACTTTAGAGCCCAGCCCGTCGAGGAATATCGAATGTGTACAACGTCTTGTTGGGTATATTAGGGTTAATTAAATCTGTAATTAGCTTCGCGTGCTATACTGCCGTGCACGCGTATATGGGGGTTGAGTTCGGGAGCATGAAATTTCGGCGGAGGTGAACTGGTGTCGGGAGATTTTTGAACAGACGAGGTTGGTGTAAAGTTCTAGTGCTTGACCTGAATGATTCACACGGTTCGCTGAATTTGTAGGCTAGTGAAAGTAACAATGGCCGTCGTTTCATGGCGAATTTTAAAGTAATTCCTTCTCCTAACCTGGCGCTTTTTTTTGCTCTGTGCTTTATGCTATAGGGTCAGTCGTTGAAGATCCGTCGTCCACACGATTACCAGCCAATGCCAGGAATATCAGAACAGCCTGGCTCTGTGATACCTGGCGTGGTATCGACTGTGGTCCAGGATTCGCCGCACAAGGTGTTCATTGGCGGACTTCCAAATTACCTAAACGAGGACCAGGTTCGCGAGCTGCTTATGTCCTTTGGACAACTCAAGGCATTCAATCTCGTCAAGGATACTGCTACGGGTAAGCAAACCCTGACCGAAATGACTTGCACGACCTGAATTTACACTGCAACGTCAGAGGGTACAGCGTAGCGTCGATATCTCAAATGTTTTTTTTGGCAACGTACAGAGGAGCTTGACAAAGTTGTTGGGTTGGAGAAATCCGTTTTTTTTGGGTCAATCGATTCTGCATATTCTGAAAGTTAGCATGTCGATAGCTCCGCCGTTAATATTTGGCTTCGTTTAAGCTTGTGCTGACTTGATATTATTTACTTATATATTGGTATCGCGGCTAGTTAGTGATAACTAAGTAATAACAATCTCTCTGTCCAGGCCTGTCGAAGGGGTACGCGTTCTGCGAATATGCCGATGCAGCCATCACCGACGAGGCTATCGCCGGCTTGAACGGCATGCAACTCGGAGAAAAGAAGCTCATCGTTCAGCGCGCATCGGTAGGCGCCAAGAACTCGTCAATGGCAGCACCGGTACAAATCCAAGTTCCAGGCATGGCCTCAGGCGTACCTGGCTCATCCGGTCCCGCCACCGAGGTTCTCTGCCTAATGAACCTCGTTACACCGGACGAACTTCGAGATGAAGAGGAGTATGAGGATATCCTCGAGGACATTCAAGAGGAGTGCAGCAAATACGGACACGTGAAGAGTATCGAAATACCTCGACCCATCGACAGTGTCGAGGTCAATGGTCTTGGCAAGGTGTTCGTCGAGTTCAACTCGATCGCCGATTGCCAGAAGGCGCAACAGGCACTGACCGGACGAAAGTTCAGTAATCGAGTCGTCGTGACATCGTACTTTGAGCCAGACAAGTACCATCGCCGTCAGTTCTAATCAGCTTCTGTAGTATAATAGTATAGAGTGCATCAGGCCAGGACAAAAACACACAAACAAACAAAAAACAACAACAACAACAAGTCGTGGATTGGATGGCATATTTGTGGTAGGCCTCGAAGCGAACTAACACATCATGCAATTCAGTTGTGGGGATCATCCTTGTTTTTGTTGTAGTAGAATGACGCCATCAAGAATCAACAAAATCTGGCGGACTGGCCTCATCGACATCTTTCTCTTTGTCGAGTCAAGGGGGCAGTGAGAGAGAGAGGAGAGGAGGTGCTATCCCCGCCAGCAACATGTGGCGGCGCCCTTTGCTGGAAACAAACAAACCGAACGAAAAGCAGCCCCCGCAAGTATTCATAGAACGCGCGTTATATCTCCTAGATGGCGTTTGTGTCCGCAGGCGTGGGCGTCACGTCACCCTGCTGTACACACGACAATACGCGATTCGTAGATGGAGCGGTTGGGAACAGCGGTCGATTCAACAGTTGACTGAGGAGGAACAAGAAAATAAGAAAAGAAATATCATAACGCGGGGGGGGGGGGGTAGGATGCGATTGGTTATCTTGGGCACAAGGTACAAGGCCCAAGAGCACCCCGATGGGGTGCGCGTCTCGCGCACGATTCAGGGCTGTGCTCCCGTCAAACGTGAAATAAAGCAAAGAAACAATTAACGAATGCCACCCCATCAAGGCCGATTCAAGTCCACCTCGATCGATATAATAGCATGTTCTTCTATGTACATTGTCTCTCATCATATATTATTATAATGATTATTATTATTATTATCATTACCATTATTATTATTATCTGGAAGATGAAGCAACCGCAAAAGCGTAAATTAAAAAATGAACCCAACAATAACATATGCCGAAAATTAATAAGGAGGAATAGACGCATGCGCACGTTGCACGCACCAATTCATGCATACATCTACATATATACATACATCTATAAATATATATAAATATAAATTCCAGCCATCGTTTTCATTACTTCGAGAAAATCAGGATGCGTTCTTCTTTCTAGAACTGGTAAAATTGTCTTCGGTTGATTTGAGTGAATCAAATGTTTATTTACACAAATATATATATATATATATATATATATATATATTTCAATTTATTTAAAACCATATGGGTAAATGACCAATTGGCCTAACTTTCCGTGGATCTCATATTAGACCCCTTCACCCTAAACCCATATATTGGACTACCTCTAGGTAGGAATATATGGGTTTAGGGTATATATATAATATATGGGTTATTATATATATACATGAATAGGTTCCAGGAGCTTTGTCTGCTTCGCGTCCCGTACGCTGGTCAGCTCCCGAGGGATTGCAGCTGGCTTGGACGTGGGATGATGGTTCTTAACGATCGATATTTTCGAATAGATCCCGAAAAGCATATAGTCACCATAGCTACTAGATGGTTAGAATTACACGCAGCCTCAAATTACTCAAGGCAAAGGTCACTTTTATTGAATCGAATTCGAAACTCTCATAGTGGTGGAAGCTCGAAGAACGCAAACGTGTTGGTGAACGTTTTTCGAACGTACTTATACTTAACGGCGAATTCGTAAAATCAACAGTCAACTACAACGACAAGACGATGTGTAGCCAGCAACGGAGTTGAACAGCCATAGTAATAATAACAGCCTTCATAGATTTCACGCAGCCACTCTGTGTGTCCGTTGACATCCTGCGTTTGGTATTGATATTCATAGCATTCAACGACTCCATCATGTAGCTCTAGCATTTCCTCTACTTGGAACATTGAGAGAAACCTAATTATACTCTAACATTGTTTACACAGCGCCCATCATCTTATTCTTGTTCTCAACCACGAGGCAAAGGTTACCTAGAAGCGCCGAAAGCTGCAGCAATGAGCCTAGCCCCTGTAGAACAGTCATATGGGTCAAGCCGATCTGCTTGACGAACTCCAGTTTAATGCCCTCGGCCAAGGCCGTATGAGATTTCGTGACGCGGAACATGTTCGATATGATATCCTCTGCTGCATAGCCCAATGAGTATAGAGTCTTCATTCGAGTGTATGCCTCATCGATGTCGCCCTGAGACAAAGAGTTTACATATTTGATTAGCATTATATCAACTAAATATAGTCGTTTACCATCATATCAGCTATTGTAAGGTTTAAGCAGCAAAAATCAGAATTCCACGTAACAACGTTACATAATACAAAATAGCTTAGCATTTTCAAATTTACCTTTGAGCAAAACTCGATCATCTCCTTGATAATCAACGGGTGTGGTTCATCGCACACCTTAAAGACGTTTTTCCCGTTGACGTGTGCAAAGCCAACGTGGGTCGATTGAAGATTGCCAATCGCCTGACGCATATCGCCTTGAGCCGTATAGACGATGGCCTCCAGCCCGTCCTCAGTATACGAGATGTCCTCCTGTAGTGGAAAACAAGTTCAAATAAGAGAGTACTTCAAATTAATAGAACAATCGGCAAATTTTAGGAAAAAAATGTTAACTCAGCCACTGAGTTTTGAGCGAAAATTTACTAATTATACAAATATTCAGTTATAAATAATACGAGCCTTTCTTTATTTTGTGTAAATTAGAAGCAGTTGCAACGCGTAGATTTCTCTTTGTGCTTTCCCAGAACCGAATATGAAGAAGGGAGGTCCTCCTTCACGAAACGGAACCTCAAGCTAAACTTGGAAATAACTTGTGTGATTGGTCCTATGAGATAATGATTCCCATCAGTTTAGGCAATTAATAACTTCTCCGAGTCGGGATACAAAGAGCAATTCATTCGTGTGTCTAAGCTAGAGACATAATCACGGCCTAATGGTAGTGGTTGTAGTAGTCGTATAAGCACGAACCTTTCGGCAGATCTCGATCGCCTTCGCGAGAATCTGGGCGTCGCTGAGTTTTCCAAACCGAATGACGGCGCAACGGCTCTGAATGGGCTCGATAATTTTATCCGAAGTGTTGCAGGCCAATGCGAAACGCGTCGTTTTAGAATAATTTTCCATTGTGCGCCTCAGTGCCTGCTGAGCGCCCTCTGTCATCGAATCGGCCTCGTCGAGAATGATAATCTTGTGACGGCCCGGTGGCAATGTAACCTTTAGTTTTGTCAAATCGAAAAACAACAACAAATGCGTGTCTTCAGAGCCCGTTTATATCAAGAACGGTATCACGGTAGAGGTACTGTATAGCGAGCGGAGGCGCCTAATTCAGTGTCTCTCTCCCATTCTCCAAAATTTAGGGGCAACGCTGACGCGTCGAAACCACAAGTGTGTTTTTCTTGTTGTAGCTCGATGAAAACCATAAGTGAGTACTGATATTATGGGTAAGAGATGAATAGTTTACTCTCAGTTTTCGTTTTTGGCAACCGTGAATCCGTATTGATTGAATAGACACCAGTTATTTGTTCGAAATACTATAGAATCTCCGATGAACACGACGATTATTTGCCTTCATTCTGTTTGACCGGTTCAGCCATTTTTAATTTGCTATTTTAGAAATTACTCTATTCAGGATAGATATCTCGTAGAGCGTAGCGTGTAATCACGACCCTACGTAGAGGATGGGGTGCATTGAAAAAGATTTTCTCGAACTATTGGTTAACACTTTTGGTGACATTAAACGAGTTATGATTTCGAGGCCAAGTTTAGCGTCTTGCCTTTTTATGCTTGATGGATGACTTAACAAAAAATCGTTATGCAATGACCCGCACGGGTAGTGTGTGAGAAGACGCGAATGAAATTACCACTATCAAACAAGGTGTTTCTGTTTCCCAAATACAGGACACATCTATAACGCAGGGAGGACGTGGCGAACCGACTCCCCTGACAATGTTCTATTGATTAGGGGGTATCAAAAATCGTGCACCCACCTTTGTCTGCGCAAACATCTTAATCTTGTTTCGGACAACATCAATTCCGCGATCGTTCGAGGCGTTTAGCTCAAGGACGGCATCCTTAAACGAACTCCCAAGTAACAAACGTGCCAAGCAGAGAATCGTCGTGGTTTTGCCAACCCCAGGTGGACCGCAGAGGATTATATTCGGCACATTTCCTAAGAACAGATAACATAAACTGGTTATCTTTGAATAAAGTGCGCTTACTATTATTATCTTATCGTATAGCACGCAGCTGTGTAGCCATTGTAATCTATAGGTCTAGTCGTTGCAGATGTAATCATTGACGAGCAATATTCGCTGGAAATCGATTCGAAAGTCAACGTTGTGACCAACAGTATGGTCTGTGCTCGAAAATTCAAGCTCGAAAATTGAATTTTGAGCTGCACTGACCCTGCCGTGAGAAGACTTCCAGTCGCGTGACAGTCTCCTCGTTGCCCACTATCTCCGTGAATTTTTCAGGTCGATATTTCTCAACCCATGGTACCTCGCCGGCCATCTTGACAACTTCACCAAGCCAAACAGTGGGCACCAGCTGAAATCGAGAGGAATTCGTCGGTAAATATAAAGCGAAAACAGATGTTTATACGGTGTATGCACCCCAAGCAAGTATACTTGTCAGTATCAATTTGAAGTTGACTATATTTTATTATTTATTTCTAACTAGTCTCTTATCACATCGAAATATGGATGACCACAACTCATCGTTCGCACGTAGCTGAGGTCAAGTTATAATATATATATATATATATATATATATATATATATTACAATCACTATTCTGATATCGTCAGTTTCAATATGTTATATCGCTTCAACCCACAGACAGGAGTTAGCTTAAAAATTGTATGGTTCATGAACCACCCAGTTAGCAGATTACGGATATATTTAGCCACCGAGGTGGTGTGATGTTCTATCAGGTAGATCAAGAGAGACAGAGATAGTTGGAGAGCGGAGTCCGGCAAAGCAGTGAGTTATTATCACATGAGGCTACCGCAACTACATGCCTGAACAGAAAACCCGAATAATTTTATCAAGAGTTCACATATCTGTACTTCATACAATAATTCTGTCGGTCTGCTGTCAACCCAAATTAACAGCATCCCTACATATACATATATGTATATTGTGCAGAATATGGAAAAATATTTTATGGAGGGGAGCAGTGTATCTCTTTTTTTTGGCGTGCAGCCATATATGTTTAAAAATGTGTAGAAAATGTATTTGTTTGTTTATACTTGGCGCCATATCGTACAGGGCGTTTTCTCTGATCTGCAGACCAAAAGCAAACAAGGTCGGCGCCACTCACCTCTTAATATGTCTATAATTATCACATGTACATACACTGTACACAATGTCAACGAATCGATGAAACTCAACTGCGGTTGCAAATAATCACGAAATGGAAGACTGGCGCCAGACGCAGGCCCTGTCTCGGCTGGGCCAAGTCGTTGTTTATTTCGATTTCGACGTTCGAAACTGCACCATAGCGCGCGCGGCCAACGAGCGCCTTCGCGCCAACATTTGAAATACACCTCACGATGGATGCTTGATCGACACCGTCGTTATTGTTTGTAAGGGAGGCTTAGGGATGAAGTCTATCATGGATAACCACTCTGCCTGGTTCTTTCTTTGGTCAGGGTATTCGCCACAGTAGTGTGCTACTCCTACTGACTAAGCGCCGTGGACCTCAAAGACTTGGGTCGTGCTTAGGAACTTCGCGATGAAACCAAATAAAATGAGAATGAGTCTCCAGTGGCTCATTTACCACAAATATCATCTGCCTACAAGAGAGCTTAAGCATTGCGAAATTGCGGCTACTTTAATAAGCCAATAAAGCTTTACCTTTACCATAAGTGTTGGGAGATTTTCGACTATTGGGGTTTACACAAGTACCTTACATAATGTAGGTATGTTTGAGATATAAATGATAGTTTATATAGGGTAACAAATGAATTTGTACTCAAAAGGAAATCGTTTTGTCCTTTGATCACACGAGTTTGTAAACTCTTAAACTGAGTCTCACTAGAGAAAGTCAATGGCACAATGACAGACAACAAGGTGAGTACATTTTGTGTTAAAAGTAAACAACCAAAATGGCCATTTTTTTTGCCGCTTAAGGACCATCTAAGCAGAAACGACAATTGTCTCCGTGTTATTGGCCAGACAAAATCTGTGGTTTATTTTGTCAATAAAAGCAATAATAGATAATCGGTTGTGATTAGCTTCAATGTAATATAACAATATAATGGTGATAGCATACGATACGACCCAATATTCATTTGATTAAACATTTATAGCTGATGTATGTATATATGATGACGGATATTATTTTATTTGCACCAAATTATATCTGCCACTCACTTACAGTGATTCATTATAAAAACATACAGTAATCAGGAATTAGTTCTAGGGATTATTTGGGGGGATTAGTGGAGGCCGACAATGTCCCGAGGAAGGCGCTGGCATTGCCTCTCTGCACAGCGAGGGACAGGTGTTGCAGAAGGAAAGATCCTGCGCGCTTGTCCCCGGTGGCGGGGACCAGCCCATCGTAGACCCCTTCGAGGAAGTTCGCAGTGGGAGGGCCGTGCCCGCCTAAGGTTTCAAAAGCAAGGGGAAAAGAGGTGAGCTGATGTACTTCTTTAACTGCAAACGTCTAATAAAGAATACAAAATATCTGGGAGTAACGAAACGTGTGACTGCAGCGTCGAATCAAAGTTACTGGTGCTAAACGTCCCAATGTGTTTTGTCCCATTTCAGGGGCCGAAACGACGGATGGCTTTTTTCGTGATTAAGTTAAATCCACCAGGGACAGTACATAGTTCAATGTGGAATTGAGTTTAATGTAGACGCTATTTTGAACGGATAGGATGGAGAGAGACTGGGAAAACTCTTGACCTATCGACGCGATATTGAGCGACTGGTCAGAAAACTGCATTACTTCTTATTGGAAGGCACTTTCGATTAATATCTACCGCTCCATGTGAGTGATGATCACATATAGAAATCTATTATGAAATAAAGAAAATTAGGTTTCCAAGTTTGCAAAAACCTCCAAAATGTATTCGAGCAGTTTGTGAAAATTGCTGTTAAGTATTTGAAGGTGAAGTCAAACGCACTAAAAGTTCTTTTTAACTAGAAATAATGAGAGCGTGTATTCTAGGACCCTTGAGCAACCGGCACGAGTACACCTCCCCATCTTCTATCACGGTAGAGATGGGGAGGTCCGGACGGTTCTAAGCGCACACTCTATGGATCCTCCGCTCAAAGTAGATTGGAGAACGAATTTTTGTTGATAATAAACTTCCTTTACACTACACTCACTTCGTTCCACTAGTGGTGAGCGTCTCAGGCTGCTTGATAGAGGGGGTCATCACGGCAGTCGTTTCATCAAAGTCACGGTTTTGATGAAATGACTGCCGTGATGACCCCGTCCCTGCACCGTCCCGGCGCCGTATTCTTATTATTGGCCAGTTTGAATTCAAATTTGGCGGGTAGGGAGACACAACAATTAGCAAGCAGGCGGGGCGAAAGCCGCTAGCATGAGGCTTTCATTGGACGTTCGAAATGGCAACCGGCAGGTCCCTCAAACTTGCATTCTCAGAAGAAAAGTGTCAGGTTTATGTTTCAAGAGAAGAAATGTCCAGCTGAAATCCATAGAAGGTTGAGTCGACGACAGGTGCGCCGTTGGTGTGCGCAGTTTAGGCAAGGCGACTGGGACATTATGAACATCGAGGGCGCCCACCCCTGCCCGATTCTACGAACGGATCGAGATAATCGAAAAAGTTTTTGAGCAAACTAGAGCTTGGTCATTGACGACTTTGTCGGCTGTCGTGACGAGGGCTGAAAATGCGTGCGGAGTGTTCGTGAGACAATTTGAAGATATATAGGCAGCAAAAGAGTTATAAGTTAATCCTATGTTCATAATAACAAAACATAAAGCATACCGTTTATTTTTTGGTTTGATTATTTGAATAACATTTTCAACATTGTGCACATAAAGAAGATAGCTTTCCCAATCTTCCTAAGCACACGAGTAGAAGTTTGAAGAAATCTATTTTCTCTCTAATTTATTTTTGGATCGGCACATCTGGGAACTGGGCACTTCCTTTCGTCGTAAGTCACCTGAAGCAAGAGTACACGAAAAATATAATTTAGAAACTGACATACGCTGGCCGTCAGTAAAACACGAGCAAGTCCTGCTGCACTCGGGTGACAATGTCAACTACAAAAAGTTGACGAGATGCAAATCAATACAGTCGACGCTTATCAGGGCTGAACGGTGTCAAAGTTATTGGACTGGCTCGATGTCGTGCATCGTTCGAAAATGCCATATGATTTCGAAATGGAAACAGGCCGATCTCTTAATGGAAGTATAGAATCTCATAATGTTGAGCGTATGTCTTTACAATACCAGTGATTATTGTCTGCCTCGAAACGCGCATACGTGGGTGGATGATAATTTCTAACCAAATGGATGAATCAGTCAATTACAATCACAGAATATTCGAAACCATGTTTGCAGTGTTACACAGTGTAACTATGAGCGGTTTAATGATACTTACCACAATATTTTCGCAGTTCCGTGGTGGAGAATATTGAGGGCAGCTAATGTTAATGGAGTGACCATTGGCGAACAGGATGACGGCAACGACAAGGGCGACCGCAAAGAAAGCGTACACAGACCGCATCATCTCGCTTTGTGATTCTGTAAAAAAAATTAAGGTAAACCTTGCGAAATATTCTGCTGAAGTGAATTCGAGAAGATGAAACTGGGCAGGTTGCCTCACGATGGTGTGAAGTTCTTATTCGGTTAGAGACGAGAAAGTATTATCGATTAATCGATCAATTGGATGGTGTTCCGTTCGTAAACTCGTCACGGGAAAGTTATCTAAGTTGCTTGAATCAACCTAATATATAGACGAATCGAAATGCGGGTCTCCGCTGAGGACCCTCCGCAGACAGAATATCCTTAGCTGCGGATGAATACGGGACCACTTGGGCTTTTCTTCAGCTCTTACGAAGGAAATCATTCAAGTGAACCCTTCAAAGCAGGCTCCAACTACACGAACTGAGGTGTTGAATAGAGTCCCTCCACTAGAACTATGCTTACTGGAATCGTTACCGAAACGGCACAGGGACGGGTGGCGAAGGCTGACACGTATTTTATTACATGATTTTTCCTACCTTCCTTTCGTTGGCTGAAGTAAGCAGCACACGTCAATTGAGAAATGGGATAATTGCCTTTGCACTATATGGCGCAGCTCTATGTGGTTTGCGTCAGTCGGCTGCAACAGCTGTCGCGCGGACTGTCAGGTGCGTATCCCTCTCTTGCGAGAAAGAGAGACAGATCACGCTGCAGATATTTGTTCCACTATTCATTTTGTAGTAAGGATCAAATATTGCGTCATACGTAAGCTCACATGCTGTAAAATTGTGTTGTCTTCTGCTGCACTTTTGTTGCATTCAATTCTATCATTTATTTATTTTCCCCTGGCCACATCGCCGTCACCGGTCTTGTATGAACTGGTGTGAGAGCTGCCAGAACTGTGCATTCATCAGTGATCTTAATATAGAGCATTATACTGAATGGCATTATTTTGATTATAGTAGTTGGCATAGTGGGATTCATGCTCAGGTGTTTTATTTCCTGCGGCTCTGATATACGACTCCCTGTAGAATCGTACACAGTTGCTTAGCCTAGAGAGGGTGCAGGCATGTTCATTTTGTTCCCTCTCAATTCTAGCCTGCCGGCTAGGATTGCTTGAATTAATAAGTGTGTCCAATAAAAAAATTGTAAGATTTACAGAAGATAGATATATATATATATATACAGTGCTTGCGTCGATGATATTTTATGCCTTTAGTTATAATTACATTTTGACGCTCTAGCGTCCTCTTCCTCTTACGTTAATCACTGTGCGATCACCCCCCGGTAACACGGTATTTTGTGGAAGTATGCCGCCATCCAGGCGACCCACCTCTTCTCCCCTTTTGCCTTCGAAACCTTAGGCGGCCCCAGCAACCTAAGTGCCAATCTCCTCGAAGAAGTCTGCCACATGCTGAGCCGTGCCACCGGAGACAGGCGCGCAGGGACCTTCCTTCTGCAGCGCCTCTCCCTCGTATTATTATGTTTGCCCCGTGCGTATTCAAATTTAACAATTGTATACGCTAGATACTAACATAGTCGTCATCACGGAATCGGACACTACCTGTCGTAGGATGTTTATCTCGACATCGTATCGGTTACGTCGACATCCGCTGGGTTAGGTCAGAACATCAATTCCGCTGATAATCCCCAGCTTCATTCGGCTCGTGTATCCGACAGGATCAACTGGTCAATATTCTGCTGCTGTCTGTGACTGGTAGGAACACCGACCTTGCTTGTGTATACTATACTTAATATTTATATTAATAATGTACTTATGGCATAGATAGACCCATGTATGTATACTTGTCTTCAAGATATATATGAAGAGGACATATCAAATTATGCCATAGTAAATATATTAGTCTAGCCACATTTGTAACGTAGGCCGGCATCATCCGGTATGCCCAATAAGTTAGCCAGGTTGGTCCCTCGTAGTTGTCGCACAAGGTGAGCACACTTACTTTCGCCTACTAGTAGTTCGTTCGGAAACAGAGTCCCCTAGGGGAATTTTCTTTGTTGATGAGGTTCTGAAGTAGATCAAGCCTAAGCGACCTTGATCGACATAGACGGGATGACTGGATTTGTCGAGTTCGATATTTCATACATGTTTTGTCCATTTCCTGTCTCGAGGAGGCTCGACCCAATCAAATATTGCTTAGGAATGAATGGTGTCTCATTTATGAGGAACAGAGTAATAGCAAGAGAGCCTCCCAGACTATTTTTATCGATCAGATCCAAGCGACCTTGAAGAACTAAGAATTTCTAGATTTCGATATTCTATATGGAAGGTTTGCCTTCCTCAGGTGTGCGTCACAGCTGGTCAGCTCCGGTGAAAATCGATAGTTTTGACCGCTTTTTGTCATCAAATCCATGTTTTGTGATAAGTAGAGGACTCTCGGTGTAGTGCAGCATCTTTTTGGCCGAGTTGTTCGTGACGAGACTCAAACCTGGGACGAAGAATTTGTTTGAAAATTTTCGCAGTGGTCTGGGTGACTCTCTATTGCCATCTCGATACAGTGCATGAGAAGTCCCTGTCTGGACGTGTAACCCTACACCCGCGGGGTAAGCGAAGCTTCTCTTGCGAAACTAGTGCTCTGTGTACCAATACATTGACACAGTGAAGTGTTTGCGGCTCTCCCATCGATATTGTTTCTTCACAACGGCAGATTCTGGACGCATTACTACTCTGTAGTGCTGTTCTGAAACGGCGGCTGAACCGCGCAGCCCCGTGATGACCAAACCAGGTGGGAACAATAACACTGGGTCTCAGTCACCCAGGAAGACAAGAAGTAAGGAGTCAAAACTCGCCGGTGGCATTTGCAAGCCCCCTCAGAGGACCGTATTAAAACCGGCGAAACTTGGCGCCCAGATGACAAATGGCAGCGATGGCCCGTCCGAGACACAACCACCGATCGAACGCATGGAGGAATCAGCTGAGCTTAATGAAGTAGAGGTGCTGAGTGACGGTGATGAGGGATCAGCAAAGGAGGATTGGATCCAAGTGACTAATAAAAGTACAAATCGGAGGGTTGGTAAAATGATGGCAACTATCGAGGCGATCAGAGAAAAGGCAAATCGAAATGCAAAAGGGCTATTCCGAGTTGTTGTTTCTCGAAAAGCTCAGCCCACTGAAGACAATTCTGCCACCGTTGTGGGGAAACCATTTGATGATAAACTACTGGCGTTATGTGGTGAAATTTACAAGAACTTCCCCGATACTAAACCAGAGTCCAAATTTGGTATGATAAATGTTTGGACGAATACCGTCGACGATGCAGTAAAAATCATGAAGCTGAATGAGCTTCTAGGGATACCAGTATTGACCAGGTGTCCTGAGTTGGATCATAATTGGGCCAGAATCTCTCAGGTTGACCGTGGATTTTCTGATGAAGAAATCCATCAAGCCCTGAAGGAGGTCGGGGTCATACAAGTGAAGAGGGAGTCGATAAGGAGAGAAACTGAAGGTAATCCAGTCACTATCCTTACCGATAGAGTACTCCTGCAGTTGAACGGGGTTCCTCCACCGGAAATGTTCCTTGCTTGTAAGATACATAAGGTGATTTTATATGCCGGAGGACCTACTTCGTGCTTTAAATGTCAGAAATTTGGCCATAAAGCAGCATCCTGTCGCAATGAAATGGCCTGCAAAAGATGTGGTCAGGCGGGTCACCTGATGCAAAGCTGCAAAAATGCGCCTCAATGCGTTAACTGCAGGGGGCCACATATATCCTCCTCCTCCTCGTGCCCAATACGAGCGTCTGAAATCGAAAGAAGGAAAGTTCTGATGGAAAATCGGTTGGTGCAGCAGTTGAAAGTAAAACATCCGGATGCCAGCAATGTCTGTGTTGTTAGTTCTGAACACCTGATAAACTTCTCGGAACCCGTTCCAGCCGCCGTAGATACAGCCGATACATCCAAAAAGTCATTTGCGGCAGTCGTACGATCCACTGTTGTGAGAACTGCTCAAGGTGATGATGTCGAAGTGAACCTGCCCGGTGCTACAGCGGTGCCACAAGCACTAAACAAGAAAATGCCAAGAAAGAAACCACTCACCAAACGTCGTATCAATAGGACCACAAAGAATAAATCTGAAGTTGCCACCATGATTAGACCATTGCTTAGACTTTTGAATGCTATCTCCCCGAGAGCCGCCCGATGCCTAAGAGGACTTACGAATGCGTTGGGACCTCTAATGTCGGTCTTAGTCTCAATGAGTCCGGGGTTGAAACTAAAAATCTCTAAATAGCTATGGATAATTTTAATGACTTTCATCTGACTCAGAGTTGTAGTATTAAGAAGTGTCAGTTGTGGTGTGCGGTGCCAGAGTTTAAAACTCCAGGTTTTAATGGCAAAAAAACACATGTCTTCAGTAACTTCGTGGCTCTTCACTTCAATGCTGGGACAGGCGGACTAAAAAAGCCGGGGCAACTTGAGACGTTAGCAGACCTCCTAGAGGGAGAGGGCACTGGCTTGGACGCAGTTGTGGTGAGTGAGACATGGTTAAAGATGGCTGACTATGGTGGCTATGGAATCTCCGGTTTTACCTTCATTGGATCGGGTCGTGAGATAAACAAACAGGGTGGTGGTGTAGGAATTTATGTACGCTCAGATTGCAGTATCTTAACCTCGAAGGCCAAAAGTAGCGGTGATGGTAATGTCCAGGTAGTCCAGGTTCACATCAGGAAACAGGGGTTTGAGGGCTTCATCATTGGGTTTTACTCCAGTCACTACTCCCACAGAGATACCTTACTTGACCTACTGGAAGACATCCTTCCTGAAGACCGAATTTTGCCGTGCATTATCATGGGGGATTCTAATGTCAACTTGCTGGCTGACTCCTGCAGTGAGCAATACTCAATGTTCTTTGCATCCAGAAATATTTCTCATATCATTGACAAAGTGACTCGTCCAGCATCTGGAACGTGCATTGACCATATTGCGATTGGTCACTGCGAGGAGTTTATGGTAATCTCTCCAGTTGTCTGGTGCACTCCTATGTTTTCGGATCACTATCCGGTTGCAGTGTTTATAACTGGTAGACTCTCCTCTGGTCCGAGAGAACTCGTTACCCCGGTAATGGTCAGGAAGCATGACAAGGATGCTATTGCGGAATTTATAGATCAAGTAGGCCGCCTGTCCTGGCTTAGGGTCATTGATGCAGAGGATGTAGATACTGGCTTCGATGCGTTCAGTGCTATACTGTGCCGGGCTTATGAGGAGTGCTTTTCAACTGTTGAGCTTGCCTCTCCGCAGGGGCATGACAGGTTCAGGTTCTCGGCCCGTCTCCGTCGTCTACGTCAGAATGTCAACAAACTATACCGTTGGCACTTAAAAGTGGTCTCCCCCGAGTCTAAGGCGGCGTATTGCATCAGTCGTCAGAGATACATGCGCGAGGTAAAGCGGGCTCGAGCGTCTTTCTACAAGTCTCGGTTTAGATCTTTGCAGGCCAAAAGTCGTCAATTGTGGAAGTTCATCAACGTCTCGTGTGGAAGAGCTGCAAGTAGAGCTGAGCTTCCAGCTACCTTGGAGGGCCGCTCTGGTCCGGTTTCTGCTCCTCACGATGTTGCTGATGAACTGAACCTCCATTTTGCGACGGTTGGATCTAAGACGATATCCTCGCTGCATCTTGATGCCGATATTCGGCCTGAACTGGAATCGCTTTGGCATGCTGAAACACAAACGTTCGAACTGGCGGACGTTGCTGTGTCTGAAGTTGAACGGGCCCTGGGTTCAACTAAGGCTTCATGGAGTGTCGGTGTCACGGGGATTCCAACCAAATTGCTTGCGATAGCGTCGACCGTGGTCGCTCCTCCTTTAACGCACATCATCAATCTCTCGATAAGGTCAGGCTCCTTCCCAAGTAGACTAAAAGAAGCTAGAATTATCCCGTTGTTTAAAAATAAGGGTGACCGTAAGTTGCCAACTAATTATCGACCAATATCCTTGGTAGATTTCCTATCGAAAGTAATGGAGAAGATTATTCTGGTTAGATTAGACCGATATCTCAACTCGAAAAACTTTTTCTCGCCCTGTCAGTATGGTTTTCGCAATGGTAGGTCTACCGAATTGGCGCTAGCACACCTATTGCAGGAGATAACCGATTCTATTGAGAACAATCAACTATGTTTGGGAGTCTTTCTTGATGTGTCAGCCGCTTTCAACTGCTTACACCACTCGTTCTTTCTACAAATACTTGACCATCTTGGCTGCAGCAGCTTGGTTGTTTCTTGGTTTCGTTCATACCTGACTGGGAGACAACAGGCGGTGAAGGTCGAAAACGTGGAATCAACCTGGAGGACAGTCGACATCGGCGCGCCGCAAGGCTCTATTCTAGGGCCCTATATGTTTATTATCCTAATGAACTTCATCTTGTTAGAAATATCAGCCGGCAAATTTTGTAAAACCATTGCATACGCAGATGACACGTCGCTCCTTTTCAGAATCTCCCCTTCCTCCATACAAGATGATGTTCATAGAGTGATGCCCAAGGTTGAAGCTGTGATTAAAATTTTCGAGAAATTTGGTCTGGTCATAAACGCTAGCAAAACGGGTATCGTCCTCTTTCGCTCGCCACAAAGGACGACTCATATCCAATCAGTGGAATTATGCAATTCGTCGGTTACGGTGTCTTCCTCTGTCAAATGTTTGGGTCTTGTTCTCCAAGACACACTCAGATGGCACGAACACCTACGGACTATTACTCCAAAATGTTATGCGGTGATTGCCTCACTGCGCCGCCTGAGAGAACTTGGAGTACCTACTGAGGGATTACTGCTGGTGTATAGGATGTTACTCATTCCTCTGCTTTCCTATGGAATCACAATCTGGGGTGGGAGCTTTCAGGGAACGCTGCGCAAAGGAGAAATCATTCAGAACGACGCACTTAGGGCCATCTTCGATCGGCGTCGCAGTGCTTCCGTTACAGATATTTTAGATAATGCTGAGCTTCTTCGCCTCCGTGGAATCAGCAAGGTTCAGACTGCCTTTCTTGCCTTCAAAATAGTAAGAGGAAAAATTCCTGGTGACATCTCTTTCTGCATCTCTGCTATGGAAAAGCGAACGGCCCGTCGGGCAACGGTATTCGTGAGACCATTCACCACCAAAGAGTCAAGTCGCCATGCTCTGGCTCACCGCCTACCGGAGGTATGGGGCTCTCTCCCGAGAAAGATTCGATCCCTCACCTCAGCAAAGAAGTTTGTCCACGAAGTTAAGAAAATTTTTAGGGTTAGTGATCACTGTGTTTGACATGTAAAATTACGTATAACGTTGATTTTTGTGACTATGATGGAAGAGGAATCGTGTCAATGTATTTGCCCCTATGTATGCGTTGATATAATATGTTGTCAATTGTAACTTCGTCTGGTGCAGTGTGATATTTTACACCTTTTACCTATTATTTTTTACGAGAACTCAAGCAATGTATGTTGCAGTTCCGTCAATAAACAGCAGTTTGTATTGTATTGTATTGTATATTTGTTGAAATATGTAGGAGCCCCATTTCCACGAGTTTCGATTGAAACTTCGCTAATGAGGAATATACGATCCTCGTATTCGGAAACGCTTATTTATTTAGCGAAATGCCTGTTCGCGAAACAACAGCGTCTCGTTGCCACTTTCTATCGATCAGATCCAAGAGTGGATCAGTTCCGAAGACCATAAACGAGATTGCACTTTCCAACGATACGGCGTACATATTCTAGATTGGGGTTTTCTTGTAAGGTCTCAATATGAACTTGGGTGTCCCACAAGGCGGTCTCCTGGGTTCCCTACTCTTCTGATTGTTCATTAACGATATCACCCACGTTTGTCGTAATATAATCCTTTGTGCTAACGATGCGTCTTGCTCATAAGTGGTACGAAACTTCCAGAGCTGATTACCGGGGCCAATCACGACCGAGTCGAAATTCAAAGATTGATCACGACCAACTGTCTTTCAATAAACAATCTCGCGGTGTTGGCATGCAATAGCCTGGCAATACCCCCCTTTAAAGACAAAGGTGTACGCATATCCAGAGTCTCTTTGGCTCGATTCTTGGCTGTAGATCTGGATCAGCTCTTGTCCAGTAACGAGCACTTGCGGGAACTCCGCCCCAAGTTAGCTGCGGCCATAGCAGGTGTGTCAAGAGTTCGGAAACTCGTCGGCATGAAGGAATGGCTTCCCTTATGCCCGGCATTATATTTTTTTGTAATAGAGTTCTACCCATCTCTAGATGGCAATAAAAAGCATTATTCTGCCTCCCTCCGTCAGAGCCGTGTGGTCCTTTGTTAAAAGCTGTTAACATTTTGCCGTGCCCTCTCCTATGCCGAGTACTTCTATTTTGCTCGCACATTTTAATGTGGTCTGATCCTTCCGCGCGTCTTAGGCTACAGCGTTGGCGACTCGAATCCCAATGGCGTCTACTGCACCGTGAGCTAGGTCTTTCTGTTGCATAATATTGTTACCAAACTCCTCGATCAGATCCCACAAATTGACAGACACAAATTTGCGGAGGAGGATTATTTTTCGAAGCCGGAATAAACGCTAGTTGCAAAATGCAAACGATCAAATTGAACAGAATGAACATTTCTCTGCATTGCTTTCCTCCTGTTTGCTTGTTCGTGTTGTGTGGCTTGTCATTACATCTGTGGAGTAGCAGAGTGGTCTAGTCGGTCATCCCTTTCGGACACCCGGTGTGGTGTAGTGGGGTATACGCTAGGCGGTAGAGAGACGCTTGTAAACGTATAAGTAACCTAGACTCATTTCTCCGGGGGCGATCGCATAGCGCCGAGTAGGCTAGTGGCCGAGTACCTACGGCAAGCTAGACACTGTGACGTACGTCTTTACTCCTCGACGGGAGACACAATTCTGTCTGGTTTATTCATTGTTAGAGACGAAGACGGGCGCACCTGACCCCAAACTCGGCGGTGCCCCGAAAACGGGATGGTTAGTCATATTAAACTGGGTAGACATTCACAGCTGATGGGTAAGGTAATTTTGATATAGAAATCGAGTACCCAAATGCGTGGTCAACTGAACACCAGCGCCCCCAGGGGGCAATACTATAATAGAACGGGTAAATCACAAAATATTCTGACGTATTATTATTGTTGGGTAGCTGAATCACATAATTTATTGACAGTCCACCCCTGAAGTGCGCCGGAACTCCGGCGGCTTCAGCAAAATTAATGATACAGGAGGTGTCGGAACGTAGCGTTACGCGACCTCCAGCGGAATTAGAAGCTGGGCCGCCCGGCGGGTGACATGGCCATTGGCGAACCTAATAGAATACGTTCGCACGGCGCCGTCTCGCCCAGGGTGACATTCGGTGATGCGGACGAGATTCCACTTCACCCGAGGGCAGTTATCTTCCTTGACAAGGCAGACGTCGCCTTGCTCGATCGTTCGAGATCGCCCTGCGCTGTCGGTGTTTGCAGTTCGTAGCTGCAGGATATATTCGCGGTACCATCGGACGGAAAGCGCCTTGAAGTAGTTCGTCCGTTGCAACAAGGATGAGCGAAGGTGGTCGGCGGTGAGGGCATCGTTACCAGACGAGCCGTTGGGTCCGAGGGAGTCGAGAGGTTGGCGGGAGCACAGCGCGGCAGTCGAGGGCCCGCCGTGAAGGAATTGCGCGGGCGTCAGCGCGTGCAGGGCGTCGGGTTCACTCTCAACATACGAGAGGGGGCGGTCGTTGATAACGGCGGTCAGTTCGGAGACAATCGTTCGTAGCTCTTCGAAACCAATGAGACTACGACCGAGAGTTTTGACGAGGGCTGATTTTACTGTTCCGACCAGCCTCTCGAAGAAACCTCCTCGCCAGGGGGCCCGAGGGCAGTTGAAGCTCCAGGTAATGCGATGCTGGGCGAGGAGTTCCCGCGATTCGGGATCTCGCACTGAATTGAAAAGCTTCTTGATATCGCTCGCTGCCCTCACAAATGAGCGAGCGTTATCAGATATTAGCGTGGTGCAACCCGGATACGCAGACAGGAAGCGGCGCAGTGCAAGGTGCGTCTGAGGGGTCGACATAGACGGCACCAGTTCGAGATGCACTGCTCTGAGGCTAGCGCATGTAAAAAGTGCAATATAATTTTTGGTCGTACCAGCACTTGAGCGAGCGTAGAATGGTCCGCAGAAGTCGAGGCCGGTGGTCGAGAACGGGATTACCAACGATGTTCTGGCAGACGGGAGCGGTCCTTGGACCTGGTCAGCGGGCGCACCCTGAGCCTTGCGACACGTAACACAACGTCGGAGGAGCGATTTGATCAGCTGACGGGCGCGAGTCACCCAGAAACGACGACGTATGGCGGATAAGACGATACTCACGCCGAAATGGGCGTTCACCCGATGATGGTGGAGTACGAGGAGGGCAGCCAAGCGCGACTCACCCGGTAAAACTAGTGGGTTAGCCTCGTCGTATGTGAAGTGTGGCCCTTGGGTCAATCGAGTCTTCGCTCGTAGAAGACCGTGTTTGTCAACGAACAAAGTGAACGCTGCCAGCTTGCTGTTATTGTGGGGTCGCTCTCCAGCCTTGGTTGCGGCGATATCAGCTGCGAAATGGGCCGCTTGGGTCCACTGGATCAGAAGGCGTTCGGCGGTAAGGCGAAGTTCGGCTTCTGTCGGCACGGGTTCTCGGCGACAACGGAGAACGAAGCGGATGATGTGTGAGACGGTACGAACCGCACTCTCGAGGCTACTGAACCGGTCGAGCTCAACGAGAGGCGTTGTTAGGACGACGGGTACGACAGTTGCTCGTTGCTCGGACGAGACTTCGGTGAACGTTGTGGGATCATCGGCATGTAGTCGAGTGGCTGGACGGTCTTGTTCCGGTAAACTTAACCAAACCGGCCCGAACCACCACTCTTGACTGGTTCTGAGAGTAGTAATCGATACGCCGCGCGTGGCCAGGTCCGCGATGTTATGCGGGCCGGGTACGTGGAACCATTCGGTCGGCGCAGAGTGCTGTTGAATCTCGGAGACTCGATTGAAGACAAAGGTCTTCCAACGGGAGGGCTGTTCAGCAGTGCACCAGAAGTAAGCTACTGATGAATCAGTATAATGAAAGACGCGGTCCACCCTGATCGCGAGTCGTTCGAGAAGAAACTGGCGCAGACGGGTCGTTAGTAGCGCAGCGAGTAGTTCGAGACGAGGCATAGTTGGCGAGTCACGCGGTACAAGTCGTGATTTTGCCATGAGTAATGAACAAGATGAGGTGCCGTCGTCATAGTGTAACTGCAAGTATGCGGCAGCCGTGTACGCCGTCTCGGAGGCATCACCAAAGAGGTGAAGGTGGTACGCGCAGACGGTTTTGTCGGCGGAGGCGTACTGACGAGGGATGAGGAGTGCGCTCAGGTCGTTAAGTTCGGACAGCCATTGGTTGAACGAAGTTAATAAGGTGCCGTCGACTGGATCGTCCCATTGTAGGGCACGAGTCCACAAAAGCTGGACAATATGCTTGCCTCGAAGAGTGTAGGGAACGAGCCAGCCGAGTGGGTCGAAGATCGACGCCACAATGCGAAGGATCGTTCGCTTCGTCAAACTCGAGACTCCTTCAGCATTGCGGGCGAACGACGGTACATCGAAACGGAATTTGTCTAAGGAGGGGGTCCATGCAATTCCGAGTACCTTGAGGAACTCGCCGTCGACTGTTATGGGGTCGTCGGGGGCAACTCCGGTCTGATTGAGGTAAGCGGCTACCTGGTTGGAGTTGGTTTTCCACTTGGCGAGGTGCATGTTAGCCGAGCCGAGCCAAGGGATCACCTTCTCGATGAAAGCGGTCGCCTCTTCTTCGGAAACGAAGCTGCGAAGCATATCATCGTGGTAGAACGATTCACCGAGCCGGCAGGATGCCATCGGGTCCACCCGGCGGAATAGTTCTCGGAGGGTGCCGGCTAGGAGGAAGCCACTGGGGGCGGCTCCCCAGGTGACCTTCTTCATCTGGTAACAACGAACGCGCTCGTCGGTGGGCCCTTGCCATAGAAACCGGAAGAGCGGGCGATCGCGTTCGGCGAGATTCAGCATCAGGTACGCTCGCGTTATGTCCGCTGATACTGCTACCTTGTGCAGACGAAAATTCAAAACTAGAGCCACAAGGTCGGGGTTGAGATTTGGCCCGGGTAGCAGGTGAGTATTAAGGGAAGTCTGGCCGGGAGCAGCAGAGGAGCAGTCAAAGACGATTCTCCATTTTTCCTTCCCATTTGAGCGCGTCACTACTTGTCGGTGCGGCATGTAGTACGTTCCGTCGACGTCGCCCGGTTTTGAATTTCCATTGTAGGTCACCTCCTCAGCGTGCCCCTCGGTAACGAAGGACATTACCTCGCTATGGTAGCGTTTGAACATTGGAGGATCGCGGGCGAGTGAGCGCCGTTTGGATGATAAGCGGCGAAGAGCCACATCTTCATTGTTCGCCAGGGTGCTGATCGACGAACGCTTGGGCATGCTGACGGTGTATGATTGATTTTCATATGTAATTCCTTCTTTGAACTGTCGAAGGGCAGCGTCTTCGTCTACAGGGAGGTCAGAGGTAGATGAGTCCTTGATGCCTAGAGCGTCAAGCGACCACAGGCGCTCGACATCACGAGCAGCCTTAGACAGCGTGGCAGCACAACAGACTGCGTAGACATGAGTAACCTCAGCACGGGTGGACGGGGTAGTAACGGGCCCTGATACAATCCAGCCAAACCGAGTGTCTTTAGCTACTAGTCCTTGAACCACCATTTTTTCACATCCCAGCCTTGCGATTTTATAGTACTGGTCAATCCCGACCAGTAGAGCAGGCGTTGTCACAGGGACCTCGCCGGTGAGAGTTCGGTCGGCTAATGGATGCGAGAGTCCAAACTGCTTGATGGACTCGAGTACGGCGGGGGGACAAGCGGTCGAAGGGTTTACGCCGAAGTCGTGTTCATACGCGAACAAGTCCACCCGTTCACGTTTGTCGTAGGTGCTTTCCAAACAAAGCTTGTAACGTCGCGACGTAATCGTATGCGCACTGGAAAACGCTTGAATACTTAGATCAGCCTGGCAGAGAGGCGATAGACCTGGCAGTTTTCTGACGGTCGCAGGCGTCACGAACGTGAGTGTGCTTCCTGGATCGAGGAACACGCGAACTAAAAGTTGTGAGCCGTTGTGCACAATATACGCAGAACACAGCGGGACGATGGCACGGGATGGCGAAACACGAGCGGAGGAAATAGCAACCGTTGCGGCCGAGGTCTGGGTATCTGAACCAGAGCGGGCACTAGGCGGGTGCATAGAGGAGTAGTGGGAACGCGAGTTGCACACCTTACATTCTACGAGAGTTCCACGGCATGTCGAGTTTTCGCGGTGGCGACGACGGAAACATACACGGCACCGGTTCTGTTTATCGACGATTTCGCAGCGTTGCTGATAGGAATGATTGGACACACATCGCGACGAAGTATGAGTAGTGCTGTGGCAAAACAAGCACGGTCGAGGCTGGCGGTGCACGGTAGCAGCAACAGTAGAACGGGAGTCCCTTGGTGGAGGCGGCCTGTTTCGTTCGAACGACGTTCGACGTGATGCACGATGCTCGTGTTGTTGTTTATGTCGTGGTAGCGGCAGATGCGGATGCAGTGGCGGTGGTGGATTGGCAGGTCGCAGCGGCTGGCTTATGCACATCGATTCTTCTTTATGGCAGGTATACCGTTTGACGAATTCCACAATACCACGAATATGATCAGCTGCGCGGTCACCAGGCAGCTGATTCGCAGCAGTACTCGCAGCCGCATTCGATGAACTTGCTTGGGCGAGGCTGTCACGACGGCGACAGTCCTCGTAGTCGAACATGAGGCGGTCGGGGAGAGCGGCACAAACAGTAGACTCAAATGTGAGTGCGTACTGGGATAGCGTGATACCGATTCCTTGCATAGCAAGAATCGAACTTTGCACATGATTTAACCACTGTCGCAATGACCTAACGTCGTTAGGAGACTTAACCACGGGCACACTGTTGATGTTAGCCATAACTCGCTTCCGTTCCACATTCACGAGACCATAATTCGAATCCAACAACTCGAGAGCCACTTTGTAGTTGTGATCGTTAACATCGAGGCACTTCACAAGATCACGCGGCGGTCCTCGGAGTAGTTTCAGTAGCGCCACCAGTCTGTCAGCGTCGGTAGCTGTAGAGCGGCGCGCCATCCAGTTGTAGAATTGACTACGCCATAATCTATAGTTTACCAGCTCTCCGTCGAACACATCAGGTGACACATCCAACACAGGTGGAGGAGCAGCCACGACAACCGGTGGAACAGGCGACAGATCGGCAGTGGGGGAGGGAGAAACAGGGCCACCAACGGCGCCGCTGGTACGTTGCTGAGGCGGAGCGGTGACACTGACGGTGGGACAATCTCCGATGGCGGAACCATGGTGGCGGCGCTCGACAAGTTGTGGCGTGCCATGAGTAGAGGGTGGGTTGATGGCACTGCCGGTGCCATGGTTGGGTGTGTGGAGTAGTTGGCGCAACACAGACAGGCATCGTACGGCTGTGTCGGCCGCGTCAACACCAGCCTCGGCTTCCCTATCGGCGTCCGCTTCGGACAGATCTGGATGGTCGAGGATCTGGTCAGTAAGAGAGCGAAGACTAGCTTCGCGAGCCTCGATAGAGGCCATCAGTGTGCGTAGTTCTCCTTGGTCAATCGGGATAGCCAGGTCGTACGAGTGAACCTGGGTACTTTCGCCCGCTAGCTTCTTGCACTGTATCGTCCGTAGTCGCCGCAAAGCGCTGAGCTTGGTTGCCTTGAACGAGCTGAGTTGGTGCGGACCGGTACTGCGGCCAACGGTAGGCACAGAAATATCCGTAGATCCGGGCGCGGTCGTTTGATCGACGTGAGCGAACGGAGAAATGTCGTTGGTGGGCGCAGGGCTAATCGGTGTGTCGACCGACATGTCGGGTGGGGTGCGCGGAAGATTAGGCATGGCGGAGGCACAAGATGATGATAGCACACTTTTGCGTGTACGGTAACCTTAGTCACTGGGAGAGAGTAGCACAGTCACGCTCAGTCACTGGGGTACGGTGGCACAGTCACGCTTAGTCACTGGATTACACTGCACAAATCGAGGTTAATGCGTAGATCGCGGTAGATGGACGGCTTAAATTCGTCGAGTTTGAGACGCTTCTGGAAAGATCGTATGAACAGCAAGCGAAATTGGCTAGCTGAGCGGGTCGGATCGGAGTCGGTGTCGAGCTGCACAGTCGAAGTCTCGAGGTCGGCAGCTCGAAGTGAACTCTTAAACACCACAGTGATTGCGTTTTCAGTAGGAAACAAAAACGGTACCAGCCAAACGGCGGATCCTGGTCTATCACGGCACCAAACTGTGGAGAAGCAGAGTGGTCTAGTCGGTCATCCCTTTCGGACACCCGGTGTGGTGTAGTGGGGTATACGCTAGGCGGTAGAGAGACGCTTGTAAACGTATAAGTAACCTAGACTCATTTCTCCGGGGGCGATCGTATAGCGCCGAGTAGGCTAGTGGCCGAGTACCTACGGCAAGCAAGACACTGTGACGTACGTCTTTACTCCTCGACGGGAGACACAATTCTGTCTGGTTTATTCATTGTTAGAGACGAAGACGGGCGCACCTGACCCCAAACTCGGCGGTGCCCCGAAAACGGGATGGTTAGTCATATTAAACTGGGTAGACATTCACAGCTGATGGGTAAGGTAATTTTGATATAGAAATCGAGTACCCAAATGCGTGGTCAACTGAACACCAGCGCCCCCAGGGGGCAATACTATAATAGAACGGGTAAATCACAAAATATTCTGACGTATTATTATTGTTGGGTAGCTGAATCACATAATTTATTGACAACATCGGCGGAACTCAACATTGATGAAACTACGCTATGACAATCGATCGTCACCCTTCAATGTCAATGCTGCGATAACGGCTACACAGGCTACACTCGAAGCCTTTGTGGAGGTTATCGCGCGGGATAACGCGGTTCGAGTAATTACAACGGTATATATATATATACGATATATATATATAATATAAATATATATATATCTATATATATATATATATATATATATATATATATAAATATAATATATCTCAAAATATTTGTATTATACGATATCCCTAGGCAAAATTACAAACAAAATCTGGCCTTAAAATTAGGACATTGGAATAATACAAATAATGAGCTAATGACAATGAAAAGGCAGACAAAATTAGTAAGAACTTAAAAAATGAAATAATATAATAAACTAAGAGTAAACACAGAAATAAAAGTGCTTAGTAAGAGCCAGAGTGAATGAATTTTTTTATCTATTAATGGAAGTCACTAGTGGTGACAAAATGTTTTACACAGTGTATTCCAGCCAGGATGTGTGGTATTCCAGCGAATCTCGCAACAGGATACCTTCCCGGTTTCACGGTGGCCACCCACTAAAAACCAGTCTCCAGCCCCTAACCACCCAGTGAACCACCGCTTTTAGGAATCACCCATTAAAGACTCCCCAGTATGTGTGTCGTAGGTTAAACTACCTCACTCCTTTGGTCTTCCAACCCTTTGGCAATGTTAGTTTAAGTTAGTGCGGATAGGCTACTTTCAGATATTTGTACATATTTTAGAGGAGAAGTGATTATTATAACGGGCGCCTGGCAAGGGCTTGGCTCTTGTTGGCTTTTATGCGAAGTCCCTTAATGTACAATTATTACAAAAGTGCCCCACAGTGTCTTTCGACTAAATTTTACGCCTCTGTACACTGCAAATAGTCCCCCTTGACTGCTACTTAGATCTGTATCGAATTGGAAACATACAGGCGCCTAGATTGGGTACTCAAGAAGTCCGATCAATATATCCATCAGTTTTTCATTTAGGCCAATATGCAGGTATAGGCAAAAATAAGAAATATATATATATATATATATATATATATATATATATATATATATATATATATATATTGATTACTTTATTATGACGTTTCCACGACCTCATAAGACCTGAGACTGTCGAAGTTCTCGTCCGCCGAGTTTCACCTCTGACGACCCTCAAGTCAAGTTCATACGAAGACTTAAACATAGGGCAGCCATGAAAACATCTGCCTTCTTGCCACCCCATGTCGTTGTAATTTTTATATCTTTAGCTTCTCGAGGTCGCTCCCCGCACGTTACGTTAGCTGGCTTCGTAACGTTTTTGACGTGTGCTTGTATTGACGTGACGCTCTGCGCATCGATCGGATGCGAATCGCTAACGTTCGATACTATAGCGAAAACTGCAAGTGATCCCCAGCTGAGCCCTGGACCGCCATCCACACAAGAGGTTATCTGTCTGGCCCAACGTTACGCGCAATTGCAAGGAGTTCCCTCCAACCGATTGGTCATCGTCGACATGGGTGGCTACCTTCGCCAACCGGGCCACACGTTTCGATCAGCTGCAGGACTACTGCTCCCAAAGTCCGAAGCATCGCAATGGAGTTCGGCTAAAGTGGGAACGAAATATTTCGGCTGGAATATGGAGCCCGTTTTGTTCGACGTTCTCGCGGTGCCCCACTTTCTAGTCATTGTAGCCCATCGGCCTGCCGATATTTTCCGGGGAACTACTTATATAACCCACTACATACAATCGAAAGTTGTTCTGGTTATTAGGATGCACCGAGGAAAAGGACGATCAGGGGGCCCTCCAGTCATGTGGTCTCGACGCTCGTCATCGTTAGGACAGCAACACTACAATTACCACTACTCATATCAAGAGACGCAATCGTTTGACAACATTCTAACGTGGACGATTAAGTCTGACGGGTCGCCTCATTGCAAAAGGGCCTGTGTATGCACTCTTTCAAAAATAGAGCGCACCTTAAAATCATATAGCTTTATACGAACCCCTAACTTGGCAATGACCTTTAAATGCAATGTTTCCACTGTTGTGGTTCCGTTCGTATTGAGAGGCCACTCGTTTCACAGGCTTAGAAATGATTCGTATTTTCGCCACTTAATAGTAGACCGCTCCATTATTATCGATGATCGTATCCAATGCCAGTTCCTCGTGTATAAGGACTACTTAGGCATTTTGTCAACATTGTTAAAGCCATTTGATCCCGAGGTATGGCTAGCCTACGTGATCATCATACTTGTAGTCACCCGCATCCTTTCACTTGTGGAACATTCAAATTGGCCCGCGTTAGCTTGTGGGGCGGCCTGGGGATCGGTCGAAGCAACGAATTCGAAATGCGGTTGGCGGTACCTATCCGGTGTTACACTTGCCGCTTCAATGATTTGTCTGCACTTCTTCATCGCGCAACTGTACACCAACAGTATAGTATCTTTATTCATAGATCCAAGCAAGCACATAAAACCAGGAAAATTCATACAATGCCGCTTTGACTTGGGTTGCTCATCCTCGGAAAGGCGCGAGTTGTATTTGCGGGGAGAAGTCGCTCTGTGTAGCTTGCAGGACGATATTACACTGAATAATAACTTAATCACGATCAGTAGATCGTTTCAAATCGATTCGGTCAGTGATCAGACGACCAGAGGATTCTATGATATGCCCACACTATATGCCTTCAGAGTCAACACCGTGAGCGAATATGGTGGGACGAGATCAATGCAGAGGAATTACGAATATATTCGGTCACTTAGCCACAGAAGCAGAACCTGGGAGAAGATTCGGGAGCATGGGCTTATCGATTTTCGCACCTTCCCTCAGCTTAAATCAGAAGTCAGATTCACCGATCTCTCTACGTTAGGGTCTATTGACAAAAAACTTAGGGAAAAGTTTCAGCCGATCGAGCTCCGTGCTGCCAGATATACGGAAAAGTTCAAGAACCCTGTACTCACAAGTGATATCGATGTGTCTATGGTTCGATGGAACCACCTATGTCGATTGTTAAAGACACTCATTTTTCCCTCTGTTATAGTTGTGTTAATAATTTGTATAGTTGAATTAATTTTTGCAGCTCTTCGAGGACTGCTCTCTAGTAGTTCGAGCCGCAATTGAGTCCACTGCGTGTTTTACAACGTTGGTCAGTAGAGCCGAAATCGTTAGGTGCGTCGAAATATACGAGTGCCTCATGCAGACGTCAGATCAGCTCGAAAAAGAGAACTTCAGCAGCACAGACTCGAACTCGAAGAACAAAACAAGAAGTTTCACTCTTTATGAGGATTTCTTCGCTACAAACGCGGACTGTACTGTGGTGCGAGCAAAATAGAACACAGTGCAAAAACTCGACGGGCGGCCTCACAACAGATCAACGAATAACGACTGTGTAAAGACCCCGTAGTCGTCAAGTGCAGTTACAGCACGCCTTCGTGGATTCCATCAACGATGATGAAGTCTCCATTGGGGTTTCTGTGTGGAAACCTTCAGCAGTAGACATGATCGCTGAGAATGGAGTCATGCAGTTATACGAAAACAGACACTGAGCGCTGTATTGTCAACGGGATTAGCTCGATTCTCATTGAGTATTACTCGATGCATGGAAGAATACTCGGGACACAGTGAGACAACCTTCAGGCTAACATTCTGCTAATAAATAGATAAGAAGTAGCCTAAGAATGGCATGAACACAATGATCAGTGACCACTGGCTAACGAAAGATTTTCGTCCAACTCCTTTACCTGCGTATCTCGAGCTCAGATTAATAGGGCAGTGGAGTCTTTGAAGAGGCCCCACCGAAGGGGGCAGCAAGGAAAGTTCTACAGCTAACCGCTGCATATCTTGCACATATCAGTTTACAGAGTATAATCTTATATCCAATTCACTAAGGGGCACAGTTAGGGCACGCTTATCGTGTGGACAGATTGCTGGACCTTCGGGGTGACTTTACTCACGTGTAGTAGCACTTTAATAATTTGAAAATAAGCGACTTTGAGTGTTGTGATTTCAGCTTAATGTGCAATAAAAATAATAACTAGACTCTTCGGAATGTGTTGTCATTATACATAAACTCAAACTATGAGTTGCGCGAATGCACGGTAATGCAAAGGGCTCGGCATAAAATCAATATACAATCTTTTTTGAGAGGAGGATTTTATTTTCACACGCACGGTCTATCAGCAAAAAAATCATTCTCTGCTGAGAGTCTATCTCTTCTCTAGAGTCGGCCCGCTTGACATTACTTCGCTCTCTAGCAAAGGTGTATAACTGCTCCAGCCAGTGTTCAATAGTCGGGTGCCTTAGTCTCCTACGAGTACTTTGGCTTCCGTGTTGGGGTTCTGGCCGGAGACGATCGGTCACCTAATTCCCTGTCCATCTTAACGGGAGAAGGCGCCCGTGACAGGCCGGCCAATCCCTTCTCGCGTTCAAGATGACCAGGGGTCTCTCAGGAGCTTGTCTTCCCGCTCATCGCTATTGCCAGCCGCTCTAATCGTCGCGTTACCATGTTTATAACCCCCTCAGTTTTCTCGGAGTCAAGCAAACACGCTCTAGCCTACCGCTTGCCATCAGTATGGGGCTCCCTCCCTCGTGAACTGCGAGTACTTGCGTCCACTAGGCAGTTTGTCACCGAATTATTGAAACATATTAATAAAGTGTAAATACCTTAGGTAATGAAATCTATGCCTACTGTGTATATGTACACACAAATGATGTTATAATTAATTATATTATATAACAAATTACGATGTCCTAAACAATTTTTATTATGATTACTTTATTACGGGAACTTGAGCATTACTGTAATTGCAGTTCCGTTAATAAGCCACAATTTGTATTGTATTGTAGTGTTTTCTGCAGACGATAACAGGACACAAAACGATCGTTGTGATCCTGGATCTAATAGCACACGACATAGCACTTGTTTTTCGTTAGCGCACATCCAAACGCAACCTGTCATCAGCAAGGGTTTTGCGTTAATCGAAGAATTGTTTGTGTGTGTCCCGGTGTGGATGCACTCTTCGGGGGAGCCCGAAGACCAAGCGCACATGTTTTTGAGACTATCGGGGTGCTATTTAATTTTGAGCACATAACCGAATAATGTTTCCCTCTACCCTTACTACAATCTTTGATCTTTGAATTTCTACACTTATCGGCGGCGTGAAGGAACTCAAAACATCTGAAACAGACGTTTTTCACAGGTAGGATTTGCTTAGGTCCCGACAGTGGTATATTTTGTTCACACTTTCCGCTATCGTGAGCTTCATCACAGAAAAAGCATAGTTGGTTGTCTTCCTTATAACTTAGGTTGAACGCGAAATAATTTCTGCTTTTATGGTACCTGTTCTTTGGATGAGCTGTGTATTTCTTATGGTTATTATTATAAACGAACTGATGTTCATTCGATGCATTATTTCTTTTAGCAGGTGCTGTAAACTGATATTTCGGCCGGTTTAGCTCATTAGGACTATCCCTATCACCATTACTACTCTGCATTTCGAACTCACGATTCCATTCTTTCCGTAACTGTCGATATGTTATGATTAATTCTTGCTGGGTTTCCTCACTTTCTTCCATTGTATGTCTCCAAGACACGAACCCCCAACTTAATTAAATCAGATAGACACTTTACGACCATCGGGGATATAGCGAATGATAAAGCTGTGTTTTCAACTCCCCGTGCCCTTAAGCTTTCACATTTTGATCTTTTTTTTTTTTGTTAAGAGGTTAAATGTAAATCCTGCATGGACACCAGGCCTCACACTGAGGTATTTGCCTGGTAGTGTCAGACGCTTACTGACTAAACCCAGAACCGATTTTGACTTGGGGCACGGACCGGGACTGTCAAAGTATTACTTCAAAAGCCACATTTGTAACATGTGCCGGCATCATCCGCTATGCCCAACATAACTGTCAGGTTGGTCCCTTGTAGTTGTCTCCACAACGTCAGCACATTTTGTTTCGCCTACTGTTAGGTCGTTCGGATAGCGAACTGTCTATCCGCATAGTCACAGAGTCCGCTAAAGGGATTTCCCTTGTCTATAAGTCCCCAAGTTGATCAGGTCGAAGCGACCTTGATCGACATGGACGGGATGACTAGGTTTGTCGAGTTCGATATTTCCTATACGTATTGTCCATTTCCTGTCTCGAGTAGGCTCGACACAATCAAATAGTGCTTAGAAATGAATGATGCATCATTTATGAGGAACAGAGCAGCTTGCTATAATGAGAATCTATGCTTGATTCTTAAGTGCGAGGTCGTTCGGCTAGTCAATTGCTCTCGTAGAAACAGAGCACCTCGGACGTTTCTTATCGATCAAGTCACTCTGCCAGGGAACCTCTATGTGGCCTAGCCGAGGTAAGCGATGACGAGAGGGAGTTTCTAGAGGTCCTTCCTATTCCTTAAAATTAGATAAATTCAATTCATTAGGTTTAATGTTGGACTTATTCCTTATACAGGCTGTTTTGTAGAAGGCTATCGTTATTTTATTATTATTATTATGTATATATGTAAAAACTATTATTTAACTTAACTTATTCGAAATATATATATACATACAAAGAAAAATTTGTTTACGCACATACAGACAAAAAATGTGACACATTACTCATTAAAAATCGTCTCCAGTTGTGCGTTTAGTTTATATATTATAAATTAAACACACAATTAACTTATATATTATAAGGAGAGCGAATATTTTTAATAAGTTAATATTTGAATTATGATATTATATAAATTGCGTGTTTAATTTATAATATATAAATTAAACGCACAACTGGACAAGACTTTTAATGAGTAACACGTCACATTTTTTGTCTGGATATGAGTAAAAGCATTTTTCTTTCTTCTCCTCAACCAAAACAATCCTAAAAAAATGACAACAAAATAAATAAAACAATAAAATATAGAAGTATATATTATCATGGAGGAAGGGATTTTTGGTATGTAGTACGTCACGTCTTTTTGTGGCCGTTACTCCCACAATGTTCAAACTATATTTGGATATGCGTAAAAGCATTTTTACCACTCCTCCTTAAAAAAATCAATGTGTTGTTATTATCATATAGTCATATAAGGTATTAAACATTACCATTATCCAACTGACGTCTCAGAAACCCCCGAATCTCAACATTTTGTATATACCCCCTTTAAAATTAACATCTCACGAGCGCAATCACCTTATACAGCGTCTCAGAAAGCCCGTTATCAAACATAACATCAAAATTTTAAAAAAATAAGAGCCAGAAGAGATTCAAGGTGTTGGAGGGGAGCCGAGAGCTCCTGCCGACGCTCATCCAACTGAGATCTCAGAAACCCACGAATCTCAACTTTTGAACTTTCGAGCATCCAACAACTAACATAAATATCACGAGCGGGACTAGCAGCTTTTCGAATTTCGTGTCTAGTTAAAAATAAAGCACCGAGGAAGATCCAGTCCAAAAATCCAATTTTCGAAGCGTAGGGTCATGGGCTTGACCTACCTTGTGGCAGTAATCGTCAGCATTCGTCGCAGGCTATGTTGAAATAACACTGCGGTAACATCATGTCACAGAAGCAATTTAGTCTAGCATGGAAATAACAGATTTTAACCTGATTGTTCGAAGAGCCAGTGGTTAGACGCCCTACTTAACTATGTATTTAGTAGACAAGCGAAAAACTATGGTATCTAAAAATTTAGTAAATTGGGACTGCATACGGCGTCTCTGAACTGGTTTCGGACCAGCTACGTAGACGGCAGATTCTACCTCGTGGAAATGGACCGAGCATTGTATGCAACGCAGCCGGTAATCTCCGATGCCCTCAAGGAAACTGGGTCTCTTGCCACTACTATTATACATATTATATGCTGATTACGGATGACGGAACGTTAGCAGGCGATCCAGCGACCGTCGCCTCCGACGTCCAGCGAGTACTCGACTACGAGGGGACTTCCCATCCCCAGTGCTTGCTCTCAGGGTGCCGTCTCACTCCGAGGTCGTCCCTTGAGCTCGTCGGCTCCCCACTTACGGACGAGGCCATCCGGCCACTCTTGGACTGTTGCCTCGATAGGACTGCCATGATGCTTGACTGACTGCCCCTGTTGGTGGCTCACCAGAGGCTCTTCCTCCTTCGGTCCTGTTTCTCGGCGGCGCGCATGCAGCACTTGCTTAGGACGAGCCCGGCCGGCACTGAGGCTTCAGCCCTTCACGCCTTTGACGATATGGTGCTGGACGCCCTGACGACGATCCTGAACATTCAACTTCTTCCGGCAGCGGCGTCGCAGGCTACCCTTCCGGTCCGCTTCGGTGGCCTAGGAATCCTCAGTGTACACCGGTTGGCTGACGTTTGCTACGCAGCCTCGCTCACGGCGGTCGCCGACATGGTTGCTACCGTCCTCCCCCCGTGGCCCTCGCCCACTTCTCCGCTTCCGTGAGGCTGCCCTTGACCAGACGGGCGTCCGCACCCGGTCCCTCAGGATAAGCAGCGGGTATGGTCTGATGTCCTCCACAAGGAGCCTGCGGGACTCCTTCCGGGCCTCAGCGCCACACGTTGCGGACCAGGCTCGCCTCCGGGCCGGCGACAAGCCTGGTGCGGGGGTATGGCTCCACGCGCTGCCCTCCTCGTACCTTGGCACTGCTCTCGACGATCTCTCCCTCCGCTTGTATGGGTTTTCGCGACCCACAGCTGCGGCCGTTGCGGGGACCCTGTCGCAACGAATGGCCACCATGGACTGTCGTGCGAGCGTAGCGCCGGTCGCCACCCGCTACACACGATGCTTAATGACACGCTCGTGAGGGCCCTCCGCTTCGCCGGTATCCCTTGGACAAGGGAGACACACGACCGACGGGCGCCGCCCTGACGGCCTCACTCTCATCCCCTTCCACCGAGGCCAGCACCCCGTTTGGGAAGGCACGGTGCTCGACACTCTAGCACCTTCTTATGTCAACCACTGTGCAACCAACCGGTCTCGCGGTAGCGCGTAACCCACCTTTTTCAGCCCTTGCATGTGGAACCTTAGGCGGGCACGGCCCCCTCGCTGCGAACTTCCTCGAAGGGGTCTACCATGGGCTGATACGCGCCATCGGGGACAAGCGTGCAGGATCTTTCCTTCTGCAACTTCTGTCCCTCGCTGTGCAGAGAGGCAATGTCATCGCCTTCCTCGGGACGATGTCGGCTTCGACTAATTCCCCCCCAAAATCATGCTATCTTCGCGGTGGAGATGAATACTGTTCTGTTCAAATCGTTGTTGGCGGTACCCTTCCTTAGAATACGGGGAAAGGCGTGCTACTCTCAACACACAGACACACCTGTTGTGTTGCACTGAAATGGCCCTTACCAGAATTTAGCCACGTTGCAGACAGAGCTGAATTTCGTACTACCGTTTTTACAAGGGATCTTGAACCTTACACATTGCAGTCGACCTCGACCGAGAGGTTGTGAGCTCACATGCCTCAACGAATCACGTCAGCTTCATTACAAGATTATGTATTGCTTTCCGGTGAGGGAGTGGCATCTCAAGCAATACAGAGATGTCATCGAATGTCTACAGGAAAAGTGTTTGCGTATACCCCGTTGAAGATGTTCTTTTACACGAGATAAATTCAACTAAATAGATGCAAATACGAGGTTTTTTCTCTGATCGTATTGCTTTCTAGACGTCCAACTGTTGGTACGTAGTTAACCTCAGTACAAATAGCAAACGAACGCCTTATTTACCATTTAATCGAACAGGGTCATTAACCCTATTAGTGTTATTTGTCCCAAAGCATTAGTGTTCGCTTGGTCTATGACCAGAGGGACTCATGAAAAGCGTGAGGCTCGTAAACCATGAGCTGAATTCATATTTCACCACAGTCATTGTCACCGTAATAAATATTATAAATTTGTATTGTAAAAGTTTATTTTTTTATATAATATGTACCATTCAGGGTACATAAAAAACGATCCTTCCTCTTTAATTCATATTACGTATATTTTAAGAATGGATAATTAATGGGTGAATGGAAATTAGTATAATGTATATTACTCTTAATCATCACATGCAAGCAACGTGCAATTGGCATTGCCGAACATCTTGTACACGATCTGAAAATAGAAACACGCTTCTATTGTTATTTTATATTATAACATAATAACAATAGCCCTGCTACATGATAGCATTGCACTAACGAATTACGATGACCCAAGCACAATATCGAAAAATGGCAATTTTTGTAACTGGTCGAAATATGTTTTTTGAAGAACTTCAATGTCGCCTAAACAGGGGCTCCCCCGGGAGCTAAGTCTCGGTTTCTCTTCCGTTTCGTTTGCTTTAATTAATTTAATTGGTTTGGGTAGGAAGTTGGAACTATAATTAACTATAATATGTCCAAAATAATTCGGGGTCAAGGCGGTGCACTGCACACAGCTAATCGTAAGCCATTACAAATATATGCTTCAGGGGTGTGTTATAAATTCTTAATTTCCAATTCTGATTGAATTTATTACAAGACGGGTCTTACAGAAGTAATATTGTTACAAAACAGTCAGTTCATGGAATAAGATGAACGAATGGCATATTACTGACAGAAACACAATTATGGGATATATATTTTATAATCTGAATAAATATAGTAGTCCTATTAATCAAACATATAATATTATTATGATCATTCTCGTCTACAAGTCCAAGATCGAGTTCCTCTTGAGTTCAACAGCAAAGTCGTCTCACTGCAGCAATTTTATATTTTCTACCAGGGATTTGCATACTACTCCCTCATGCTAAACTACGCCAGCTCGCTAGCGCCCAGCATGCAACTGCGCACTAAGTACGGGCTATTGCACACCGATGCCGCAGCAGCATTTTTTCTCAATGACTAAGTGTGCACTAGTGCATAGAATGCACAAGTGCAATTCATTCATTGTACTTCAATGCAATTCATTGAAGTCCAATGAACAGCGCTTGACTCAAGCGTACGGTCTATAAAAGCTGAAGCGTATATAAGGATTTCCTCACACTTTGCGAGGCCACGTAAAAAACCCTTGATTTTCGGGGTCGCGGATGGTTCGTCAGCACATTCGGCAAACATACCCTGGTATTGTCGCAATTCGGCATTGGCTCAATTTGAGGGCACTCGTCGAGTGGAGCCAGTGTCGAAGGTTTATCACCACAAACGATGAACTTGCAATGGCCTTGCTGGACTACCTGTAAAGCAATGACAACACCGTTGTAGTATTGTCCATTGAATTTTTTCACAGCCTACGGGGGTGGCCCGTATGTATGTCCGTTGCAGTACGTACCGTTAGATTCTGACAATTCTCTGGTGGGAGACTCAGAGGGCAGGGAGGGAGTGACTGGACCTCAGCACAGAGAACTATGAAGAGAACGAATGCGCCAGCAGTGCGCGTGAACTGTGCCATTTTGTCGCCACTTCTGAATCGTCACAAATCATGAGAGCATGCGAAAACTTTACACTTTTAGAATCGATACAGCTTACCGGTACGGTGGGTATGGTAAATGTTGTTACTTCTGAACAACAGCGTTAGGTGACGCAAGTCAATTCTAAGTTTAATTCTCGCTGCTCTAAAAATACAAAGGCGCTTGATGGATTCTTATATGTACATAGTTTCAAGAAAACAATATATATATATATAACAACATGCCGGTTATACGATAATAATAATAATAATAATTATTATTATTATTATATATATATGTATATCGTTTGTAGTTGTTGTGGGAAGATACACTTATCCTCTCTGAGAGACCGTTTCGGAGGGAATCCTATCGACACAGATAAATATAAATGCAGCTTATCTAATGCGGACCTTCGATTGACTTTCCGACTCATTCGTATCCCATACCAACGTTTTAAGGATTTCAAATAATTTCATACGCAAGACTAGTGTGGCAAGATGTGATGGTGTCCCTAGGGACTCGATTGTGCTAACTCAAACTAGTGAACTAGATGATGCAGCTGATCACCCAGAATGTTGCGAACATTGTAAAAGCTCAACATGGATCGTTTTTAGTCGTTCGACAACAATCAGCTGCGCACAATCATGCCATTGAAGTTGTTTAAGTTGAGCAACAATCTTCGTTAGAGGATGACACGCTTACTGAGATAACTGATGTGTGTTCTCTTGACTATTATGATAATAGTAACATTTGAATATGCACACTGCGTCAAAAGCATAGCCCACCCCCATGTTTCTGATTATTTTTCTCAACCGTAAGTAGCGCTGCAGTTTCTCTTTCAGTCATTCAAATATGTCACATTTCAAGAACATTCCACGAATATTTGGTTATTTAACTCAGATGTAGACATTTGATATTGGAAATTGTTGATTTGAGGGTGCGTCAAAATGATAGCCCACTTAGTGTTTGTCGAACACAACTGAGTTCTAACATCGTTTTCTTATATTATTTTAAAATATCTAAAGGTATTATCCCTGCTGATATCGCCTTTTCGTTAGTGGCTGTAATGAGACGAACAGCCCGCCGACCAACTGAGTTTGTGATACCTTTCGTCAGGAGAGAATCTAGCCGACATGCCCTCGCTTGTTAGCTGCCAATGGTCTGGACATCGCTTCCTCATGAGATTCGTCACTTAAGTCAGCAAAAAAGTTTCCAGAGGCGGCAAAAGGATTTTTAATGAACACTGTGAAATAATTGTGATAAGGGTTATGGCTACACGTATTGTTGACACTGTCATGTGTAAATAATATTATATTGTATATATTATATTATGTATATTGCGATATCATCGGCTGTGTAATTTCGTTTCGAATATCGTGCATTTATATGTGATGCTTTTAGTGTCAGTATGAGCTGGGGTGCAAAAAACACCGCCCTTTTATTTTATTTTTATCTCTTTTATTTATTTTTTATTTTATCGAGAACTAAAGCGTATTGTATTGCAGTTTCGAAAATAAACTTGATTTTGAAACTTGAAACTTACAATTTTTTTGTACAAATGTAGTATTTTGTCGGGCCGCCGCCGTTCTCCAGAACAGAAATTGATCGACTGGGGATTGATTCTTAAAATTTACGTATGAGGTTTTGATGAAAAACATGCCATTCGGCTACCAAAGCTGTTTTTAGCTCATGTAGCGTTTGATACTACTTGCCACCTTTAAACAGCTCTAGATAAGATGCTGTACAGGTTTTTTATAATATCCATGTCTAGAGTGCGTGATTCCTAAGTTGATCCTCAAACATAGAAACGTAGGCACTACTATTCATTCGCCTGTTTACGAAGACCAAATCGGTCTTACCGTCGTAGCCAATGCCGGCCCAAATCATCACACCGTCACCTCGAGCTGGTCGTCCACTTAAGAGTGTCTTCTCTTTCTTAATGTCGTGGAAATAATAAGAATGTCCATTAGGACCGTCGAGATTGAATCTCTTTTTATAGAAAAACAGCACACGTTGCCACTCCTCTGTAAACGAAATTTCCTCACGAGCGAAGCTCAATCTTGGATCTGTGTTTCAATAGTAAACGAGGTTTTCGTTTGAGTTCTCTATGAACAAGATGTTCTGATACCTGAAGACATCTTTGCAGGCTTCGGACCCCCGTTTCGATTCTAACCTCGACTGCAATTTCGCGACAAATGAAAAATCTGTTAAAGGCTCTTCGGAGGAGGAAGCGTTTTAAATGTGCACTTACTGCTTCGGGTCGTCGAGACGGCTTCTTGGTCCCGTGCTGTTGAGGGTCTTTAAGAAAATTCGAAATCACCTTCGAATCACCTTTGACTTGTTTTCTCCATTGAGGTTGAAAATAATAATAATAAATAATATAAAAAAATAATAATAATTTTTTTTCTCATTTTCACTAAGTTGGCAAAATTTGTACGAGATCGATCTTAGAACTCAGTTCGTGCGTGTCAACTGTCGTCCCACTTGACAAAAACTAAGTGGGCTATCATTTTGACGCACCCCCAAAACGACAGTTTTCGATCATCAAATCTTTACATCTGAGTTAGATTCGTGGAATGTTCTTGAAATGTGATATATTATATTTGAATGACTGAAAGCGAAACTGCAGTGCTACTTACGGTTGAGGAAAATAATCAGAAACATAAAAAAACATGAGGGTGGGCTATCCTTTTGACGCGGTGTGTATGAGCTCGAATGCAACTCACTCAGCTATGGCCGCTCTTGGCTGGAAGTAAAAACAGTATTGACAAGGAGCACTGGCACAGTAGGCAACTCGAAACACAATATTAAAATCAGAATCGCGATATCGAGCAGATCAAGCGGCAGAATTAACGAAGCTTACCGTTTCAACGACGCGTGCGCGATCTACCTGCAAACGCCCGCACATAAATGAATCTAAGTGCCTCCTACAAATTCTACCGGGTCGGACGTTTCTGCCGACGCGATTTTCCAGTGATCGGATGTAGGCTACACTCTCACCTACCGTGGACAGGGATCTGGCAGAGGTACGCATGTGAACATCCCTGCCACCTCAGCCGTTATAATTTCGTTTGACGGTTGCTGCGTCACGCTGTATATTGTACTCGATGCGGTACTATCGTTTTGGAGTATAGAGAACGCTGGAGCGCAGTCGCGGGTGAAATTACGAAAAAAAAGCATTAATTATTTATTATGATTGACATTTTCAATTTGATCATTTTAAAAGACCGTTTCTCCCTGCCACGCCTCTGTGATATGCAGTCTACGGTGTGAACCACAAACGGCTGTTGCAGGGGGTCAAGCTTGTGCGCGGTTCGCACATGTGCTGATTTCAGCGATTTTAGCTCGATCGGGACTTTACTGTCTCATGACACGTCGAACGATATACACAAGACCAGCTGCTGTACAAAAAGGTAAACATGCTAGATGTCCATATGTAAAAGCGTTCCCGGAAAGAGGCTGATTGCTATGGGTACAAAATGCGTTCATGTGACATCACAGAATGAGGTCGGGGCCGAACCGACAACTGTAGTGGCATCACGATAGCGCATGCAAGATGTTAATTGATAACAACATCAACCACGAGAAATGTTGTTGACGTTGTAGATTAAAAACTCTTTGTTCGCTAAAGGGGACCAATGGGCTATTTAAGAGAATTTACTTTTAATTCAAATCGTTACCTTTCATATTCTGGAAAATCTTGTAATTTTGGATAATCTAATTTTGTAGTTTGAAGAACATCACAATATATATACTTTTTTTTTTACCTTTCTTCCACTATCATCTCGAACCCCTTGGCAAGTGTGCTAATGAGGCATATGGGCCTGTAACCCCCGCTGCCTTTTGGGATGAGGACCACCTCCGCAGTCTTCTAAGCTGGTGAAAATTTTCTACTGCGTAGCATATTTGTGGCGACACCAGCCACAATCTCGGGGAACTTCCTGAAAAGGTCTCTCTGATTACGTCCCCCAATACCTCCATGCCTCTGATTCTCAGCCCTGCCCGCGTGGCTCAATACAGTGCTGATCAATACAACTCAATACAGCTCAATACAACAGATCAATACAACTCAATACATTGCTGATCACTGAGGTTGACCTCTTCGTCGAGCACCTTCCATGCGATTCTTCAACTCTACCGAGCCGAAAACGCTGGAAAGAAGGAACGTTTCCCGTGTTCCCTACTACCATATTGATGTATGGAAGCAGTTGCCGTCTTCCTTCATCGCTCTATCAATTCTTTGAATTTTGAGCATTCTATTGAGACCACGCAGCATGACCACGCGTAACACCTGGGCTGTTTCGCTGTACAATTCTTGATGAGGTGGCCAACGTCTCCGCACCTGCGGCACCGTCGGCCCTCCACCCTGTCGCTCTTACATTCCCTGATGACGTGACCCAGCATCTGGCAGTTATAGCAGGTAGGTATCACTATCCACTATATATATATCATAGTGTTTTCGCATAAAGCCTAACGTAAACACGAAGGATAATTATGTTTGTTTCCTATTTCATTGCATATAGGTCTGGCTTAACAAGAATAACACGAAGATTTTGAAGAGTTGTCTTCACGAGAACGCATCACTATGTTACGATCTTTCGGAAATTTCAGGCCCGCATACAGAATCAAAAACTTCCTCATGTTCGTGGTGACGATCTCGAAAATGGTTTCAACGATATCGGAATCGATCTTTTGTGACTAGGGTTGGCTTAGCGGGAAAACACTGCTGCGAAAGCGACATAACCGGGGCAACGTCAGAAGAGCATCAGGTCAGCGGTCGCATGATCACCGGCTAATTTGCGATGTCCGCACGAGACAATTAATCCTGCTAACTGCAACAGGGGTAAAATGCTAACAAAATGAGTAGAGCTTCAAGCCGACCAGGGCTGAACTCGGTTGGGTTACATTATGGAAAAATAACAGCATAGTGTCAGGTAGGAATAGATTAGGTGGGAGCATAGTCTAGCCCGGTGGCCTGGTGGTGCATTAGTGTGAGCCTTGCAATCGAAGGAGACGGACGTAGGTGCACGGGTTTGACCCTCACCGTTGCGCATTTGCATTTCAAGGGGTTGTCCGTCTTATGAAGCAATGCCGAAAGCCGTTGTACCGTGGACGTTAAATATTGGCTGTGGGTTAGCCCGGAAAATTTTAAGGTGGAAGCATATAGAAATGTGGACAAAAAGTGCTCGGGTATAGTGTGCGTAACCGTTGGAAAATATTTGTAGTGCGGTACGATCGTGTACATGTCGAGAAGCAGCAGTCACTCGGTCCTCATTACGATTTTTATTCTTATTACAAACGCACCACAATAAACTATCTCCGTTTTTCGAATATTTTCAGACATTTTATTCCAATGGCCTTTGCCTTCTACATGGAAAAGATGTTTCTCCTATTTTTGTTTGGACTTCACCATGCATGTTTATTCATTCAATAAGTTTGCATTGTTATTTTAGGCTAATTTTGCGCCATGGCGACCGGGCATCTCACCGGCTCCGGGGTGGTAGTCTCGTGAAGCCTATCTCGGTAGACAACGTGAAGTCTATTTAGGTGAACGTCAACCAGTTGCGGCCGAGTTTTAGAATGGACAAAATTATTTGAGTCTTTATTTAGATAGGTCTCATAACGCTCGTGATTTGCTTTGTGCATATGCTTATTTGGCAGCATAGCAATACTATTGTGGACATATAGTATTTATATTTACATGAACTATATTCATTTATATATATATATATATATATATATATCACACTTTTAAATAATAAACACCGGTTTTGATAACAATTTTTTCAATGTCAATTAGCAACGTGCACTATAAGGGGTTACTGCAATTTTTTTTTCTGCATTGGCGAATCAACAGTGCTTTCCTATCTCAGCTCTTCAATAGGACTCTCGTAGAGGCGAAGCTTCGGCGTCTCAGGGGCTTTTGGTGTTGAGGAGCTATTCTTTTGGGATTTATTGTGGCCGTCCTCCGGTCCAGCAGGCCTCGAGATCACGAGCACGTCATCGCTACTTAATTCAAGCTCGTCAGTTGTTCCACGTTTTTGGGGTCGAAGGTGACCTCCACCGCTGGGTGGAGTCTTACTCGACAGTCCGTGCTCGATATCGCCCTTCAGTTCCTCGTGTATCTTACTCAGTACCGAACTGTGGAGAGTGGGAATGCGAATAGGAAATCGGGCCGTCGTTAAATGTGCTCTATGGGGTCTAGTTGTGTCAAATTTGCAAGCATATTGATATTATATATATGATCAATTTCTTTTTTTTATTACTAAATTTAACATCGCTTCGCGGCTTGCTCCATTGCCCCAGCCCCTAATGGTACCCGAGATAGAGACTGCGTTATTTATATATCTATTAAAGGGCTTTACATTAAAAATTCTTCCACTCGACGACCTCCTGTAACGGACGATTGTGTCTCTCTCCCAATGAATGTAGGAAGTTCGAAGACTGAACTATTACTCATCCTCCCAGAGGTTCGAGAAGCACAGGTCTAAAGTCAATATTCTCCCATTAATGCTTCATGTAATTATTATGAAGCAGTATTTCTGGAACGAGTCACTTCTACATTTAAAACACTGGCCATTTCGCTTGTTGTGGCCCGATCAATTCTCATGAAACAATTGAAACTGCCATAAGGGATCGTAGATAGAAAAGGTCGCACAGGTGACCACGTGAATTGCCTGTACGTGTGGATGGCGTGTTAAGGTTAATCGCAATCCCATTGAACACACCAGGACACTATACGTACGTGCTGCCTGCCTTGCGATCGAGCCTCGGCTTAACTACATGGAAGAAGTGGACCAGATTCGCAAACGCCACACTGATGAGAACCTTGAGGAAGAGTAGGCTAACGAGCAACATAATAACGCCAGCTCGCGTTGCCACTGGAAACAATTCGATTCCCTAAAAGTGATCGATTCATGATACATTGAAACTCGAATGGTATAGACAACGATGACCCCTATTAGAATCAAAGTAACGAGAAACACTATGATAGTTCATCTTTCCTCTAGTGTCAGGCTAAGTTTTTCGTAGAACGGAAGCTCAAACATGTTTGAGTGACGCCTCTTTTCGACCTGAAATTCTTAAATTTGAGACAAATGTTTAAGACGGCTTTCCAAGCTTTACGTTACTTTACCGCGTGACTCTATTACGCATCGCCTTAAGAAATCTCGAATCTGTATCCTACTCCGGAGACGAAAGCCTACGAAAGACTCAGTGGTTTTAATTTAAGATGAAGTATGTTCGAATATTGTATGATTAATGTAAGGAGCGGAACGATGTTAATTACCATCCCTTGAATCTGCATTACTGCATTGTGCGGAGGCATGCTTCACTCTTCTGGCGCTAATCGCTACGGTTGCAACTCGCTACAATAAAAAAAAACGGTGCACTTCCATTGTGTTGATACATACGTAGGCTCGAACTGCTAAGTGACGTTGCATAAGTAACGGCACATCTCTATCATATATCAAGATTACTATCGGTTAAAAGCATCGCGAGAGGTTAGTTAAGCCACTTTGCCAACCTGTCCTAGCTTGTCAACTAAGCCTTTATCGTTGTATCGAGCTCCCATGGGCAGATGTATACAGACGGCTCGTGGACGATCCCAACGTGCAGCTAGCGGATTGCAGTGAAGATGTGCACGCCCATGCAAGATATACGAGTCGTTGACGCAGCGTAGATGTGGCCGAGTTGTGTCCAACACGACAAACGAATTGTCTACGAGTGGCGGAGCACCGCACATCGAGCTCCGGCATTGGGTTGCTATGGACGACGGATATGAGGACGATATGATGATAATTATTAAGTGTATATTACTCATATTGCTTAGTTGAAAATAGAATTCACCAGCATTCGCAAAATAGCCTCTTCGTATCAGGTGAGTATTATTCATGCTACTTTTTACTGCTGTTGCTGCTGGTGGTGGCTGACTTTCGAAATCGATCACTTTGCACAATAACAACAGTCACATCAGGAACAGTGACGAATTTTAATGAACAACGTCCCTAGCCTGTTCGCCTTCAATAGCAATGCAACCGAGCTTGATTGTAGCGTCATCATCTACTCGCATACATTCAAGGTATATACTGCGCTCAAGTTTCGTCTGTTTTCATATTGTGCCATATTGTGCCTAATTTAGGTACCTAAATACATAACATAAATTCAAGACAAACTACAGAATGAGAACACGGACATTGGTCAAATAACATTGACACACTGATATTAAACGACGCCACGTTTGGTTCGTATCAACTTTACCCATCTGCTGACGAACTGTCCCCCGCTTCCCACAACGAACGCTAGCCGGACCGCTCACATAATATCCTTGTTCGCACTCAAATTTGGAGAATACTTCGCCCGGCGCCATTGATCCTTTTGGACGGAAAAAAACGCGATACAGATGTTATCGGTGGGTGGACGTCCAACTACATTCATTGAGACGAGTCGGTAACGCATATAGACTAGATACCTACACAGAGCTCAAAATTAATAATATAGAACGTCTGTAAAGAATATAGAATTTTTGCTAGCATACCTTCATGATCCTTATCACTATTACTACTATTATTATTATTATTGCGTTGTATTTTTATGGTGAGATCATGTCCACTTCGACAGCTCCCGCGGAAATTAGCGCCTTCCTGGCTTATATTGGCTCATTTTTGTAACACAGCCGATAAATATAATACAATTTCTCATCTTCATACAATAGTGAGAGATGGATGTCTCCATAAAAATTATCATTCACAGAACACCAATGATTGTGTGTCTATCGTTACACAGTTGTCACTGACCAACGGATATCCAGGATGCCATCCTCTTTGGGAGAGCAGGTCTCCCACAGGAGCGCGTCGGACGAACACAAAGGCCAAATACAGCTTCGCCACACGGTGTATCCTGAGAATATTGGACCGCTCCGCGCATACCCCGCGAAGGTAGAAATACACCACATGTTCGATTTGCCGTATTACTTGGGATGTCCAGTTCGTTGGCCAGAAACGAACGACTCTGTAATAGATTTGATGAGGCTGACCTGTTTACTTGCTACGCTCTATCGCGTTGGTCTCGAATGAATATAAATTAAGGGGCAACATTAATGAACGAAACTACATATACGAAAACTGTGCATGTGACAAACAGAGCTCGCTGAAAGGTGCAACTAAAATGCTGTGGGCACTTATGTGAAGTGTTCGGCAAAATATCTTTCCATGCCTGCTATAGTCCACCGAGGAGTCGTCTCCAGTTGATTGAAAGTGTAGTGGATTTGCATCGGAATATCCCGTTCTTGGGACAATGATACTAATATAATAATATATGTTCCCTTTCATAGCTCACTGACTCTCTCAGCTGTCTTTTCATTGCAGATCCCGGTACTGCTGTGTATCATTGCTTCAAGAACCTATGAGGTCGGTCGTACTGGGCTTATCTGAGCTTTTATCAACAGACCTACGCGAAGGTAATATCTATGCATATAACGGCTGGAGCCCTCCAGCGAATCAGTGTGGTTCCCGAGAGCAGTTTAGCTTAGTGGCAATTTGAAAAGGGCAACATCGTATTGATTTACCATCTCATCTGGGTCGATAGGTGTCTCCCAAGACGATGGACGCGTCTCGCTGCTGTCGTTTTGTATAATTGCATCATTTTTGCTGGGCCCAATGCTCGACGTAGGCGCTGGCTTCGACGTACCAATGGTTGACGCCGTAGTTGTTGTTACTGATATGGGAGATGTCGTCGCGTTTATACCTGGCATATCCTCCCTGGGAGCGGCCCACACGCGGCCGAGATTATGGACGTCCATCATCCACGATATGAACCTCTCCTCGGCTTTTTGCTCTATTCTCTGATCCTCGAGTATTGCGTCACGGTCATCCTGCGAAATGAGGAGGTCGACCTGTTCTGTGAGCTACAAATGTATATTTGTCATCTCGACTGATTGACTGGCAAATGCTGTTGGACTCTCTAATATACAGCCCCCATAAGCAGTAATCATTTCCAGTGTTAAAAAGCAGCCTCCGACCTTGGACTCTACACCATAAAGTATCACATCGTCGTACATTATACACCCTACCTCCATATCATCTTTGGTCATAGAGTTCCCCTGAGTGGCCGGCCAGAGGCGTCCGCCCCGTTTGGAGCAATGTTCGACAGCCTCATCAAACAGCATTTCGTGAGGTGTCGCCTCATAGCACATACCCTGCAACGCATAGAAAACCACACTCACATATGTTCACTAGGACACACAATTTGTTGGAACGACGATTCGCAGCTTCCAGCTACCCTAACAGACTAAGACAACAATCAACAGAAATTGAAGTAAACTTGACATGAGCAAACGGAATAATCAAACATTGATTATTCCACCAATGTTCTATCCACATAACAGTGTGATGTAGTGCGGACGACATCGTGACTTAGGGAACTAGGAATATAGTCAGATTTACCTCAAAACTCTCAATTTTACCGCCAGCCTCGCCACATACGTCCTCAGGTGACAACAGCTCCTGTGAGAACACACCGATCTCGCACAAGCGAAGCGAAAATCCGTGAGCAGCTTCGACGAAAATCGATACGTAGCGGCCCTTGCTACCACCAACCCGGCCCGAGATGCCTTGGATAAAAGCAGTCATTTTTAATAATAGTCATAAGTCCGCCGTATACGGACAATCTATATCCTGGATGGTCCTTAGAAACCGCTCCCAGATGCGTACCAATTTCTTCGGCGATTCCGGTAATAGCAGAAACGTCATCGGCTCTGCCGGCGCTAGAGCCTCGTTGTCCTGGTTTGGAAGCTTCACCACTGCCGCAGGAAAAATAGCGTGTCCCGTCATCGTCGAGATCGATTCCTCTCCATCGGGTGCATAACGAACTCATGTTGGTTCTGTGGTCAGCGACGGTTATGGTGACTGTTGCGTTTTTCAGCTCCATACCGAAGTGCACCTCCACCACCTGCAGAACAGGTTTGACTCAATCATATGAAGACTTCATCTGAACACCTCTAGTGAATTTTGCATTGAAAGGGGATGTATCTCCTATGGTACCAAGATATGAAAGGCAAATGGTTAATGTGTCTCCGAAGATGTTGAGTGATCCCAGAGCAAGACCTGAGTCGAATCTTCCTCCTAGTGTGCGAACATCGCGACGTCAAAGTTTACACCGAGCACTTACTTGCGCACCCGGCACTTGCCATAGTGTCCAGGTGGCCTCACAAGTATCTATCTTCCCCATTCAACATCAATATCTAGCCACAAATTTAGTTCGCACCGTGGAGCTACAAAAATCGCCCCCAAAACGAGGCATTAAAAATGAAACAAAGTGACATGTTTCTTGGTGATGGGCAACACTATACTTCGGGAGATTCGTTTTTCCATAGCTGACCCTCAGCTGTCTTCCTTCCATGGCAGACCTCATATACGGGCACACGATCATCAAAAATCAACAACCCTTTCAAATGAGGTGGACGTTCGGTGCAAACGACAGCTGATCTTGCCAATGCTGCACATTGACTTGCGGCTGGCACCCCAGCACTTCTCCTATCAGACATTTGCCGATACTTTCGCACCTATAACAAGCTCAAGCCGAACGGGGTGATGTGACATGCTCTTCAACACCATCTTCAAACACTAAACGAACGCGTGTGACTACTAACACTGACAACGACGTGTTCTTCAAGAAGATCGACTGACCATCGGTGAGCATGTCCAAACGCTGTCTCGGCACATGTGTTTCGGTCGTCGTCGACCGCTAACGCGGCGGTCGCGTTGCGGGAACTCATCCGAGTTGGCTTCCGAAAAGCGACCTGGAGCGGGGAACATCGTTCATTTAGATTATTTTTTTTTAGATTAATTATATATATATATATATATATATATATATGTGTGTATAGACTCACAGTTGTGAATCTTGTGCGTGTGTGAAAATTGAGGTGCAACTCTGAAGTCCATGAATATGAATAGAATATCGAGGAACAGGGGCAAAATATGAGGCAATCCGGCTTGGCACCAGCTATAGGAACAGATCATGATGAGCTGGCTGAACAAGTGGCAGCAATTTCCATCGGATTAGGAAACTGTAATATTGAAAAGTCTAACGCACCACCGCCTTCGATGGTTCGTCCAGCGAAGGGGCTCTGTTGCTGGCTCAACGTTGTTTAGTTAACTCAGCGCTAAACCCCAGGATAACAGCACAGGGAGCGCGGGTTCTCCTCTATTAATCGGGCCGTTGATATCACTAGGTAGAACAAAGCACAGATACAGACCTCTCTTACGCAGTATGGGAGCCCTGGTGAATCCCATTCGGAGTTGACGCAGCGCAAAGATGATCGTCCCAACATCCGGTATCCGGGATCGCATTCAAACCTGTGTAGAACAAGGAACAAGCCATGGGTAGTTAGACTCGAAGATGAGATCCCACATTCTCACTGAACTTAACCAAGCTAAAATATGGCATTGTTTTTTTCTGTTGATAAATAATCTTCCCTAGACTTTTCGAGCACAAATTAATTTCAGCGAGTCCGAAGCGTAAACAACAAGCTCATGCCCCAGAGGAAGCTAGAGGATTTCTGACAACGAAGCCGTCTCTACAACTCGATTGAAAGCGATTATTCATAATGAACTTGAACAAACGAAATCAGACAAAACCGTCATCATTAACAATGTCTGATAATTTTGGTGAATTTCATTTGAAAATTGCTCTTTTTCCCCTGGTGTGAATATCACTGCCTGAGATATTCACCACATCGCGCAAACAGCAACATATCTCCCCAGCAAGGTCCCTGTCACGACAGCCACGTCGAAGTCACGAGTGATTTCTCTAGGAAAACTCGTCCCGTTCTTTGCAAAGCGTTGTCGCCTTGAGAGACGACGATGCCTGATGAAAATCAGAAGCATTCAACGTAGCCACCTATCAACAGCACGAGCATGGCGCATAGGCGATGAACTCCCGCGGTTCCAAAGACACCGTCCTTTACTGATCAGACATTCTATTTCATATCGGAGAATATGGCAATCACTCTCCGATGCTGACCAATTCGAAGTTCCAGAGAGTTGTCGTCCAGACTGTTGCTTTCAACAATAACATTTGTTGTTTATTATTTTGGTGTTGTTTAATAGAGGGTCCTACGCACCATCGTCAATATGTATTGACCAGGTTGCATTGGGTATAATGCCACTGCTAACTGCAAAAGTTGTATTGATACGATTGTAAGAAACCAGAATTATTGTGCAGTCTACTCACGTCACTACCGTTCCCTCTCTAAAGCGATCATCCGAAGTGTGAACCTTGGCGTGGGCGGGACTTCCTGGAAACCCGCATGATTGTACACCTTGATGCGAGACCACAACAAAAACTAGCAAAAAGAGAACTATTTCGTGCACTACCTGTGAACGAGTGCGTCTCTGATCTCTCTCTCTGAATCGAAGCATTTCAAAGCTATTCGGCGCTTCACCGAAAAGCTTTCACCGCACAGCACAATGTCAAATAGTCACAATAAACACTCTGGCACCGAGCCCGTGCAGCAGCTTGAGCAAATATATCAACACCTTTCGGTACACTACAGAGCTATTGTGCTGCACGCGACCCCAAGTTCCCCACGAGGTTCGGGTGATGTACTGAACCGATCAGCTGAAATCAACACTGAGCATCCATTATCTTCTTAGTTCTTCATTTTTTCTACCCACATATTTTCAATCTACCCACATTCGGATTCTCAGGGAATACCGTATAAGAACAGCACCGGAACGGGGATTCGATCATCTGCATGACAGAGGAGCTGACCAAACGTTCGACTCGACGTGCAGTGGATTTGAGGTGCAGGTGCGACCCCTTAGATCGATGACACACTCGCCTATTGGAAACATCACATCGTACAACGTGATAGGGGGCCCGTAACTACTCAGAACGGCGATGTGGAATATGTGATGTTGAATGACGTGAATGACGTCTTGCTCGATTCAATGTCCTCTTTGCCCCCGTTCTGTTGAATACCCACTGAGAGCTAAGCGCACTGGGCGCAACGCGTACGGCCGGACTGTTGCGGAAATCTAAGGCGGAATTCAGCGGATAGTTGTGTACAATAACACAATGCCTGGACAGCTAATAAAATGGCATTTAGTTGAATTCGAGGCAATCAACGGAACGTCACCAGATGCGGGAGGTGCGTGACGGTTTTTGTTTGCCCGCGATGTGTCCGCGTTTTTTTGTGATTTTATAGTTATCACGCGACTGTGAGTCTGAGACAGGTCGTGGTACCATCAACACGGTAAATGAATCTCCACCTCACGATTACAAAACAGCAAAAACACGCATGGCGGCGGATTTAGGCCGGAGAATGAAAGGTAATTCAAAAACAGTGGCAGGTATTCGGCGTGCCTATATATATATATAGGCGAGGGGTCCCCTCGTGGTCGAACATCATAGTGCCACCGAATTTTGAAGATGGGAGGCGAGAATCAACTTCAGAGACACAAGACAGACGGTCCGTTGTGGCTTGGCATACATTCGGTATTACAGTTGCTAGTTTTTGCTATTTAATATGTACCCATTGAGAACAGGTGTACTTTTATTAATATGAATTTTCTGCGATGCCATGTACAGCATATATATTTTAGTTATCAGCTATTACTGCAGATGCTATTGACGAGCAATCTTTTTTGATTCGCCATGACCCAATATGCACTTTCCTATTTGTCTTAGTTCAATCGAGAACTGTGAAGACGAGGAAAATCAGTAATGGCCGACTTATGGCTTTAATGATTATGCCAAAATTGCTCTGTTGTAATTGTTCACTTCGAATTCTCTACGCGACAACGAAAAACATTCTCATGTGTGGACGGCAAATATAATCGATTTGCAATAGGCGGGTCTGACACACCAAATAAACATTGAATCTATGATACGGATCTTTCCAAGGCATCTGTTTACGAGGGTGCTCTCGTTGGACGTTCTCCAATAGCATCCGCTGTACACATTCGGCATCTATAGCAATGCATTCACAGCGTGAACTGGTCTGCCGAAAAAGACTAAACAATGCCGCTCATAGTGTTGCGGGATCTATATCCAATACAAGGGCTCTCATTTTCATAGTGTCAGAAGTATAAAATGAACACAAAAAGGGTATAACATTATTTAGCAATTGCATACGAAAATGATCGGCCCATCGACGAACTGATCGTCTCCCGGGGACAGATGCAAGTACTCAGATCGAGCTTTAACTGGTACAACTATAAAAAAAATAGTCGATTATGTGCAGTTTTATTATATTTGTATATACAACAAACAAAATTAGAGAAAAAAAAGGTAAAGAAAAATCTTTCCCAGCAAGCATTTGATAATAAGAACCAGTCAATAGTTATTGAGGGAAAATATGTCAACTATCGTGCTGACCATTGCTAATCGATTTCTCCATGACGAGCATCGCTGAAAATCTGTGCCAAATTATGAGATAAAAAACGCTTCGCTTTGTTAATAACAACGTTATTAAAAATAGTTAGCTAATAATAATAACAATAATAATAAAAGCTTAATTTGAATTGAATCTTTAATGCCCCATTATTTTCCCTGCTGTAGTATATAATATGAATATGTATTCAACAGTTATGTGGTGTTAAATAACGCACATGTGGACTCGCAATAGTCCGTCTGATAAACGCCTGACAGAACAAGGTCAGTTTTCCTCAGCTGACTATTCTGTGTTTCATTTCGATGCTAGAATGCTTCGGTTTTCGAATCCGGTGTTGCGAGTTTACTTTGTGTTTACGGGAAGCGTTCACTCGAAACTAAATTGCAATCGCGTCTAGTCGTTTAAGACTGATAACAGAGTAAGGAAGAGAATAAGCAAAGGTGGCCCCGATAGGTCCTCTCATAGTAATACCTAAAAGGTTAAGAGCTGAGGCCTGTCAGATAGGGGAGGCCCAGCTGAGGCCTGTCAGCTCGAAAAACTGTTAGAAGACTGATAACAGCAAATTTATATGAAGACAAGCCTGAAAAGCCGGAAGGCTCAACCGCTGCATTTTCTTTGGGTACAACTATCGATGAGTTCATCTAATCGTTTTGGCGGGAAGAAATCCCCCATTACTCGAAGTGAATGATATACAAAGATTTGGTGGTCGGAGGATTAATTCGAATTCGTTAGAATAGTATATTTCGTTGAGCCTGCTGGCGTGGCGCGTTCGTGTGCGCCTTGCAATCGGGCGAGACGGACGTAGGTGTGCGGGTTCGATCCCCACCGTTGCACATTTGCATTTAGAAGGGCGTCCTTCTTATGACGCAATGCCGAAAGCCGTTGTACCGTGGACATTGTTAAATGTTGGCTGTGGGTCAGCCCGGAAAATTTATTTGAATAGTTATACTACACTTGTGAGGACTGCAAGACGATATTGACATAGAAACTATGCATGTATTAGCAAAATCATAAACACATTTTTTTTTCAAACCTACTCATTAATAACCAGCACTCCGACTATTACTAATTACATAGAAAAATAAGTGGTTTCTAAATTCGGTTTCACTTTGCAATTCGATTTGAATTTTTCGTGTCAAAATCGTTACACGCCTGCTCGCATCTCATATCTCTTCTACCGATGCTACCCACGTTCATACGAACCTAGCACCCAGCGCTAGGTGCTAATATGCTCCACAACGGAGAGCAGACTCTACCAGACCTCCCGGGCCCCCGACACGTACAGCCATCGAATTCGATCCAGTGAAGTAACATGGATATGGTGAGAGGTGCTCGCCCGTTCCTCGCGTAATCTAGTCTGACCTGGCCCACCGCGCCTTCATGGATCCCCATCGCTCTGAGAGCAAGCAGAGATCGCACATCTTCGTCTCCGACCGCCCTCGACTAAAGGCCCGCCAGTGGCCAGCGTTGCAGAGCGATAACCAGCACACATCACAAATTTCCTTCACTGTATCCTGCTCAGTGTCCTGTTGTTGTCTTTTCATCGTTGTGGTGAGTATGTGTCTATGTCTCGGTGAGTGTGTCCCGTATGCGGTGCCGACGACAGTCTATATTCATCCATGATGGCAGCGCCTTGTCGCAAAATGGCAATAGTCGACAACGAACGGCCACTGCCACTATAGTGTGGTGGTGCTACTGTGTCGTATAGCTGCAACAGCGAAAAGAGCAGTGGTTCGTGCTGCATCTCCATGGGAGAAGCGTTCATCAACTGTGAATCAGCTCGCCAATTGTGTTCGTCCGCCAGACAGTTGCGCCGTCGACGGCGAAAGCCGGATTCGCACACTCTGCGTACGGTGCCTGCCAACCTTCCGTGTCTGCTGCGTGCCTACCGATCGCACTCCTCTCCGAGTGCGAGAGAGCGGCGTATAGACTTTTTTTGTGTGTGATCCTTTGCTCGTAGGGCTGCTGCTGTTGCTGCTGCTGCCGCCGTCGTGAGTTACAAGTGAGTCCTCCGACGAAGTAATTCGTCGGCCAGCCACCGAAACACCGACAATAGTTACTTCTCCGGCTAGACGCCTACGGACACCGACGTGAGTGACGGTGAAAGGCCACGTTCGTGTCACTACGCTGACGACAGTAAATACGATACTACAATCGACTTACGGTGTTCGTTCGACGTTGTCGCTCCTTGCTGCTGCTACTGGTGCTCTCTGTCGAGAGAGGCAGGCGCGCGGCTCCGGAGAGAATTTCCGCCTGCCCGCCGCCGCCGTCCGCTCCAAAGTAGTCAGCTCTGCTCGCTCGATAGAGATCGCTCTCGTATGGCGATGCGGGTATCTGAATGGGTGTGTTTTTCATTTCTGCTCGCCGTAGAACGACATCGAAAAAGGAAGTGATCGGTCTTGAAGATGAGTGAGTTTATGTAGCACACCCCGAGCAAGCAGGCGAGGGTGGCACAGCGAACGGAGCGAGAAAAGACGCGACCGGCGGATAACTGCCCAAGGGATTCCGAAGTCTGTAGGAAGGATTTTCACCGAGATAGAATCATATATGTATATATATATTTATATACATACATATCCTATATATATACATATAGTTGTAGGATGCCAAGCTAATACACTAGCAGGTTTGGGTCGGTGATTTAAGAGAGAGAGGAGAGAGAGAGAGAGCATCTATCTGCCTCGAATCCTGAGCAAGCTGACTCTTAGGTGACGATCTCCCGGTAAGATTAACCGGTGAGAGTTGAGTTTGGCTTTGTGCCCAGGCGGCTTATATCTCGCTTATATCGCCCACGACTCGAACTAGTTTCACCTGGTGTACTCATACCGTTCGGGCGTTTTCATTGCAGCTGGTCGTCACTCGACGTCACTACCGCACCCATCATCCCGATGAAGAAGGTATCTTGCTATTTGCAGAAGTCGCAATCGACTTCTGCCGCCACCCGCACCTTTGTTGTTTTTTATTTCTGTCGCTGCAGCTAAAGCTTCGATTTGCTCTTGGCCACTCGCTCGGCGTGTTAAACAGAAACGCTCCACTCACATTAATCGCGGCCAGTCAACGCCAACGTTCTTCTACGCATTCAAGTTACCTGGAAGACAACGGGTGACGTTGTCAGCGCAGGCTTCTGCCAGCCAGCAAACGTCGGTACAAGCGTTGAACGAAGGCTATCCGACCCGCAGCGAACGCCACTACTAACAACCAAGTCAATAGTGATAATAATCAATATAATTGGAATAAGTGATAATAGTGAATATAATTGGAGCGGTGCTTTTACTACTGCTACTAGCACTACAGCTACTGGTCTTTGCTAAAGACGAGTAACTGTAACATGCCTCGTGCATTTGCTTGTGGCTCCGCGCGTGTTTCGTGTTTGCTGCCCATCTACTGTGGGACTCTCGTTTCCACTAAACGTCAATTATCGTCCTTCATCCGATCTGTAGGCTTGTGTCCACGGAGAGTGCGTGCAGGCGGTACTGCCTACAACCGCCACATCTCTTATATTTATTGACGACTGCCGGGATGTGTTTCTGTCTGTGATTAATTTCAGCAAAAACTCAACAGCAAGCCGGTCGGTCCTCGATTCGACCATTATTCATTCCCTTGTCTCGATGATGTCATAGCGCTAGATTTTTGTCAATTGAGTCAATCATTCGAAGACGGAATTTTCACAAGAGAGTATCGTGCGTTTCAACAATATATTGTTTAAGTGTATTTACAGCAACTATTTGCTGATTTGAAACAGAGTTGATCTGTATATGCTGTAGTGGATAGGTCAGCATTGCGGTACGCAGCACCAACGCGTATCATATCACAGAACGCGCATAAATATCAGCCTCTTAAGACTCGTTACATCATACGTTCCGTTTAAGCACATGCTGAATAGGCGTAGGTCCTGTGATGCAGGACCAGCTGCTCAGTGGCTCCCTCGAAGCGCAACTTGTTCCAGGGTGATCGTCATGGAAGTGAACTCCGTGTGGCTATTGTTCCATAGAAGAGATTTCCGAAGCGTGTCGTTTCGAGCAGGGCGCGACAGTATTGATCGTGTTGGATGACCACACAAAGCGTTAACCCGCCCATATTGTGCTATTCAATCAGCAAATGAATCAATCAATCAAGCCTGTCCAAATGACCGTACGATTGAAGATTTTCCTGCCTAACAAACTCAACAATGTTTGCTTGTGTCAGCGAAGCCGACCAGAAAGATGTACAGCTGTCGCTCTGTGTGCCTGTATACAAATAGTAAGCCGCCCAAAAACACAACAAACAACAAAGTGTGTTCCCCTCTACCTCTACTGCTGCGTTCACCTTTTGCAGCGGCGAGATTCTCTATCGAAGTCGTATCCTTTCATCTTTGTCCCTATTGAAGTGACAACAATTCGGTTGTCATCCCAGCACTTCCAGCGGCGACCCTTGTACCACTCCTTCTCTCTCGCTCTATCTATAATATATATATATATATATAGATATATATGTCCCATCTCGTTGCTTGGGCTAGGCGTCGTCACACATTCACTGCAGTAGCCGGTAGCAGCTAGATCGTAGAAGATTATTCTATTGCAGAACACTGACCCCACGGCCGTCTCGTGTTTGACACGCGGTTTAGTTGCGTATACACGATGCGATGGCGCGGGTCGGGTCGGGCCGTCGAACCAACAGCACCGCGCGTAGTGTCACCATCGGCGTTCTCTGGGGAAAACGTCCTGCCGGATGGGCGGCCGCAGCAGCAGCAGCGACCGGTCGAACGTTGCTCTGTTGCCTCCCTTGTTCAGGTGATACTCGGCTCGCTTCCAGCTTCTGGCTTGCCCACTACTAAACGTACGAGTGACAGTGCGTCTGTGCCTGTCGCTCGATGCGTTTCTCTATTGGCCTGCGTCGACGAGAGGGTTCGGCTGGTGACGGCCTCCGCAGCTCTCACTTTACTATATCCATTATGGTTTTACTAGTTATACAACGCCATCGAGCGACGGCTGCGCTTTCGCTTGCACGCGCACACGCGCAGACCGGCGGCCACTGCCCAAGGCAGAGCCTTACCACTTCTTCCTGTATTGAGCCGCTATCGCAGTGACGGCTGGGTGTCTGCAGCGACCGTGGCGGCTCTGCTGCTAGTATTGTACCGACGGTGGTCTCGCGCAGTACTCCGAGCCAAGCTGGCCGGCTAGCTGGTGGTGAGCAGACAGAGGCTCAACGTCTCACCGAATCATCCCGGGTTGCGTTCGGTGGTGGTGGCCATCGTCACCGCTACCGACACAGCTCTCTGTCTGATGAGTGCGCAGTACGGCGTTCGAGCTTGGAAGCGAGAGAGACTGGCCACCGTTGTCGTCTACCGGTGGCAGACTACTCCGCTTCACCGTTGTTCGTTGTCACCGTCGCGGTAGCCAACGTCCGTTCGACTGCTGTCGCTCCTCTCGTTTTCCCGCTATAGTCCCAATGGACAGCGACAGAGATCGAGAACCCTGAGCATGGCGAGACTGCTGTTGCCGTCACTGCCTACCATTGCCGATGCCGCTTGCCGATCTATATATATATATATATATCTATATATCTGTATCTGCCCAGCATGCTTCTTTATGGACATCACCACGAGCGGTTGCCGTGAGACGGCGGCCGCGGTGACGGAGCGGCCACGAAGGACGTATATTGACGACGCCGATGGGCGACCCGACTAACCGATGAACCCGCTGCTGGCCATCTGGAATGTCGATGTCATCCCTTACCACCGCTGATTCGGGCTGCCACGGGCAAAAGAAGCTTCGAAAACAGAAACGAACGAACGAACAAGAGCCAAAAATCGTATCGCGTAACACCCGCGCAAATGGCCATCCCTACGGGTGTCTATCATCTGCCTCCGTCTGTTTGTGGGTCCGTTGTCGCCGAGAATCACAACAGAACGGCAGTTCTAGAGAATGAGGGAGGGAGAGAGAGAGAGACAGAGAGAGAGAGCGAACGAACAAAAATGAACGATGTAGTGGGCGATTGGACACACCCTTACGTGAACAGTCATGTTGTGTATACGCATACGATCCTATGGACACGTATGGCAGTTAGTGTCCGCGTGTTAAACGACACTGACCAATCGTATCCTGCTTCTTAATCGGAGTCGTAAAACGGGACAGATCTATATAAATAGATTTATAATAATCATAATAACAATATATACACCGCAACACTCGCTCTCGTGTTGTCGAACGTTCCGTCGAGGGTGGTGGCCGCTTCGGTCGCTCGTTGGCCGGCTGACGACGTCACATCATCGGACTTCTCGTCGATCTGTTGTTGCTCGCTGTCGGTTTTATATGTTGAATAAAAAGGGGGGGAATTGAACTGAAATGAAATGATTTTCGAACGAGAATCGTTGCCACTACGTGGAAGGATTGGATCAATTCGAATCGAGCAAATAACCAAAGGAATAGTAACGACGACCGATTGGGCCCCCGGGGGTCCGCGCGGATCGCAAACTTTCGGAAGCGCGTCTGGCCACACCGCGCCGCTTCTTTGGATGACACCCGTTTGGGGGCGCGGCGTGGCAAAGAGAAGCCGCGGAGCTGGTGGTGAATGGACAAGGAAAGACGAGGAGAGATATTGTACAGAGGAGCCAAAGAGGGATTATATCGCTTTTCGCCTCTTAATGGCTGAACTGAATGGCGAACGAAGAACGAACGCCGCGCGTGTGAGCTGCTCCCTACTGGACGCCTATTAGCCAGCGCGTAACAATATTTTGTATACAGGACCCACTCACTGCTCAAGCAGCAGCAACAGTGAGCAGCGGTCGAAAAAGGCGAAGCGATGATGCTGTGACTATGCCGTTTCATTGGCTGGACGCTTCAGTCCGATATATGAACTTGTGACTTTTCTGTTGGCTCGTTTATTTAAATCGTCATTTATTCAGTAGAGTCAAATGAGCCATTGCGTTGAAGTGGGGGGGGGTGGCTTCAATAGTTCTATATGTCGCTGAGTGCATACTTGTTTATACGCTTGTTTTACGTAAGCGAGTGGGCGGTTCTTCTGGGCTTTTTCGAAAGACAGATTCCACCTCGGCAATGGGCCGCGTCGTATGTGTTTATTATAATTAAACGCTAACTACACTATTATGCTTATGGTGCTGTTCGTTAATCGAATTGTAACTCGTACATCGACAACTACGTAGCAAGCGAGAGGTGCACTTTTTATTTCATATTTGCAATTTCGTTCGGGAATCCTTGTAAATGATTTTTATTTTCGAGAACATGATTGTGTTATTCGAGCTTATTATGTCGGATCGAAGTTACTGACCGCGCAGACTGTTGCTTCATTAATGCAGATGAGTGCCGCGTTCTAATTCTCATCAATCATCATAAAAACAAAATTAGAGAATAGACCGCCAGCATGCTAACGGTCTAAGGACCCGTCATTACGGACACACCGCTGTGGACATCTGTTTCCCAGGATCATAGATATAATGCACGCGAATAAATGGTGGTAACATTTAGAATTAGAAGCATCGCGCTCTGACAGCAAGCAGGACGTGTGAGACAGTTATCATTGACAACGGTTGTATTGCTGAATTATATCCACAATATGGATAACTACACTGGTACTATAATTGACTGTAATTCGAAAAATTGCTTTAAATCGTCGAATGGAACTTCGAGGGGTCACCTTGAGTGTTTTTGGATACACAACAACACGTTTTCTTCGTATCTGTCGCAACTCTCTCCAAATCTATTCGCCGGGCGACGTTCACGACGCTGGGTGTCGATTTACGATTTATAATCGATTAATTAAGTAAACCAGAAAGGGAATCATCGGTATAATCTTGACTCTAGATAACTCTCATTATTTGACGCCTGGCAATGAATACGGAACAAAGATTACTTCATGCCTCAAAAAAATTGCATCTTTTCTGCTGTAAGAATTCTGATTGCTCCAATGCCAGGATCCATAGATTGGTGTAGCTCGGGCCATGTACGTCTAGTTGTCAAAGAATATGAGCTAAGGAGTTTCAGGCTATGCAACTAATAAAAAAAGAAATCTAATTCATCGCTCAAGGCTTGAGTGTGTACCAATGAATGCCATTATTATAGCGATGTATTCGCTTCTATTTGTATATGGCAGTGTACTGCGTTTTTGGCGGTTCGCATCTAATGACTAGTGTGTATCTGTTTACGTTGTTTTACTGCGCTACGTCGCCTAACACGAGGCAATTATTGGTCAGGTTCATCTTTATCAACAACGATCTGTATAAGCCTCAATGAATGACAAAGCTATATAATGAATATAACAAGTAATGCGGCACTTACAGGGAGTTGCAAACGGCAAGTCCCATACAGCAGCCTTTTGCAATCGTACGAAAGAGAGAACTAACAAAAATGCGAATTCAACACAAGTAGTTTTTGTCTGTCGTGGTTTCAGGGTGGTGCTATCGCAGGATCGTCGCGGGGGGCGTCGGGGGCGTCGGGCGCCGCCGCGGGGATTTTCGGGAGGACCGGTCGATCTGGTGGAACAAGAGCAGAAATTTCGACGGACGCAGGTCAAACAGCAACGGCACGAACAATGACAATGGACAACGGGGGCAGTACGACGCCCACCCAGCGCCGGCGGACGTCGGCAGTGAGCGCCATGACGAATGGCGGTTGCTCGGGAGGAAACAGCACATCACTGGGTGCTGGCTCCGTGGGCGGCGCTGGAACGGGTGCCGGAGCGACGGGTCCGCCGGCGTTCGCGGCGGAACAGCACCAGATCGATCAGAACGCCAGAGAGGTAAGAGATCTGAGCGAGAGCGAGAGAGAGAGGGAGAGCGTGTCAGAGACTGACAGGTTGGAGAGGTGGTGGCGTGGTCTAGGTGGATAATGTGCCGTACGTCAAATAGGTTCGTTCGAGAACGATTAGATGAGTCTAGCATAGACGGCATGATTGGTCATCGAAGCAGTCACGCGTTCAAAGCGTCATATTCCCATTATCCGACAGACGTCGGCTCTGAATCGTTACCACGATGACATGTTTTGGCCACCCTTATTTTCAACTTTGTCGTAAGAACCCAGCAAGAATCCACAGATGGAGAATAATGTAAATACATACATTCAGAGATTCTCCAAAGCATCTGGCAGGATTTCAACCCAAGACATTATCCCACCTGTCTAGCAATACAGGACGCTCACCACTAGACCCTGTACGGGTCTTCCCGGCTAGGTACGTTTGCGAAGCACACAGTTTCAGATCAGGGTGGAGCAGGTCCAGCAGTGGGCATTCTCTAGGCATCACAAGGAAACAGACCCGATCATGGCCCCGGTGTTGACGTATTTCCGTTTTCCGCGTTTAGTTTTTTCATCCAAACTACCGTTCGATTCCCTCTCGCCTCCACCCTCGCTTCGACCCGCCTTCGATTCGACGTTCTGTTTAGGATGCCCATTTATACGGTATTACGCACCAAACCACTTTGTGTCTGACAACGAATCCGATTCGGATTACTTAGAAAGCAGCGGACCGGCGGACTTCCGTCCCCGAGATCGTGTCGGAGATCGGTCTCAGTAATCGTCACGCTGAACGAACCAGCTCAGTATGTCGAATGTTGCGATCGGATCAAACAAAGATCGGTCAGTGCAAACCAATGAGTGCCATCATGCGGTTGCGTCTCACGCGTAGACACCGGCTGTAGGCCACGTATAGGCATCGTTGTCTTCTGGCTGCCACCTGTGTCCAAAAGCTCACACGCGCCCATATATTCATATATATATATATATATATATATATATATATATATATATATATATATTTATGTTTAGGATAGTTTAGAGTTTGTTGCGGTGATTGCTACCTGCGCGAATGTCAGTTTCGTGCTCAGCTATACAACACGACCGACAGACGGATTGACAGTCGTGGGACTGATATGTTGTAAAATATATCAGTCAGCTTGCAGCTCACATGAACGCGTTGCGCTGGTTGCACTCCCGTTGGAGTCCTTAATAGAATACAGAGCGGACCGCCCCGTAGACCACATGCATTCAGCTGCACTGCTTTTGCAATGGTTCAAGTAACGATTTACGAGCTGGACGTGAGCAAGTATGAGGCTACCTAGCGAATCCCTGGCGGAGCGTTGGAGGAAATGTTTACTATGGAAGTTGGTGCTGGACGTATTTGACGTATTGTGTACATTTGAGTTGGATCTTGTGGCGGGTACTTCCTTGGCGTTGGTGCTCGGAACAGGTGTGAGAGTCTGTGTCGGGACAGTGATCTGGCGTAATTTCGAGCCATGAGTGACCGTCTGGTAAACACATGGTGTACGGATTTGACTTGACTTCAACCCGGTGGAACTTCACTAAGAATTCATTGATCAATAATAGAATGCCGGATTCCCATATCGAAGAGGTATACCGTATACATGTGTGGGTTATGCTGTGCAGGGTAAAGAGATATTGCCACCTGATCGGTGTGTGTGTGTGTGTGTTTGTGCGCCTGCACTAAGTTGTATATGACGGGTATCAGCTGAATGATAATTGTGTTTGGCTCCCGTTGAGGTGGTAACTTTGCCCCATAGTGGTGGTACGGACAGAACCGCTATACGCAATAAAATGAATAAACCGGGTATCCACATCTCCCAAGCTTTAAATATAGCATATATCGTTCATTCTATTAGAAACTTTATAAGAAGTCAAAATAGTATAATTAGTAATATTCGTACAAGTTATTTGTCGTATGGGGGCTGTTCCAACGCAGAGAAATTTCAGTCCCTCGAAAAACTAAGATACACATAATTTCTAATCGAGCGTTATGGTTAATAGCCTGCAGAAATTTACGAATTCACGTCACTAACATCTTGCAATACGTTCTTGACGTAGCTTTTGACCCCCAAATATAGCAATGGTTGTTCGATGCAGCAGTCCTGCTCACGCGGGTGTCCCATGCGTCGCTTTTTGCACAGTGTGTGACTCAACCGCGCGCGGTAGATAGCAATTCCTATAATGAGCCAAGCATTTCGCAGTTCACCCAGACTCATACACGACGAAATCGTCTACGATTTCCCACTACGATTTAGCCTCTGTTAGCCGTCCTTCTGTTGAATCTCCTACATTGATCGTACCCCCCTCTGCATTAGGTTTCCCATGAACACAATGTTGACGGTTACTCGAACTGTGTCGCAAGCCGGAAGCATTCGACTTGGCTGACGTTCCCGGGACACGACATCGACTACGGCCAATTTAGCGTGAATACTGCGCCTGGTGCATGAATCGATCGATGTTGATGATGTAGCCGGCTGTATTTAATTAATATCTTCTCGTCGTTTTAGTCATTTGTCGCTTCATGTGATGTGTATATATGATACTTTCGCTTAGAGCAGATCCAACTGATCATATCGCGAACCGGAACAAATTGAAAAGCTCCAAGGACAAGTTGAACTTATAGCGATTAAGCTCTTTAAGTGCTTTAATTAAGCACACTTGCCCCTTACCGAATGTAATACTGGTCCAGAGTGAGTATCCTCTAACTCAAAGGAAACTCAACATATAGTAACGTTGGGACCAATTGTTCCCTACCATACGCTAGAGGTCTCCCCTATCTGTGAGCTAAATGACCGTATGTTTTCCATAGTTCAGTGGGACTTGACGCTGTTATTTCAATGAACGGCGTACATAACGCACACGCATACATTCATTCATCTATTAAGAACCCATACAAGCATTTGTCAAGTTTGATTTCATCCTGTGGACGAATGCTACAAAAATTCAAAAAGAACAACAAACAGTATAGGACGATTCAAATCGATTCAGCTCGCTGCTATATTATGCCATATGTTTGATCTTTCAGGCGGAGGCTCGTTTAGCCGCTCGGCGTAGAGCGCGTGCTGAAGCTCGGGCCGCCCGGATGAAGCTTTTGGACGCGGCCGATGATGAGGGTGGTGGTAATGGAAGACCACGAAATCGCGATGTCCGGGCCGCATCGATCGCGTCGGCGTCGTCGAGACGAAGCAGCGATGCTGAGTCGGAGTTTGGCGAGTACAGGTGAGTGACGCTCATAACGGCTGACCCCACCGTATCTCGATGATACTCGAATATGTTGGCCGTACTAATGATCTCGATATAATTAGAAGTGCTCTCTCTCTCTCTCTCTCTCTTACTATTGCCCGTAATAGTAACCACGTCACTGCTAAAAAGCGTAATTGGCGTAATGCATAGTTACGACAACAACACAATATACGATGTTATCGAAGGCATTCATTCCCGTGTCGGTCGCATGGAGTACATATATAATGTGGTACATGCTGTACACGGGTCGCGCATGTGATCAACAATCAATGTGTTAGGTTATATCAGACTACATATTGACGATGCTGCCGTTAGCGGAACCTGACGACTCCCCTACCGGGTTGTCCGATTCTCCCAACGGCAGCATTCATATGTTTGCCGGGCTCATGTGCGAGCGTCTGTCGAATGAGCAGAGGTCTTCTTGACGATCACGTGATCGGAAGTCTTGTGCTGCTCTGTGAATATGCATTGAGGATAATTGACTCCCTGGTCTTGTGCAGGGTGTACCTTCCGCCGTTTATAAATCAAGTAACAAAGCCGAAAAGAAAGACTTTGCTGTATGTGCGCTAAACAGTGCCAGGTGAACCGCTGCTGAGTCGGAGTTGCTTGTACCTTGAAATTTAGATTCATTGAAACTTGTGTCATCTCAGCCTTTGTTTGTGCGTTCCAATAAAGTGGACGATAATATTGTGTGAATTATGTGAGTAATCTGTAATTTGGACTGCTGCTCATGGTGGTTATACCTAATAATTCGCTTTTAGAAGTAGGAAAACTGTTTCTGAAATCTTGGTAGTGTGGCGAGATTTTGAGCGAGGTCTTTATTGATCTTGAACTAGTTTCGGAGCCACTTATTAAGTCAATGCTCAGGTGTGCACGTAGCTAGTTACACGCATAGCTTCAGCAGGGTGTTGTCCACTGAACGACGGCTGTCGAGGTGACACATACTCCTAGGGTGTAAGAGTTGTGTGTTCGCGAACATTGTAATGAGTAATTAGCCGGTAAATGAGCGTGTATTGGTGTGGTTTCAATCTCTTAGTCGGGAGGATCTCGAAGATCAGCTGCGAAAGGCGTTGGTCATGAGCCATCAGCTCGACTCTGAAAAGCAGGCGCTCGGCTATATGGTCGAGACGTTGCGGGACGATATGGAGGAGTTAACGGAAAATATGGTGCAGCTTAAGAAAAAACTTGCTGACAAGACAAGGGCCTTCGACCAGCTGACAAGGGACGCCAACAACCTCAAACAGGACAAGGCCTACCTAGAACACCAGGTGGCTGAACGAGATCGCTTGATAGGGGTGAGTGAGAGCATTCATTCGTCATTTCTCGAAATCCCTTGTACCATTCATGCAGCAGAATGTAGGATATCGGCGGACTAGCATTGAGGAACTCTACACAGGATACAGCAGAGTTGTATACGCAGGGTATGCGTTCGGTTTTAATGTGCCTCTAGACTCGCTCTGCCCTTTACCTGATTCACGACGCCGCTGATTACCGCATGTTCACTAGACCCGATAGACTAACTATGTCGCAACAGCTCCTTGTAATACGCAAAACCAATCTACGCGGATGTGGGACAGTAAGCGCAACAGAAGTTGCGCGAACTCAGAATTCATTAATAATAATTTTAGTACATGAACTTGGAGGGTCGCCGGGAATGCTCCAACGAGGCTATTCTTGATACACCCTTGTGTACGTGAATCCTATTACTGTATTCTTCCTCCCTCGGCCAAAATAAATACGCATTCATGTTATATTTTAGTAAATAGCGTGTGCATATTTCAGCAATACCATGTAATAGAGCAGGACAAAAATAATTTCGTGTAGCTGTCGTCACTAAAGTCACGAGTACTAATTGTTCATCACTTCGAACTTTACAGGAACATGGTCTCGTGTTGGTCGGCGAAGATGAAGGACAGCTGCAGCTATTGACGAAGGATATGTCTGAAGTCCTTCGTTCCGCAGGTGAAGGGAATCTCGAGAAGAAACTTCAGTCTCTCGCTGAGGAGAAGGCCTCACTGGACGATGAGGTCACACGGTGAGTTGACGGCGTTTGATTTATAAGCACCCTTGCCTCTATGCGGACCTAAATGTTTTCGAGCTGACTTTCAACGAACATGTAACGTCCACGGTATTGCCGTTGCATTGCTTCGTAAGAAGGACCCCTTTAAATGCAAATGTGCAACGGTGGAGATCGAATTCGTGCACCTATGTGTCGCCCCCGGTTGCAGGGTGCACACGAATGCACCACCAGGCCTCCGGGCTCACACTCTATACGGGCCCATGGTGTCTGCAGATGCGTCTTGGCCCCGGGGACAACTTACGTTGTTGCTGTTGTTGTCCGAAAACTTAACCCTGTATAAATACTAGCTTTGTCAAAGGATCACATAGAGCTTTAATATTAATCGTGTAAGCATTTTCTCGCTCACACCAAGGCTCCACTGACTTCGGAAGTTTTTAGCTGCTGATTCTATTGCTTCCCAGGATAGTGCTATATCATATTTAACCCTCAGATATTACTGCAGCAATAGTGTCTCTGTATTCCTTAATTAATACATGTCGACCTATGTATGTATATATATATATATATATATATATATATATATATATATATATATATATATATGGGCATGCCGTCGAAGTGTCTAATTCTCTTGTACAAAGCGCTATTTGTGCCTCTGATATGCTATGGGCTATCCATATGGGGTGGTTGCTTCAGCGGGATCCTTCATCGCGTCCAGGTCACTCAGAACGATGCCCTCAGGGCAGTGTTTGGTAGACAACGTAGAGATTCCGTTGCCGACCTTTTCAGAGATCTCAACTTCCTACCAATCCGGGCGTGGTACACCGTCCATGTAGCGGTCCTCGCTTTTAAGATGGTCAGAGGTATCATTTCAGAAGAGATATCATTTCCAATCACCGCAGCCGCCAGTCGCTCTACCCGTCGTGCCACTCGATTTGAGATGCCATTTACTGTTAGAGAGTCTAGTCGCCATGCTCTGGCTTACCGACTACCAGCAGTCTGGACCTCACTCCCCTCGGAGATCCGGGGCCTCTCCTCAGTAAAATTATTTGCCCGTGCTTTAAAAAAAAGAAGTGCGTACACGCAGTAACTTTATCACCGATTAATGGTTTCTGGGACCCGATGGCTTTATTGTAATTTTCTGCTACTGTGTATATATTCTATTTGTCAATAATTGTGTTAAACATTGACGATTATAACTGTATATTTTGCTAAACTTTGAATAGTCGACAATTATAGCAATAGTTGTCAGTCTACTGCCACAGGTCTCTGTTACCGTGGACTAATTTCGCACACCGGACTGCGATGTGCCTGGTTTTTACAATTATTTAATTTGTTCAGATTGTCCTGATTTGTGTTTTAAGTCAGATTATCCTGACCGTGTTCTAAGTCAGATTATCCTGACCTTGTTCTTACACACCTTTATCATATTTTTTTCCGCGAGAACTTAAGCATTGTTGAACTGCAGTTCCGAAAATAAACCTCAAATGAAATGAAAATGAAATATAATCCTCAATTGCAGGTTACGCGAAGAGTTACGAGAAGAGCGGTCTCGCGTGCATCGGCTAGAGGAGGTGTCTCGGCAAGCGGGAGGTCGTGATACTCAGGCGATCCTGGACGCGCAGCGCGAGGCTAGCAAAACCGTGTCGGACTACAAGTACCGACTGAAGCGGGCCGAGCAGGAGGTGACTACCCTGAGCTCCCAGGTGGCGCGGCTAGACACACAACTGAAACACTACAAGAGTCAAGCCGAGTCGTCGGAGAAGGCCGAGGAGGAGCTCAAGGCGGAAAAGCGGAAAATCCTGCGCGAGCTGCGCGAAGCCCAGGCTCGAATCGACGAACTCGAGACGAGTAACAGCCACCTGCAGAAGCGGATGGACAAACTGAAGACGGCACGCAGCCAAATACTCAGCGAGGCCGCACGGGACACCTCGCCCCCGCCGATCTAGCGAAATCCTTCTTCTCTTAACCTCACTCGATCCATGTTCTTCTATTGCGAGCCTTCCCATTCCCGTTTATCCCACCCCCTAACGTATGACCGGATGGACGAACGAGTGCTGACGATGCCCGAACGATTCAGAACCCGCATATATATATATATAATTACCTATTTAATAAGCAATGGCCAACCCTCCACCAGATCGAAGAGACAAAGCACGTTCATACCGTGACTGACGAATGCCCAACGCACGCCGATTGGAACACACCACTTCCACACACTCACCGCAACATCAGCAGGCGGCAGTTCCCATTGTCCCACATGTTGCGTGTGCAAAATATTTTGCTACGTTCCGCGGGTAGCTCAATGTCCGCCCGGACGATGCGGACCTCCCGCATTGTCAAATGCTCACACGCCAAATGGCTCAGCAGACGTGATACGAACAAATCGTCGATCGTCCCTCGTGACCTGATGACTTCTGCTCCAAACGTTGCTCGTGAAGCACACTAATACAGACAGCAAGCTTTTAGGCTAGATATATCGCACCGACATGCGACACGGAGGTCGTTCGTTGTCCCCCTCTCTGCGGGAGTGTGCGGATCTCTGCCGTCCCGTCAGAACTCTGAACTAGGAATGAGCGGCTGGTATTCTTCTGTTTTTTTTATTTTATTTCTTGCCATGTCGTTGCTTCGCATCTGGTGGAAGCGGCCAAGGGACAAGACGCGTGTTGTAGGCCGAGAGCCCGAACAAGTGAACATGTATGAGTGCCATGCGAGTGTTTTGCTCCCGAGATTTAGTGCAATCAGGTGTCAATCAATATGATGACGAGGGTGATTTTGATGAATCAGTTGAATTGGGTGACCTGTGACCACCTGCCTGTGTAGAAAATCATATCTGTCTACGATAGATGATTATTAATATTCGTATGGCGAGGGGACACGGTGTGAGAGAAATGATAGCAATGAGGTCGAAGGCAGCAGAATCACAGCAGATCGTAACGCTGCAGCGGAGCTTGAGTTCCGCGCTGGTTGTGTGCTAGCTGAGGCAGGTGTGGTCATTAGGCCGCAGGCTTTCTATGATGATTACTATAATGACGATGATGATTAAAAAGCAGACTACTGAATGAAAACTGTGAAAACCAAGTGAAATAATTACGGGTGACCAAGTAAACGCAGGAATAATGTTCAACAAACGCCGCATAGGTGATTCATCTCCGGACGTCTCTGCCAGTTTTGCTGGCTGCTGTCTTCGGTTGGAAAGCCGGAGATGTCTCATTTCCTTGCTGTGTGTGTGTGCTCCGCTAGAAGGCAATAATGGGCCCTATTTTAACTGCGGTTGCATTGCAATTGAAGCTATCCGTTGAGATTAGGGGAATGCCCACAATTATGGCATATATATATATATATATATATTTACGTGGGAAAAACTGAGTTGTGCGTAGAAACTATCCAAGACGCTTTGTTCTCTTTGACGTAGTGGGCGCACCTGCCTGCCCAGTAGGGATTTTACATTATATCTGAGTGATTTAGCAACTGCTGCTGCTGCTGTACGGTAGGTGGCATATACGCTCATGCAGCATAATCCTGTTAAATACGCACGCGAAAATAACAAGTTGAAATGATGATTCAAAACTCCAACGGCTCTGGTTTCGGGTTGGGGCGTTTCGTTCAATACCGCATATATTATTCGAGATTTAGTTAATTAGTTAGTTAGTTGCCATTTGACACCGCGCGTTATCTTGGACAGGCTCGCGGATGTCCCCTTATCTTACGTGACCATCCGTTATTTTCAAATATACGAATGAAGAATAGCTGGCGCCTAGTGATAAATGCTTAGCGAAACCTATACAAATAGCAAAGCCCGTATACGTTGGGATGCGCCAAATGTCGAGTTGGCCCGATAAGCGGACCTATTGAATTAGCTAATTCGTGAGGATATCATATAGCTGGTCGGAGTAAGGGCACAATAGTCTGAGGATAAGAGAGATAATGGTCAAAGCGAACTTGCTTGACGACCGAACCGAATGCCCAATGAGGCATCGTTGTGTACTACCTAATCGGATGTGTTCACAAGTAATTAGGTAAGAAATGATAATCTTCTTTGAAGGCAGACGTTATTTCCAGTTGGATGTGTTGTTTGTGGATGCCCCTTGTGTTGCCATAATTCGGGGTATAGAGGTTTCACATTGTCAGTAACTCCAGTTGCATGGAGACCGCACAGAATCTGTTCGGGTGCTGCGAGCATATTCATTAGCCTGATTTGTTGACCTGGCCTTGATTTGATTTGTATGAGAGGATCTGCGGCGATGTGTAATAATGGGAAGGGTGAACCAGGCCTGTGGCCTTGTGTCCTCGGCGTTGTCCAGGCGCTTTTGTGATTCGAGCTCACGAACCACTAATAGTGATCGTGGTGGAAGCTAAAAATTGATACAATAATGATTTCAGCCGTTGCCTTCATGTGTAAACCAATCAAAGCCGAAGCTCGAAGGACGGGATGCGAGATCTATCAACTATCTACTACTATCAAATCAAAGTAACTAATGCTGCCGGAGGCCGCTTTCAATAATCGTGCCGTATCATGCACTCAACCTAATCGCTTAGCAAACAACAAAATTGATACGTTACATCCGCTCATGTGTGTGCGCGTGTGTGTGTGCTTGCAGAAAGCTTTCAGCATCCGATAAGGGATACTTTCCGATAAAAAGAGCAGTGTTTAGATACAAGCGGGCAAAGCTAGCCAAAAGATTCTATCTAGAATCATCTCAAGCCAACACATTAACAAAGTGAGCCATACGCAAGCGATGCGTGGATAACATAGCCAGGTACCAGCAGCATTTTCCGTTGTGACGCGCCCCTGATGACTCATTATCTGATGGCTGGTGCGCCTCAGAAGACGAAGCTCTTCAAAAGTGATGCGAGGAATAGTTGAGAAACTAGGAAGATTTCTAAGTCTGCCCTTATGCCAACGGGTTGGCTTCTTTCCAAGAGGTGACCGCGCTAACATCGCGGGGGACGGCTCAGCAGGGGGGATTTCTTCGTTTGTTTTACGGGGGGGGCGGAATAAGACAAAAAAAAAAGGAGAACGCAGAGCTACACCAGATCAAGATATCGACATCGCAAATGAAGAGGTGCTTGAGCCTGTTACAGGACGAATACCGGCAAAGTTTTGCAGGCGAAAGGGGCGACAGATGACAGGTATATGTCGTTAGGCGGAGCAAGGAAAAACCCAGTGACCTCGTGTGTAAAATAACACTAGTGCTACGAAATACAGCAAAAACATAAAGCAATGCATGAAATGATAAAGAGAACAGACAGATACAGGAGCACATCAAGTCTTTAAATAAATAGTAAGAACAATAAAAAATTATACAAGGTTTTTCATCAAAAACTGCTGCCGTCGGTGTTGTCATTTTTACTGGACTCTCGTCCACAGCTGGCCACGTTACGCCCTTGTCTGAGGTCTGGCGGGTGCTGGCGGCAACGGGGATTGAGCAAGTGGTGAAGATCGCTGTCTGTTTTAGAGGCGACGAGAGACTCACCCACAATCTGCAGGCAATATCAAAACAACGCGCGTCCTGCACGAGATGTATATCGATGTGGTGTACAGAGAGGTGTCATGTGCCCGCCGGTCCACTGAACGACAATGAGGATTGTTACTGCTGGAAATTGTTTCACATACACTTGGAGACTTGGGTGTTTACTCAAGGCAGCAATGAATATGGCAGAATTCAAATAATAGCCCGATCCAGACCTATCGTGTCATGAATGAAGACTCGTTTCGTGTAAGTTCATCTTTTATTCAAAGGAATATGTCGCTTCGCGGGGCTCGAACGTACGCCATCCGGCTTTTTTCAGCCAGAGGACGTTTTTTCGTAAGCAATAACGAACAGAACGATCCATACTTCTCGAATCACGTCAACTTCACGCCCACTGCAATGCCAGCCGCTCCAAACTTGCAACCATAGACTCAACTACACGCTTATATAGGGCTTGCCGAAGGACCACCGTCAACCACATTAACATAGCTTGAACCTTCTATGATCTCCGACCCAAAATTTGTTATACAAGCAGTTGATGGAAAACAAAAAACAATGAGAAATGATTCCATGTACTGTTATTAACCCCCTTAATTTACTGTCGCCATCTTTGGGAGGAGTGGATCGGAAACTTGTTTTTTCCAATTTCATTCTGTCGAATCTTTGAAAGATCATGCCGCGCCATTTCTCCAGAGAATATACAGAGCACTCTTGCCCCCTACCTACCTTCATTATGGCGTTACTATCTAATAATTGTTTTTCGAGCTGACACTCAGCTGTTCCCCTATCTGACAGGCCTCAGCTCTTAACCTTTAAATATTACTATGAGGACCTATTCGTTACAGGGAGCACACATTTGAGGAATTTATTCTGTATCAGATTAATGTACGTATCAAATAACATACACGCCACGAAAAACAGCGCATATGACGTCGCATGCAGCCTGCTACAATAAAATGTGTCATATTTCGGGTGTGTAAAATGATAATGCCACCCTCAGTTATCGGCTGTTCTCACTGAATTAATCTAGTTTGTTTACGCTGTACTGTAGTAATTATTACGTAAATATTACGTAATTGTTACTAAATAACGTTTATTATTACTAAATATTACGTATTATTACGTTATTAATCTGATACAGAATAAATATGTTTAGTGCACAGTTATGACCCTGTGCACACAAAGGGTAGTATAGCTAGAACGAGTCACAGCCAACTGCACTTTTTTCAAATAAACAAGTATCTAACAACAAAACCTAGTCTGCTGTTCGGGAAATTTGGCAAAAAGTAAGCGATCAAAAAGGGTATTTATACACGCCGCAATATTCGCTACGCATGGAGCACCTAGATATCACCCGTATCAAGATTAAGCCGTCATTTTTACAAGAGATAATTACTACGAATATTGCTACTACGAGTTGACAATGCTGCATAACTACTACGTACTAGTTCCCTTTATTAATACATCACCAATGATTACATAGTGATAGCCACTGCAGGGGAATATGGAAGATGAACAATAAGTACACTCAGTAAAGGCGTACGTGTTCGGTTCCAACCAGCGGCTTTTGCACAGACGAAGTTGAACGAGTCGTTCAGAGTAGTCAAAGCAGAACAGAAAATAATCTGTTCGCAGTCCTGTGCATTGGCCTCAGCGAGTTGTCGGATTCGGAAGCTTGAGGTTTCCTTTCTCGTAGTGATGCGGCCATACTGATAAGGACCTATTTAGAAAGGCCTCATGGGCTGAGAGGCGTAAGCAAAAGTCCAAGGACGAGGGCCTGCTCTTTAGCTTGGGATGCAGGGGATGTCCTGCTTACCTACCGGTTACGCTATTTCCTCTACTTTATACCTCTGTATAAAGGAATACTAACATGGAGCGCGAGTATGTGTGGAATGGTTTTCATTGAATTTAATTTAGTTTTCCCAAAAAGAAAATCGAGACGTTGAGGAGCAAATGTGGTTTATCGTTTATTGGCAATCCCACAGCGCATGCCTTGGTGGGGTACGAGATATTTTTCGTTTGAAATCTTCACAGTAACGTCGATTTATTCTCAAAGGTTGCTTGTTCGAAACCTCTCTCAGTACGACCCCGAAATTTAAGTAAACCACTAATATTCTTTTGCAAGAAAAATTTTCAATAAATCACTTATTTGAGGCTTCTCTTGTTTACGTGTGTGTACCATCCGCATCGCTCGATGTATTCATCGCATAGGTTTCGTTACGGCGATGATGGATACCTTTCACATGGTTAATGAGACGATCTACAACAGCCCATATTGAAATGTGCGTGACTTCTATGTTTTTCAGCGTCCCCCTTGATGAAAACACCTTTTCAATACGTCACTACGTCGTTGGTATTTGCATCCTCGACGAGCATACTGTGCCTAAGATATTTGACGAAATCTATTTAACGGAAATGATCAAAGGATTTGGAGCGGATTTGTGCTAAAGGTCAGCCGGCGATTTGTATTTTGACATATTTTTTTTTAATAGCTAGCGTTAGCGTTGTGCGGTCGCTTTATGCATTATACATACGTGTACATTATAATATATTCGATAAAGAATTGTATAATGAAAATACACTTCCGCTTCGGAAGCCGCCTCGGTAACAGAATCCGGGAATTTATATATATTTATACATATATATATATATATATATATATATATATATACGTCAAAGGCATCGCTCTCGTTACAGGGGCTTACAAGCAGAAGAAATGGGTGGTCTCTGATCGATAAATCTGCAGCCGGTTTGCTATGACTTTGGCGGTATTCCCAACAAATGAAGAATCGAAATTAGGTCGTTTTCAATATTAATACAAACAACAAATAGTTGACTCTGTAGTCTATTTGTATCTATCTATTTGTATGAAAATGTTGTTAAGGTAATATCTTGTATGTTAATTTGTGTAAAGCACTTAATCAAATTCGGCATTCGTAGGGGTCCGTTCATTGATTTACCCTGCTGATGTCAAGGCACCAAAGCATCTATACGGCAAACGCAACCTTACCCACTAAAATGTTGAGGTTGGTACCATCGGGTACCTTGTATATTATTTATTCTAGCTGATACGTATGCTATTCCCTTCGGAAATGAGAACTTCCCCAATGAATTGTGCTGAAGTTCCTCTGGGCAACCTGACGGTACCGGTTAGCCATGCCTAAGGCCGCCTAGAAAAACCTTGATCGAGTATGTGTCAAGGTGGCGGCCGAGGCGGCAGGCGCCGTTTCCCTCACGACATGGCGGCCTGTTCGACCGTTGACGAAAGCTCAAAGGCGAAAAGTTTAAGCCAGCCACAAGTAGACGTTGGTCAAACTCAGCGAAAAGCAACGATCGATAGGAGACCGGGGGATCGTCAGGCTGGGGGAGGGTCAGGGAGAAGTTAGCGCGCGGGAGCAAAGAAAAAACCGAGATTATGATCGATCTCTCTCCGCCGACCGCTGATCTTACCCACCACCGCCGTCACTCGTCGTGTTACACAGACGAAAAAACGACTTCGTACACTCGGCGGCGGATGGCCATAAAGCGATGTGGGCCTTGTTTCCAGTGCCACTACACTCCTCTCTCTCTCTCTCGATTTCTCCCTCCTTGTTTCGCTGTCTCGGTGAAAGCAAGGTGGCGCAGGCATTGACGCCGCTGGCCGACACGCCGCACCCAGTCGCGAGTACCCTCGGGGATGTCGCGTCGGAATTGAACGAAACCCGATTGACGCGTGGGCTTGTAGAAAGGACGCCTTGAGCGACATCAAAACGCCGTCCACATTTGCAAGTCAGAAGGAGAAACGCCGCGCCCTCAAAGACGAACTGCCTTACTGGCTGGCTGGCTGTTCATACGACCGGCTCACATGGGGTAACGCGTCGCCTCGAACGACCCCCAACGAGCCCCCGAGCCACGCCGAAGTGGAGGAGGCTAGCCGGTGCGACACTAGTCTCGATGCTAGCCCTCCTAGTGACTCCTGGCTACACGAATTTGCATCTCGAACCTCAGCGGTGTCCCCGCGATCTTCACTTGCGTTACTCGCCCGGCAGTGCCAGCCTCCAACGCCGTTCCCTCTACCAACCCCCCCGCCCTCCCCCCACGCTCCTGGGGACCTAGGACTGGCAAAAGTTGTAGCTAGGATGAGAGGATGCGGGGAAGGAGAGAGCGAGAAGGAACTGGGACCTTGCTTTTCCCTGATGGAATTCCGATACGTCATGGCTTTCGACGTCACCGTAAGCCAATAATTCCTTGTGCAGCATCCGGAAGTTGGGATCAGGACGGGGATGCGAGGGGGGGGTAGAGAGGGAGGTGAGCGAGCTTGGGTAGCGATGAAGAGGACTTTCATATTGGCCGCAGCAATTGCTGGTATACGTAACGCAAGTAAATTAGATACTGCTTAAAAGCGGTGCTAAATAGCTCATTGAGCTGACAGAAATGACAGGTACGCGAACGCACACTGGACATCTTCCTTCGTACTTGCATTGCAAGTATGTTAGCTACTGCCGTTCGGGCAGACTCGTACATCTACGTGCTGGGGATTCGTGGTAGATTCTTTTGTCTAATTAATGTAACTGTTTTTGAATACGGGTAAAAAGATGGAGGATTGAGCGAGCGGAGAAGATAGAGGATTTAAAACGACAGACTTAAAGTCCAAGCCATTGCCCAAGTTGTAGCCCAAGCTAACAGAACAGCTTTTATACTGGAAAAGACTAAAATGTCTACTCAATTTAAGCAAATGATGATACACTAATTGGAACCGACGTGCAGCAAAATACAGAAACATGCCACTCAAATATCCACCAATCGTAGAGCTCATTTTTAGGGGGGATCTTGCTACTTAGTTCAGTCTGCGATACTGATGGCCAGAACATACTGATATTCTGGACGCAAGTGATAACAGGGTGTTCAGGAAAAAATATATTTCCAAGGTATATATATATATATACCATTTATACTACTACTCAAAATCGGGATCTCTTACGGACGAATAACTAAACCTTGAAATTGACTAATTCCTACATTGGGATGATTTTTAATGTAAATATTGTCCTTAGATATCCAAAGGACAAACGCGATTTACGGCGGCACCTTTTACCAGCCTTACCGATCTCTTTAAGGCTGGTAAAACGTGCCTCCAGGAATTGATGGTAAGATATTCTAGCACCTCCTGTAGAAACTATACCTACCTCAAATAATTGTTTTCATATATTGAATATACATTTAGTCATTACCCATTTCTCGAGTTAAAGGGGATCATTTCTCAGAAACTTTGTTAAGGTCAGTTTCCACTCTATCATGTATCGGCGACGAACTGCGGCATAGGATTTTAAGGTAAGTTGTCTCTTAGTGACAGTTAGATGTACCTTTCTATTGCATGCACAATATATGCCGCCTTATTCTGCTTGTAAACCCCATTAACACATTCAATAGTAAGTAATCACAGTTGAGGTTGCTGCCAGTACAGGGAATACCAGCTCCCAGAGTATAATAGAAACTTGTCGCCATGTCACGTACGAGACATCGCCATCATTAACTACTTTAAGAGCATCCGCAACGAAGCTCACGAGACAGATGCTGACTGGCTCCCAACCGAAGCGTACTGCGTTTAACTAAACGACCAAAATAACCTTGTTAAGGTTGCATGACGAACTTCGAAGATTTTTACGCGTATCTCGACGATAATGATGCGAATAATAAAGCGAATTTTGTTCTCCGTAATCCATGATGAAATCGTTCATTACAGCAGTTACTGGATGCAATCGACGGTTCGTTGCACTGAACAAATTATGTTGGCTTGGCAGTTACACCTGATTCGATAAAGAGGGACACTGTTCGATTATTGGGGCACTATTGTTCGACTGGCTCATCCTGAAATTAAGAGCGAGAATTAGACATGTCAGTACAACACCTAGAATGCGTATACCCGTAAAGTTCGATCGTATCGGAAATGTAGTTCCAGACCAACCTGCTCCAGGGTGTGTTCTCTGCTTAGGTGAACAGGTGTTATCAACGCCATTATGCCAAGAGATCGCCGAGATATCGGTCCTTATGTTTTCCAAGTTACCGCCGCCGGCGAATGCGTTTTGACCACTCAACCATTCTCGACTCCACTGGGATTACGTCAGACGGCGTTTCATTCAAGATACCTTTGTCAGGGATACCTATGATTTCTTCTGTCGGAGTAATCTACTGCTGAGTTGCTAATCCGTTTGGTTGGACCAGCTCAGCTGTTGCGTCCAAGCACAATAACAGTGTTGTCCTGCTTAGTCTACAATAGGGCACTGTTCAATTGAGCCGATCCCCCTGACACTCCTGTGTCCGACTATCTCAGCCTGTTTCTTCGATAAGTCAGCCTCTGGGGAGGCTGCCTCAAATCAGCAGCGTTCAATTAGGCTGCTGTGAGCAGCGCGCGCTATTGAATGGTTCGATAGATTGGACGCGGATCTTCATAGCTTCGTGGCTGCCCGTACCTAGACTGAAGAGGACTTCGTCCTCGTTCGTGGAGCTCGTGAAGAACTCTGCTCCGGTGTATATATACAATGGTTGAGTGTATGTCTCTGATATTTCCTGAGAGAAATATCCGAAGTAATTTTGTTCCCTCAAGTATTAACAGGGTTCATACTTAACTATCCTACGCTGACGACTAACACTTGAGTTAATTCTCTATTAGTTATTAGCTAGTTAGACTTCCTCCGAACGAATTCTTTCATTAACTACACAACTATTATTTCTCTCGATTTCTCAGTTTATGTCTATCCTAGCTGTCGATAAACATATTGAGGTGCTACTGTCAACTGAATTGCGACCTTAGATCAATTCTCAAATCGAATGTCGAGACTCCAAATGCGCTTGTATTACGAAAGGAAACACATGGATAGATGCTCACTAACGCAGGACCTGTACAGTGGGCGCAAAGCCGACACTACCATAAGGAGTACATTTGTCGTAAAGTCGGCGTGCATCGGGCGTTCCAGTTACCCCAATGGAAAAACAGGTAGAGTGCTGGATAAATCGAGTTGCTTCGTAACGAATGGCGTGAACGTTTGCCAGGTCACAAAGATATATTTGTGTCCAAGACTTACTTGTCTAGATTCGTCAAATGCTTTTATTCGTTCGTCTGTTGACTCGAAATAGGGTCCCTCCTATTTAAATCACTCAGACCAGAGCGGCATGGTGCGTTCACTTAACGCAGATACGCTATGTTGAACGATAGTCAAACGAATGCTAGCACTAGACCTTCAGGAAATAGGCTTTCAAGAAACAAAATGATGGAAACCTGCCGCCACTGCTTCATGCGTCGCAAGCTCCAAATTACGCATCGAAATCGTTCTGGCTTCGGTTCTAGTGGCATAGGGGTATCTCCTTCAAGGTATTGGTACTTATTTTTCGAATATTGCACTCTTATCTCCCTCCCTCTCTCTCTCTCTCTCGTTAGTTCTCTCGCCTCCTCTTTGTTTCGCTGCGTTCGCTTCATCAGTGTTTTAAGCGTACTATGATGATGGTGTCGGATATAGCGTCGCCAGTAGAACGAAAGCTGGCATCAGCAGGCCGAGGGGAAGGAGGAGCAGGGGCAGCCACAACCACCACCACCATCAGCAAAAATCTGCGGTTGGCACGGCGCGCCGCCGATGGTCGAGTGGGATCATGGTGATAATATAATCCGTCGGCGGTGAGCGGCCCAGCAATGAGGAATCGCAACGAGAGCGAGACCCGCATGAGGTAGCGGGAAGCTGGACGAGGCGAGATGCAGAGGAGCCGGAAAAGCCCGGATCAACTGTCCGCTGCTGGTGCCGTCTTCTCCGGGCGGCCCAACTGTCCCCTGTCCGAGCTCCATTGCTAAGTGTGCGTGTGTGCAAATGCAACGGTTAAAAACGTGACGTTTGCCGAAAATAGGGATATAAGCTTGGCAGGGCCGTCACCGGAGCACTATACCAGGCTAAGATGACGAGAGAGAGCGAGAGAGAGAGAGACACGGAGATATAGCCCGCGAAGTCATGCGTCGTGCAACGTCCACCATTGCTTCGAGGCAAGGCCACGCTTAGCAAAGAGCAGGGTGAGGGATAGCTGAGGAAAAAGATAAAAAAAATAAGGCAGGGCAATATAATCGGTGCTCGTCTATTGAACCTGATGACTGAAGCTGCTCTAGGATTAAGAGGTCGTGGGGCGGGGGGGGGGGTCACAGCGGGCACAGATTTATATTGCGAGATACAGGGGAGGGAGAGAGAGAGAGACCGAGGGAAAATGACGAGGAAAATATGGAGACATTTTTACCATAGTCAAGAAGAAGCACGAGGAGATGACGAAGCTTGGGGCGGAGGAAGACTTTTGGTCATCTTCCATCTTTGTCCAGCCCACCCGGGATATGTTCGGCTTCGAGGCAGCGCGTAACGTCAAAGCGTGAACTCTATGTATTACTATAAGTGTTATGAAATAGTTCTAACATCGGGCCATATGGTGCAGAGTGGTAATTGTGCGTGGTAAAGCGGACTTGTACGGCATAGCATTGCTTCTGCTGTATAACATTCAAACTAAGGTGAACAAAACTCTCGATGGCGGGGTCAGATCGAGAAACTAGTGTTGCAGGTCCAGATGTAGCTATGTATCTGGATGCACGGCGCACCAGCCTCGCCAGGGATCTTTTATGGTCTTATACATATTAGCCTTAAATAATATCCTGCGGTCACCAAATTGACGATACGAAAAACCACCCTCTTGTTTTTCCACTAATGAATCCTCTAATGCAAGCATCGTGTTGACTAGAGATGCGTGTGAAGGTGCGTGTTTAAACACAATACAGTCCTTAACCATATCATTGTTTTTTTCAATCTCGTGTTGATCTAATCGAACTGAAGCAGCAACCTACGCTATCTTTCTTGCTGTAGCGTTTCAATCTTATTCCTCATAGGGCAATGCATATATCGAAGCGGGGCGGGCGTACAGTTTAAGAGGACATTACTAGAAATTTACGTTTAGGTGATTAGCTATAGGAAACACATGAACATCGCTGATTCACATATCCACTACGCCCACACAACTCGGGTGCAATATTTCTTTTGCTCAGATACCGTAATGTAGTATACTTTACGTGCCATTGCCTTCCGAATGTCACTAGTTCTAAACACGCTCTTGCAACGGATGGTTTTTTCATTCTGGCAACTGTTTAACCCTCTCTCCCTATAATCTCCAATTAGTGAAGCATAGCTAAGTGTGCCATTAATGGTGAAACTTGGAGCATGAGCTATTGTACAACGATGGAAAGGCTACTTTTCAACTTTTTTTTTCTTTTGTCTTCCATTGCTATATATATATATATATATATATATATATACCTTGCTTGTGTTTTATTTTTTAATCCTTCATCATCACGCTCGTGATGGTAATGGGACCGCCGTGGCCTTTCCAGCAACTGCGGGTGGCTCTGCCCAAGAAAAAGTTCACTCTACTGGACCCACTGCACGGCCGGCCCTGTTCGGCCCTGGCCTATGATGATTTAATCCGACATCAGCATTCGCTCACTGTAACGTTTCCGAATCGCAACTATGCCGTCAATGCGTTCGCCATCCATCGGATGTCGGACGTTGGCAGGACGTTGTAGAGATCTTTTCTATCGTTCGAGCGGGTCCGGTCTTTCCTCGTAAGGCTGGCTTCTCATCCTCGGCCTTCGTCGTGGTTCTCACTGGCATCGCTGGCGTCGTCGCGCAGACCGACTATAAAAACGGCCGAAGTCCGTCGGCTGATCGGCACCATTCGCCGGCCGCTGGCTGATCCGGAGGAAATGACCAAGGCTACATTGCAGCACATATCGAAGATACCGAGGGAAAACGAGTCGGAAGAGGTGTCGAAGTATAGGCAACGGTGCGGCCGTCCGCCCCCACAGCATCGGTTGACGCCCGCGGGTAAAGGATCCTTTAAGGCTGCGTTGGCTTCCCCTGCTCCTGGTAGGACCGCGCCTGTGCGCTAGAGATGACGGTAGGGAAAGAGAGAGAGATCGAGAGAGAAAGGCGAGACCGTGAGAACGAAAGAGTGGAGCCGGTAGCGTCAGTCCTTCCAGAGTCTGGGAGGCGCGGCTTGAATTCGATATAAGAGAGAAGTTCCGTCCAGATGAGGGCGTATGGTTGAACGTGGGACCGAGTGTCTCTGGCTCTACGCTGTGGGCGTCTACTTGCGCTGTCTGTCTGCCTGTGTGCGCGTGGCCTGGTGTACGAGTTCGGGCACATCACGGATAAGGCCGTGGAAGGCAACTAGAGAGAAATGAGGCCTCAGTCCGACAGAGTCGTATGTACATACATATACCAACACTACGAAGAGTTTCGGCATAAAAAACATGAGAAGCAGAGAGTAGGATGGAAAGAGATTGAGAGAGAGAGAGAGAGAGGGAGAGACTGGAGGGAGCTAAAAGGAGAGAAAAAACAGCGCTCGTCGATGCCAAGGCAGCAAACCCAGTAGGGGAGCCTGAGCATCAGTACGAACGCTCAGCAGTAAGTATGGCGGGAGCGGTATCATGGACACTCGTGGATTCCGTCTATGTCAGTATAAGTGTGACGAACTGTGGGGCAAGAAGAAGAAGAAAAAGAGTATCAGCTAAGCAGGAAAGGGGGAGAGAGAGGGCCGGTCTCTCTGGATGTCGATGTCGTCAGCCAGCCCGTTGCACGACTCCACGCGTATGTGGTCATCGGCTGAGATGGGAGCCATCGGTTGGCTGTGCCCGACGACACAAAAACCAAGACGATCATCTGACCTCGCGCTCCCATGGAGTAGCTGGCTACTACTATGCGATCTATGCCGTTCACTATGATCTCCTTCCGAACTCGGCTCACGCCTTGGCTAACTCGACGACAACGACAACTGCGACCACCACCACCACCACTACGAAGTCTGTGAGTGTCTGGGAGGAGTGAGAGATCGGATGTTGACAATGGACCCCGAGCAGTAGCAGTCGGCTGATCTGTTCGGCCTGCCGGCTGCCAATGGCGTCCTGCAATTTACGGCGGTGCGTCCGCATTCGAATCGATAAAAATCCACTGAAAGGGCGTTGACGTTCGAACCGTTGGAAGAGACACGTAGTGGACGAGAATAAGCAGAAGTAGAACGCGACCCGTGAGATATATATATATATATATATATATATATAGGTCGCGTTGTATTCATTAGGTCATTTTTCTATATTAGAGTTTGCTAATTAACTTCACGCTGCCGTGAACAACGAATGTTGCTAGTCACACTTGGATGCATTTTGTATACTTGTGAGTTTTTAGTGGGCGTTAGTTATCTGAAGCTTTGTGGACTCAGGGATTACGCAGTGAGTGAAGTTATATATATATATATATATATATACGTATATGCAGTTTACATATAAACATTATTAGTAGCATAAAGTGGAAAAGGCATACAAAACGAATGGAAATTTTATACCATTGGGAATAGGGTGTCAGGTCGAGGCTGGTCCCGATTGAGACGACGCCATTTCCAGCAGGAGTACCTAAATTCCTCGAAGGAGTACTAACACTTGGCATTGCTCGGCATGACAGGCAGAATACTAATTACAGTTCCCACCGCGCCAAGTGCAATTCCTTTCCAAGACTTTTAACCTTAGCGGTGGAATGGTAACCAGATCGCATTCGCAGGTTGGCGAAGAAAATACCATAGAAATGTACTATTGATATATTTGCTCTCAACGTTACCAATACAGGCTTATTCTTTTGTAAATGAGCGACTTAAAACCTCAAATTAAACTAATCATGTTCCTCGATTTAGGCGCCCAGTGGAACTTACGCATTTCTGTTTATCGCTTACTCAAGGTCTTCGCGCAGCAGATTCAACTTTGACATATGTGCATTCATTCATTTATTCAAATTGAGATTTATTCATAGAACCGCGGTTTTGGCACTGCTTAAGTTCTCAGATAAAGGGATATTAAATTGTAAGGAATTAGGATTTAGGTAAAGTTCATCACCTAAACGTTCCTCGCCAGGGACATTCAACGAGCCAATAGGCGTAAGCCAAGCTATTACAAAATCGACATTAGTATCCTTAATTACAAATGGCATCCCAAATAGAGTTGTTCGTCGGGTCGTTCTCTTCTCGACAGCGGTAATCGGAAACGATATGTCCGTTGGAATCATCCCTCTCAACATTTTAAAGGCGAGGTGAGCGATATCAATTGTGTAAGACTTGCTAACTGAAAGATGATTGCATTTCTTTCTATGGTGTCCCCAATCTCCTGTCGAAAATGTGGGCTAGCTCTGCGGAGCGTACTTTGTGAAAACCAAATTGGCTAGGTCATTCCGTTTCGTCCCTACATGAAGCAGCAATGTGGCCAAGTCTCTGACACCTGAAGCACGAATCTGGGCTTCCAGCATACAATACAACGCTATGAGCCCTACAGCTCAAGAACAACTCGGTTGGAAGGGACCTTGCAGGACCTTGTCGAGGAACCCTATCAGTAGGGAACGTAACATCACCAATACGTCTTTTTACAGTTTCTTACCGACGGCAACGACACCCTCTCCTTCCAATAACAACGCTGTCCCGTGGCTAATAATGCAATAACACTGGTAAGTGCCATCTGAATGAATATATCATCGCGAGACGGAGAGGTACTCATTGCCTCTCTCTCTCACCGTCTGTCCGTCTCTCCCACGGACGTCCTATGCAAAGGGCCTGTTTCATTCCGTGTACGTGTTGGCCATCGACGCGGTGATCACGTTACAGCTATTACACGCTCGGTTCGAGCGAGCCAGCTATCGTGTGTTGTGATACTGGGTTCTCGGTATCGAATCGAACAACGATGTGAGATCAGGTAACCTCCTTGAAGTAAGGCTGCTACACAGTGGTAGCGAGGCCTTCCATGGAAAGCCAGCTGAGGGTCAGTGAGCTATGAAAAACAATAGCGAAAATATCTTCTGTGCTACAGTAGAGCGCTGGCACCCATCGCGCATCGATGTCGGTTTCGCCTCCCATGTATTACAATCGTTTGTTAAAGAACGTTTGCGATACGGGAGCTGGATAAACATCTCTCACTAATAGCTGAGATTGGTTCCCAATCGTTAGTTGGATTTCTATGAGACTGCCCCAGAAATATTCGCAAGTGTGGGTTGTTCGCGGCTTAATTGAAGCGAAAAGGTGGACATCTTAATGGTATATTTACCTGAAGGCCAATTTGCGAAGAACGAAATTTAACTTCTTTCCCCTGGTATAATTTTCCAGTGGTGTTATGTCACGTGAACTTTATGCACGCAGAGAACCCCTGCCCTTGGCAATAATTTTGGTATGCTTACCAAGAATTTCCGGTTGAAACCTACGGCCTATATAGCTCCTCATCGGGTAAGAGATGGCTCCCACACAGTTACTTCTTCGGCTTAGTTCATTCGCTCCACTTTACATTTTGACAGTTCGTAGATATACTATAGTATATATATATGTATATTGTAAGAGATTTAAAAATGAGTCGTAGGTACCTAATATGTGTCTACTATTTGGAAAACGTTTTGACAATCATCTATTTATGTTCAAGCAAAGTGAGTGTGGATAATACACGAGTAATTCTTTGAGTGGGTTTGGACCAGGGGTGTCGTTTGGTACTTACTCACTGTTGAATCGAAATGTTGTTCGCATTTTGGATGCCACCAGAAGCCACGCGGTGGACGGATACATATTTTGACAGACACCTGGTCCTCAGTGGTTAGTGTTTCGAGATTACTACCGCATCTGCACAATTCAAATGCTCCGAGCATTAACCTTATCGCTACATAGGTGCTGTGTATGCGTAAATCAACCACAGCAAGGTATCTCACCATAGGGAGAAAGCTCAAACCCAGCCTATAAGTAATGATTCAGCTTCAGTGTATCTTGGTTCAGTGTATTATTTAGGCGGGCCGTTCTTTCAAGTTGGGTGACTCTGTTGACACTTGGCAGATTCCTGGAAATAGCACGAAAGACTCCATATTGGGCTCGAAGTTTTAGTGCAAGCCTTTGAAGGACCGAATAGCTAGAGGCTGGACATAGCTAGCATGCTAGGATGCCTGCTTAAGCTAGATCGAGATCGAGTATGCAACAATAATGAATAGAGTGCCCCAGCAGGCTCTTCGGCCTTGCGTGCCTAGGCCGCGCAACCTATGCGACAGCAGGTTTCGAACCTCTGGCGCATCCTGCTGAACTGTCGCGCCCCCCCGGGTGGAGACTGTTTCGCTCCGCTTGACTGGCATCTTTCGCGCTCTCTCAGCCATGAAGCGCTGCCTCTCGCGGGCAATGCTACGGGTATTGCCCAGAGTTCCAGCGTCTAGCTCCGGCGTACGGCCGATTTAACATTGGCGCGTTACCTCTACATTCGCAGAGGACAAAGCTGCTTTCATTCGCGGGCTTGCAATCGTTACGCATCCGGGTTTACTGAAGAGGGTCTGAGAAGATGGATAGGTAATCCCTGAAATGCGAACGGGTCCATTCTGCGCCAACTGGATTCACTTTCACAGCACCGGTGTGCATTGTACAATCTACATATAATAGCTAGGCCACCGGCAGGAGCCCAGCCGCATATTGTGTTCTCGTTATTTCGATGGTTATATAGCACATAGTACGCTATATGCCTTTGGGCCGACAACATGCTGACGGCACAGTTCAATAATGCGTGCAGATAGGTGACTAAAACGAAAAATATCAATTGTATCAATTGCACAGATGACATAACAGATGACAACGCCAAGCCAACACTTTCAAAGATTTCTCTTCGACCGTCTACGTAAAACGGCCTAGCACGGCCGTTATGGACCTTATCTGTCAGACAACTGAGTCTACTTCTCTTTTAATAACAGGGGAAAAGATATTTAGTAAGATCCAATCTCTACCTAGGAAATAAAGTTTCACACCAAACCACTTCACTCTTTTTTACAGACAAGTTCGAAGAATCTTATCCTGACCCCTATATCATATTTACTGTAGATTCTATGATGACGGCATAGAGTACTTTAAAACATCTGTGGTCACCCCTAATTCACAAGAAGGGATCCAAATCCAATGTTGATAACTATCGACCAGTGGTCCAGTCCTATATAGCTTGCATTTTATTTGAGAAATTTCTTGCAGATCATATGTTTAGGTTTTTACCAACTCGGGGGTTACTTGATGAAGCTCAACATGGTCCTGCAAAGGGTAAATCCATAGTCACTCAGCTGGTTGATATGGTTCATGATTGGACCCTTCACATAAACAACAAACAAATGATCGACGGTATATATTTCGATTTCTCTAAGCGTTTGATGGAGTAAATCACTCCCCATTTTTAGCAAAAATCAAGAAACCAGAAATTGACTCACGGTCCTTTTGCTAGATATCTGACTACCTATGAAACCGCTCATTTTGCGTACGTATAAAAAACAGTATTAGTAGGTAGTTTTCTTCTACAGCGCCTGTCCCTCGCTGTGAGGTAGAGAGGCAATGCCATCGCCTTCCTCGGCACAATTCCTAATCATTGTATGTTTGAATAAATTGCCCCTTAAAGGTATTAGTAGGTACGGTGCTTGCGCCTCTGGGCTACCTCAATGTGGTTCTTTGGGGCCCATCTTATTTTGAATTTACCTCTTAGACATGAAAGACACTATATACCGTCTGTAACCCGTAAACTATATATGGATGATCTCAAGCCCCTTTGAAAACCGAACGCAACTGACGTGATCTAAAGAAAGCCGTTGATAAAATGTCAAGGTTCTGCTCTACTAATGACATGATTATATCTGTTCCTAAATGTGCTACATTATGTCTAATAGACCCTCACCTATATACTCTTAACGAACAATGCGTACCAATTGTGAAGTGTGTGAATGACCTGCGCGTCATGGTCTCATCGGACTTGGATTTTATCCTGCACATCCAGTCGGTGTCCGCAACAGTCCGCAACATTGGTGTATGACATACTCTTTCTCTGTTTTATTGTGCAAAAGCCGTAATTGTATATGCAGCTCTATAAGAAATGGATTATGCCCAAATTTACATACTGCTGTGGAGACCATATCTTAAAAAACATCTAGATGCTATCGAGCGAGTTGAATCAAAGTTCGTAGATGCGGCATCGATTGCTCGACTCTCAGCTCACCTCCTACTACGGACTTAGACAAAAAGGGCGGATATGCGATTTTACAGAAGGCTTCTATCCTCTAACACGTATTATAAATATAATATCTTGACGTCAGACGAAATAATCTATGAGGTAGACAAACCGCATCAAATCGCCAGGGTCGAAAGAATCAACAATATGTTTTCTATTCGGGCTACCCGAATGCCTATACTATACGCTAACAAATTCTTGTAAATCACCTCCCCTTTGTTAATTTTTTTTTTCAAAATCAAGTTTATTTTCGGAACTGCAATACAATACGCTTTAGTTCTCGTTAATAGTCGTTAATAATAGATAATAATAGTTAATACATGTGTTTCTTTTTAATTAAAAAAAACATACAAAGGCTGAATGAAGGCAACATTTTTTTATTGCGCTTAAAATTTTTCCAGCAATTTATCTTTATACACACTACTTCACTAGTCAGTATCCATGTTAAAATCTTTAGCTTCCAATCTCTATTGAACCTATAGATGTCTATTGACAATGGAGCCCAGTGAATATTGCGAGCATCTCACACTGAAGGCATATGATAATACCCGCACGTACGAACTTACGATAGCAATAGTGGGAATCCAAGTTACATGTAAGTTTAACCACATCTCTCCTTCGTTTCCGTGACGCTCGCCAGAAGCACACCAAACCGCGAAATATACAATTTTGCCCATTGAATCCCCTACTGAAACCTTCGGTGTTGGACAGCAATGAAATGACAGTGGGTAACCACCTATCTCCCTATGCATATATACGTACAATTTTTAAAACGTCTGCCTGACCGCACAAACGCAGCTTCACATCTACGGTGTTTGCTTGCCACTATGGGGCCCCGAACCTCGGTACAGCCGTACTCACAACTTTACGATCACAAGATTTCGGGTTCAGTAGCTCCGCTGTAGAGAGTTGCGGGGGAGGCCATTGTCGCGGAGAGTTTTGAGTACTTGCAAATTTAACTTGTTGAAGAAAGCCCCCGGTTCGTGATATGCCACGCCACTGTCATGATTAAAAGTTCCACCTGAGCGACCCGAGACAATCAACGAAGAAAAAAACCCCGTCCTCTTTTAACATAACATAACATTTGCGGTTTATTTCCGGAACTGCAATTTTACAATGCTTAAGTTCTCGATTAAAAAAATAGGGTAAAAGTAAGAGTGTGTATTATATATATATATAACAAACACTTTATTCAAAGGTATAATATAATTGCTACAAGTCTCACTTATGTGCATTTTCAATTTTGGCTCCGGTTGCGCACGTTGCGTGCCCGTGATGTGCGCGTGATAGTCTCCAGGGGAATAAATCATTAACACATTTTTTCGTGGCTATAAATTTTGGGAGTATATTTCTTTTGGATCTTGTCGTAGTTTCGACAATATCAAATATTTTTGCAACCATCGTCGGTTGTTTCAACATCATTTTTTGAAGCAAGACTTTATCTAGGGCGTTAAGACGCTGGACGGCATCTACAATATTTACGTTCTCTTTGTCACATTTACATTTATATGCCACTCGTCTTATACACTTTTTATACACTTTCGTTAAAAGATCCTGATCTTTCTTGAGACCTGGGTGCCAGACCGGCCCAGCATAGGTTATCACAGGTTCGACGTAGGTTCTGAACAGTAGTACGTATAGATTTGGATCGGCAATTGTGAACGTACGCATTATCCAATTGCTTCGCTGACTAGCTTTAAGAGCAACGTCCGCAGTATGTTCAGAGTATTTTAGACTAGTTGATGTGATTATACCTAGATCTCTAATAGATTTTTGTGATTTAAGTTCTATGCTACCAATGGAGTACTTTTGTTTAGTATTTCCGTGTCCAAAATGCAGCACGGCGCATTTCTCGATCGAAAGCATGAGATCTAGCTGCCCTGCCCATTCATAAAAATCGTGTAGTGCTTTTTGTAGCACCGATCTCTGCTGAGGCGTATCTACGGGGGCGTATATTTTAATATCGTCAGCATAGACTTTAACAGATACAGAGCGAGGGAGAGCATATGTAAGAGAGTTTATATACATTATATACATTAAGGGTCCCAGAATGGTTCCTTGAGGGCACCCTGATGTGACGCTTGTTTCTTCCGAATACTGTCCATTGACTCGAACTCGAAAGGTTCTATTTCGAAGGAAATCAGTGATCCAGTCAACTAGAATTTTGCCGACTCCGAAGCGTGGAAGCATAGCAATTAGTTTTGTATGTGTGACTCTTTCAAACGCGGATTTGAAGTCGAAGAAGATGGCGTCAAAACAGCGCGACGCGTTGATTTCGCGGGCCCAATCGAATTGTGTGTCTATCAGCTGGAGCACCGTACTGTATCCGGGCCTATATGCATATTGGGTTCCACTGATGAGGCCTTGGGCATTGGCATTTTCGTAGATAGCCTTAGATATGATGCTTTCCAGAAGTTTGCATGCTATAACTGTTAGCGAAACCGGCCTCTTGTTTCTGGGATCGGTCTTAGAGCCTTTCTTATGTACTGGACATACTATTGCTGAGCGGAAAACATCTGGAATCGTGGCATTATCGACAGACTTTCTAAAGACCCAAGAGAGAGTGACACAGACCGATAGCCCCAGTTTCTTCATCACGTAGGATGGTATGTCGTCTGGTGTGGAACTTAACTTCGACTGTAGTTTTCGTAGGTGACGGTGAATGTTTTCCGCACTTACATCTACGTCGTGAACAGTGAGCCTTAGGGGTCCTTCTGGCAGAGCGGGTGGTTCTCTGCTTTGACGTTGCTTCAGCTCATCGTTGCCTGGGTACGTTGCTTCGAAATGCCTTTTTAATATCTCGGCCTTTTCTTTGTCGTCAGTGGTAAAAGTGCCATCGCTGCGCTGTAGTGAGCTGAGAGTATCGTTAATCACGATCCGTCTACGTACATAGTTATGGATGGCCTTGTTGCTGGGGTTGCGGAGGATGGCATGTTCTCTTATGATTCGCTCCCGTTTCGACACCTTGGCTATTTCTTTCTGAAGAAATTCAATCGTCCCTTCGTCTGTGGCTTCGTTGAGGGAGTCGTGGAGCTTCCGTACTTGTGCAGTCGTTGGATGCACGTGGTTCATTCGTATTGGAGTATGTTGTACTATCAGTTCACGAATGTACTGTGCGAGTACGTTGTACATCTCATCCACGCTTTCGCATTCTGCAAAAAAGGACATCCAATTTGTGTGGTCCAATTCCCATTTCATTCGACAAAAGTTTCCTCTTGCATAATTAATTATCACCAAATTGTTCATGCAATTACGATTTCACAATTATAATAGATTATTCTGTCAACAGATATATACATTCACTCAAATTATTTACAATTCACAATATTCTTTCATTGAGGCTTGCGACAACCTATATCTATACCCATATGTGCATCCATGTGTATCGGTGAAAAGGTTTGGTTTCAGCATAATAATAATAATAATCATAATAATACTAGCACTAGTAGCTGCAGCAGTACCGTGAACGTTAAATGTTGGCCGTGCGTCAGCCCGGAAAATGTATTTATTATAGCTGCGGCAGGAGTGTTCGACCCGAATGCGGATGATGAATCTCGAAGGGTTGCCGCCACTGTACGCGGCCTTGGCTTGAATCCATATTCTATCGGTTTTAGTTGTTTCATCCTCGGGGACAATTTGTCCACTTTGATCGCCACATTGTCTGTTGAACTGATGATGGCACAATGGAAAAAACTTTAATAAATGATCTATGCTCCCATGGCGAACCCAGCCCCATAACCGATAACCGAGAGTGTTAAAGGACCAGCGAAAGAGACAGAGAGGGAGAGAGAGGAAATGCAATAATTTTAAACCTGGCGCGATTCCAGAACGGAATCAAATTGAACAGAACGATATTGTTCTGTCGGTGGAGGGAGGCTGTCGATAAGCTTTCAGTTCGTTGTCCCCCTCGACTTTTGGCCTTCCGCAATTTGCAAATCGGAAACGACCCGTACGTACGCTTCCGCGTACGTTTTGCACCACTTATTGCAAATTACGCATGCTCACCGATCGGGAGGGGGACAGCGTCGTTCTGGGCATTTTGGTCGGCAGTTTCTAAATGTTCCGAGTCGAATTAACGCGCATGAACGGCGCCGGGCCATATCTCTTCTAGTAAAGGCTCCATTTATGTGCCGTGTTACGTTATATACATATATATATATATATATATATGGCTTAGGATATTGATGGTGATATGGGTAACAGTAAGCGAATATGAATCTGTGAATGGATATTGTTACACATGAATGCAATTGGAAGAATGAAAGCAAGATCGATGGACGTTTTCGAATTTGAGGCGGATACTTCCCCAACGAACTGATTAGACGCTTTAAAATCCCTATGGGAACGCCGTGCGATTTAATGCGGAAACAAGTCGAATCCCATTTGATATAAGGTGTCTCCGATCCCACTGTCTTAATACAAAAGGTGTCCGGTGTATTTTTCAATTGGGACCACTTTATATCAAAACGGAGGAATTGCGTTTCATACGAAAGCTCCAGAGGCATATTATTCACTGTCAATATGTTAACCATACGCTAGTCGATGTATACACACAATACAGAAGCGTTGAACCTGGATAACCTGCACGAACGGTAATAGCAATTATTCAAAATTGTTGTCTTTACTTATTATTATTATTATTCCTGTATTCATATTTTTTAGACGAGCTGACTCTATACAATTAACAGTTTAGTTCCTTTTTACTGTTGTGCCATTCTACTCGGTATCTATTATAGGTATTGTGCAACACAATACCGTGTGAATAAATGATGCATTTTAATTGTACTCATAATACCTTTTGGGTGAGTATTGTACCCATATTTCCGCTCTTTCCTGCGAGTCGTGCCTCATTGATATTCCATCACAACAAAAGCAACTAGGTATGTTCTCCTTCAAGGGCAATGTCTCGGACGGCTCTCGATCCCTTCTTGCTTATTACTACAATACAATAGTAATTTTGGGTAGTCAGTATCGCAGCACTAGACGCTTCGCGTCGTGCAATAGAAATCGTTGACCCTGTTGGCGTAATCTATTCGCCCACGTGGTAAATTGGTGAGAGGCAAGACTCGAGCTATAACGAGTCACCAATTCACGGCGGAGAGTTGGCTTAAGTTGGAATCGGTGGAGATCAGCGAAAGTCGACCGAGAATAGTTCCGTGCGCACGAATCCTCTCGGAGATAAAACAGACCAAATATTCATTTGATTTGCCTTGTAATCACATGCAAATTGTTCTACGGGCTAAAATAGGATTTGCAGCCTGGACAGCATTATTCAACCTGTCACAGCGCGGGTCGAGTTTAAGGCTCGTGCAAGGCCCGCCCCAATTCATCCTTACAGACTCAGTCAGGAGCGCGTCAAACGACGAATCGGGTGCATCACCTGAAATCGTTGTCTATTTGCCACATTACTCAAACAGCGACACGAGTTCGGGACAGTTGGCTTAGCAGGCAAACTGAGATCGTCCTCGATTCGAACAGATCCCACACGTTCCGCATTGAGCTCATACGATGCAGGACAATGAAGGAAAGGACTCTGCCGGCTCAGTGCGTGCAACCGTATAGGTTTTTGGTCTTCTCATCCACTGCAAAATGAAGAGTAGAAGGGTTATACTATACAAATAATCTACGGGAACATGATGACACTAGAGAAAATAAGAGATCCCTGAACACAGGATGTGGCCACAGAAATGTAATGATCTTACGACAACTTACAAATGACCTATTATGACAAATAGTAGGTGCATATAGGCCCGCACGGCTTATCGCGTATTTCGATCGTGTATCAGTCTTGCCTTGTCAATACTAACGAGATCCTTACGAAGTGAGCCATCTTATGTAGTTCCGGTGACAGATGGCAAAAGACATATTCGCCGCAAGCTTAAAACACACCTCGTTTATCCCATATTCATTTTACTGCGATTACATGCATTAGTAATAATAATTCTAATAATCATCATTATCGTCGTATAGCTGGAAAAGTACGCAGTAATATTGTGTATAAAAACATTATATACAGTACATAGACACGTAAGCATACTCGCAAATTGGTCAGCGGCATAAGACATGCATAAGACATCCTTGAGTTACAATAATTAGTAGAATATTGCAAATATATTTTTTTTAAAGATATACAAAAAGGCAATGCAATTTCTATCTGACTTGGGGAAGTAGACTTAGCGAGGTTTTCGCGAATGAGATACCCTATCAGTACACGTTGACGAGGCTGCAATTGCTGCCTAATATAATAACATTATACATCGGTCATTGATGTATAATCGTAGCCAGATCAAATAATCGGAAGAGTAGCTGTAGTAATATGTCTCTATTTATTCATTTGCACGTTATCTGCCGTTCGTCTCCTATCCCCCCCGGCCCACAACAGCCCCCGATCTCTTCACCCTATCCCGGGTGGCACGTAATAATGACTTTACACGACGGTGCAGGCCAACGGCTTTAGCTTGGCCAGGAGGTTAGCGTTGGCGACGTGGACGAAGGCAGCCGCGCCGGCAGAAGGAAACCGCTAACACGAAAACGCTCTTAGCATACATACGCTTGTATGCTGCCTGATGCCGAACGCCGAATGGCAAAACCATACTATAGCAGTGTGCGAACTGCGGGGGGGGGGGGGACTGGGCGACAAGAACACTTAGGCAGCTGGTTTGGCATCCTCGCACGTGGTCACGTTAGAAGTCGAGCTCTCTGCGTCACCCCATGCCGCCGTCCTCGGCAACCCCCATGTTCCTCTGCTTGGCTTCGCAGCGCTACACAAAATCGCCGTGCCACTGGCTTGCTGGCTGGCTGGCTGGCTGGCTCGCTTGCTAGGTAGCTGCTGGTCGCTGCTATTTCCCCGAATTTGGAGCTCTAGCATGGATAGCCACTCCGACGGCGGCGGCGGCAGCAGCAGCGGCACCACCGCCATGCATTCAGACCCGCGTCTCTGGGGAGCCTGAAGACCCGTTGTAACAGAGCTTACCAGGTTACCTGCAACAGAAAGCAAGGCACAGAACAGGCAAGACGCGGATGGTTGGTCGGTTGGCTGTACCCCGTAGGAGCGTGAAAAAGAAGAAGCTAAGTGGTCTCGCAGCATCATGGCGACGACTGCGGTAGCACGCGGAAGGAGATTCACACATAGAGACAGGGACACAAACAGACACAGCCGTTGGAAAACGACTGCTTCCGCGGCAAATTGCACTCACCAGGGAACCCTTTTGTCTACGACGAGGCTCGCTCTGTTGCTTGCTTATTGGGCTAAGAAAACGCGTAGCTATCCAAAAGAAACGCCGCCTGCAGACGGAAAGAGAGAGAGAGAGCAGCAACAACAGCAGCAGTTGGGTATTCAAATGAACACCAGCAATGAGCAATGCCGAACCGATAAAACGGGTTGCAAAGCGGCTGTTCGCATGCGCATAGTGTACGAATATTTTTGCTGTGCAATTGATTTTTGCGTCTGCAAGGGGATACGCAAACAAGTACTCTATCTTTGTGACTTTCGGGTGAAGGTCTTTGCGGTTTTTTGTCGAGTGAAAATATAGTTTGTCGATATATTGCCTCGACTGTCCCTAATGCTGAGAGAACGAAATTTCTATTTAGTTGACATAGCTGGAGTGGCACCGCTCTAATCTAGTAAATAATCTAACCGTGAAACAATATAATAGCAACTTAACTCAGCTATCTTTTGTGTTGGCCGGCGGTCACGTCGATATGATTTATACAGAAAAATGCTTTATCGTTCACCCTGGAGATATTTCGATCGTTTTGAGAGCCGTTGAATCCACGACACTCAAAAGAAAAAAACTAGTTTTCATTCTTGGGATAGTATACGTACACACACACACGTGGCTCTAAAATATTAGTCACGCTGTATTTGAAAAGTAACATTTAAGTTTTCAACAAAATCCATTTATATTTCTCTATCGAAAGTGATTTATATTATCATCCGTTTTGTTTGAGGACTGGTTAGACAGTTGACGCGACACACACTTTCCCCATAAGAAAACATCATATTCGCTTCGGCAATGATGCATTTTGCTTTAATGCGTTATAACATAGGCATTGCCATGGCGGCCATACCCAAAAATCGGAGGGAGAGAAAGAGAGAGAGCTTTCGCTATCTGAACAAATGTGAGGATCATTCTCTGAAAGAGACATGGCTCCTTCTTGCAACTGTTTGTGAAATCCGTTAAACTCTGAAAAAATATCGTTTTGAGATGTAATATCCTTAGCTTACAACGCTGCTTAAATTTTCGTACATATTATACTTTTCTAATAGTCCTTGAACTGTCGGCGGTTATCTATCAAACCGGTAAACATTTTGTTAAACATCTATGATATGTCAGAGTTATGTAGTCTTGCGAACGCTCTACAGCTGACATCGACTCGAAAAGGATTCACGCACAGTGTGCTATTTTCAAATTTGACATCAATAATCTTTACTGAGGAACAAAGGTCGTCCAAGCCACCGCGCTGGCGGGTGTGCGACGCTCGTCGAGCTTTTCAAGATCCATGAAGAGTTTACAATATTATGTCTTTAAAGACGAATATTTTACAATTCAAAGTCACCGAATGTGGCTAATAAATCTTTAACCGTTTAGACCAAATAATCACCGGTGTATCCTGAGAGCACCCAAACTGAGAGCATTTTCTCGTACATTTCTCGTAGACTAATATACATATATTCTTTTCTCGAGAGCTTAAGCTTTTTTTTTTTTTCAAATTGAGGTTCCCAGAATAAATAACAATTAGAATACACACAAACACACACACACACACATATATATATATATATATATATATATATATAATTTAGTCTTTGCTTGAGCACTAAGTTGTGTTGCGCACGCTGTCCATAGAACTAAAATGTAAACGAGCCGCGAACAACGTCGGAGGCATAGGCTGCAGTGGAAACGCATGTTACGAAAATAAGCGAAAATAAGACAACGAACCTGCGAACATACGATTTCTGTTGTTATTGTTGTTGTTCATTGCCATAAATACGTCTGGCACACACATATGTTGGTCTGTTGGCACCAGTTCGTCTCAAGGGCGTTACTGTACAAACTTGCTCTTTCTGATTTGCCACACATCTATTCCCCTCCGTTCTATTCGCCCCGGTACACTCACTGGTCAGCTAGCCAGCTGGGTGGAGCTGTATCCATCCACAGACAGATTCGTGTACCATCACAGTAACAAACAAACTAATTAATATGCTTTTATTTCTCGCTTGGCGGCTGGTGTGTTTTTTTGTTTTTAGTTGGTTGTCCGACACTCGTACACTTGGGCCGAAGCAACACGCCCATAGGGGGTGGGGAAGAGACAGTGAGATCGAGAGTTATAATCTCCGCTGAATAATGTGTAAGGAACGAGAACTCCTTTTGTTCAATGCCCGGGACTCAGTCGTACTCCTTAATATCCTATAAACATCACATCGAAAGCGATTATGTGTGTGTGTGTGAGTGTATTATTATTATTACAGCCAGATCGTCTCTGATGGTGCTCGTGGATCGGAGGTGAACACATCGTTCGTAAACACAACGCATATATATATTTATTCATTTATTAACGCTGGTCAGACGACAATAACAGTAATAAAATAAATAGCGATTTAAAATATAATATTTATATTTAGAGCAAATCGATTATTGTCATTATTTGTGATTAATGTGATCAAACTGTGTGTTTTGATTGAATTCTAATAATAGTAGGAATAATAATAATAATATTGACATCAGTTAAAATTTGATTACATGGTGTGTGTGTGTGTCCAAAATATAGATATCTGACTTCTAAACGTTCCTTGTTATTTAATCATTGCTCCGCTATCGAAAAAAAAAAACTAATATTTTATATCTACCCCATATTTGTGGTCTTATGCAGTGGACGTGAAAGGCTTATGAGGCCTATCCTTAGATGTGCGAAGGGTAAACGCCCTTGCAGGACTAGGTAAGTAAAATGACCACTTACGCTGCGAGGGACCTTATGAAAGACCGCTTGTTTCACCCAGGACAATTGTAGCCTTTTATTATATTTTAAATAAAGGCTTATGAAGTGGTCTGTGGTAGCTCACGAAATGCTTACCCCAAAACAGGTGCCGGACAGAGTCAACTAAATTCTGCAGGACAGGTCGACACAACCTAGCTAACATGAAACAAATATAACAACGAAATTTTACCTGTTTTTAATCATCGAGCGGAAGCTTTGAGTGCTTGGACAGTTCAATGTATAGAGGGAATTTCGTTAGAGAATCACTCTGAGATTGTCATTCAAAAACAGCCACAACAAATCTTTCTGATCACTCTTCCCTATATTTCCCTGACGACTATATATTCTAATTATCACCATAGCCGTCAGTGCACCCTAAGTGGCTAAGTCTCTGGCAGCAAAAGGCCGGAGGCCATCTCGAGGTTTGAGTCCCACGACCTGGTAATGACATATTGAGACTTAAGCGTTATAGAAGCGAGCGGTTCCGTTAGTAATCCAAAACTTCATTGTATTGTATGGCCATTTTCTCTGGGCCAGTTTAATAGCAGTCAGTCTCGATTGTCGAACCAAATGCTGTCATAGATGACAGATACTGAATGGCAGTATCGGCACCCGCACCGGGTAGCATTCCCCTTGCAGGATCCATCGACGCAGCTTGTAAATCCTCCATAGCTAATCGGATTCACGAGACCACAGCTCAAAAAGCGTTAAACATTTCGGTTGTCCCGACACTTTGAGTAGGACAACCCTTTTTAGTTTGCTGGACAACCCAATGATCTTGAGCGAGTCAAAACTCATATCAGCGTCAACGACTCTAGAGAGACCAGCTGTCAACCAATTCTCAGCTAACGCTTTTTCGTTGACGGTGACCTTTTCGCTGCGAAGTCCACCACGCTCGGGTCATTCACGCAATCCTTTAACAAAGGGCTGAGCAGGTCGGCGAGATAAGCGCATCGTAAATCTTACCTTCCCCATTATCCAACAGTGGCTACCCTAAAGGAGGTACATTTGGCTGAGAGAGTTGTGAGGAGCGGGAGGACCGAGTGAGAAAACTGTCCGAGTCGAATATAAAATAGACACTACACTATTTTTTTTTACTTTTTACTTCTTTTTTTTTACAACCTTTTTATTTATTTTTTTCCGAGAACTTAAGCATATGTATGTATATTGCAGTTCCGAGAATAAACATTTGATTATGATATGATAAGACGGTGGACTTGAGGTTCTGCCGACAAAATTGTACTATACAGATGATTATTTTTTAGTCATTTGTAAGAAGTACAAGTAAGAGAAATAGTGAAAACACTAGCATATTGATGCTTATACAGGATGTCTTAAAATGGCGATGCGCTATAATTGAACGACATAAGTAACTAACGGCCATGCTCGAGAGGTCGTTCAGTTTTCACTTGTTCTCAGGGGAGAGCGATGGCCAATCCCGCTGGACGTGGTGATCTGCTGGGAGATAGCTTATGATGTTCTACCTATATAGACTACAATTTGCCGAAATGTCCCCAAGTCATCTCTGCATTTACCAGGCTTCGAACTCTCGGTTCCGCAAATTTGTTATTATCTATGATGCGACCTTCTTTCCCATTTCGATTAATTGCACCACTATATCGAGGGGGAGATACAACTGCGATTTATGTCCTTTACAGGCGCGGCAAAACAATGCGATCAAAGCGTTCCAATGCTTCGCCCTTCTAATATGGTATAAAATTGTTGTCCTTTCACAAAAATTTTGACCCACGATAAGCGACTATATGTATACTATTATATGAATGCAACTCACTTATCGACACCTGCATAAAGTGTCAAACCTCTAGATTGCAAATCGCCAACTGCTGTTAGCAGTGTGTTGACCGTGTTAGCCTATCTACAGGTAAATGTTCGGGGTCGATTCTCCGCCATTGCCTTTGGCCTGCCTTAGTAGGCCTATCTAGTCGAATCCCGTTACCTATGCATACTATGCTATCAGTGAACCTGTCGTACAGGATGAATTGCAGCATCGAACTGTATGAGATTTCCGCTTACAGCTGGGTCCCGAAATCTCCCCTAATAGATATTTCTTGGTACCTACCCGTAGTTATGTCCGGAGGAAAAATCCAAATCATTCTGAGGCCACGACAGAATTCGAACCCTGTGACCTCGGACACGCCCTTCGGACCTACGAGCTACCCCAACCTGAGATTTACTCCAGATTGATTTTCAACATACCTACAATATTATAATCATCGTCATACTTGAATGCGAGCTTAATTCACTGACTACTTTTTTTTATGTTGTTGTTTCTTAACCCTGAAGGTGTTACATGGACCCCCGGTTCATCAACTGGACCCCTGGATGTTCTCTTCCACCGGCATGGATGTCATCGCCGACCAATTGTCGAGAATGACATATCGATCGAACCCAAAATCCAGACGTCGCTAGCTCGAGCTGTATTACGAATCAAACTCAGTTAAGGATAAACGCGTCAAGCAAACAATGATAGGCCCAACATTTCCAAAGGATTCACATTCACACAGAATATCTACCAACAGGAGATTTGTCAGCAGCACTCGTTATTCCCACGCGTACGTGGGAAATAGAAATATATAGAAGGGCGGTTTATACGCCGATGATTATATTCTATCAAATAAAAAAAAGTCCACAGCTAAATTCACTAAACGCACATTCGCCACTCATCGAGCTATCATACATTTCTGTATTATATATAAGTCGAAACCTAATCGTATTTCGTGCGTGAGCGCTGCCTGACACCCGATACATCTCTCAGTTCAAGTTCGAATGCAACAGCAGCAGCAGCACCACTTCAAATTGCAGACTTCGCCCTCGATCGGGGGACGGAAAACGTAACGACTGGCAACAACGACGCGGCGGTGAACAGCTCGGGGCTCGGAGGGAGCGGATTTCCCGAACGAGGGGCGAGTTTCGGATTTCTTTCTTCTGATTCTACTTTAGAGGATGGCAAGGAGGTGCTAGTGCTGCTGGCGATGGTGGAGCAGATGAAGAAAGTGGAAGGGCGGACGGGCGGGCGGGCAGGGGTCGGGGTGTGCTGGGGGGGCGGGGGGGCGTCGTATTGCATTTCTGCCAAATGTTCCCTGCTACTGCCGCTAGTGCCGTCGATTTTTAGCTCGCTCCGCCTCCTATCCAGCTCTAGCTCGAGCCAGCCAGACAGAACGGCTCAAACTAATACCGATATTTCGTGCGCGATGAAAGGAAGAGAGAGATAGATGGAGAGGAAAAACTAACCCCCGAAATGGCCACGATGACGAACCGGGCATCGCATTTCGGAGCGCGCGTCACCCGCAGTTGTCGTAAACGTCGGGGTGTGGCAGGGGGCACATATGAGATATATATATATATACATTCGGATTTCGTCTTATGAACTCTGAAAGGGATCGGTTTTCTGCCGGGTAGGATTTGCGTAGGAGCTGCGTAATTGCTTGCGGAGTTGACGAAATGGTGAAATCGAACATATGCATGGAACCGCCGAATATTTACGATTGAGTAGTACTAAATCGATAATAAATCTGTACTATACGTTGAGATAACTAGTTGTAGTCCGGCAGAGCTGAAGACAGGAGAGACCCGCTTAGGTTTTTCAAGTACCTATTCGTAATTCGTGTTCGAATTGAAGTTGCCGAAGGCTGATCAATCAACTCTGCTGTTTGTAGAAGAATCTGTTCTTCAAAGAACTCGAAGCCCGGGGTGTGTGTAAAAAATGCATATTTTTAATTTCAGCCATAGGCACCCCTGTCCAAAGTTATGCTCAACTCCCCCTCAAAATTAATTTGTTCTTCCACACTTTCCTATAGAAATATAACCGTCAAATTAAGTATGTATTAAATGTATGTGAAACTCGTCCGTGCAAAGGGTCTAAGTGTAAATACAATGAACTTGGCCCATTGCCCAGAATCACCTCATATATATATATATATATGTATATATATATATATATATATATATATATATATATATATATATATATATATATATATATATATCGAATGATAACCAGATGGCTACAGCATATATTTCAATGGGTTAATTTCACCATTAAACTAAACGCTGACTAGAGACCCTAGACCATATTCGAATTAGTCGCTCAACTATCCCCGACATAAAGAAAAACCCCTATGCCAACGACGTATTCCTATGGTATAACTGATCTCCATGACAGGACCAGATTTAGCCTCTCTTTATTGCTTAACCAGAACAGCTAAAATAGACCATCGAAATTTCACACACATGGATATCTTTCCTGTCCGTGAAGCTTGGATGTGCATATCTACATCAGTCGTGTACATCCTTCGAGCACGACTAGAGCTCCCGAACATACAATAATAAGGTACATGGAAATTTTCCAGCCGACAAACTTGTCCGAACTTGGAAGGAGCTACCGCGTCCAGGCATTGATGCAGGTAGTATCAGCGCCGAGTTCGATTCGCACGGCGGAACATGCGCCAGCGACAAGGGAAGCCGCATTCAGCAAAATGTTGGATAACACGCATCCACCACCTATCTAGACAGATAAGTAGATCTTTGCAGTTTTTGAGCTTCCGTTGCCCTATTGTAGTGGTAGTCGTATGTAGCAGCAGTGGTGCACACATCATTGGTACGCCTCGCGCGAGTCGTTGAATGTTGCTGTGCATTGTCAGATCTATTGCCATTAGTTACTGCGCACGTTGGTGAGCCGTAGAGAGCGCCGGGAGGGTGGTGCCGCCCGTGGTGTAAGAATAGAATCGAGAAGGGCTTCATGTTCATAGGAAAGGAGAGTGAATGCCGCCACCGGATAGAAGGAGTCGATAGCGTTTTGCGCCTCTTAGTGAAGCCGTTGTAGCTGCCTCAGCATATATCGTAAGTTTTGTAGTAATCGTTGCTCTCACCCTATAGGTTATATATATATATAGATATATATCTGTTTATTGAGATAAAAAGAGCGCTTCCATTGTCGACGTTTCCTCTGTATTCTACCTGATGCTGTGTGTGCGCGGTGGGATGTTGTTCGCAAAAGAACCGAATGGTATCGAGCATAATAATAGCTCACTGACAAAATGATTTTATCGAAATTATACATTGTAAGGGAGGTAAGATGTGATATCCTCCCTTACTCGGATATAATGTTCACTGATTAAATCGTACTAATTTGCCGCTGTCCTTCCTCTCAGACGGCGGAGAGGGTGACTGAGCTATCATATTTTCCGTTGTTTGATCGTCTACCGTTGTTACTGTGGGAGTGACAAAAGTTGCGGACCAGCAAAATCAAAGAAAAACCTGTGCATGTACAGAAATCGCAGACTGTGAATGGAGCGTGTCGCATAGGCTATGATAGTCGCTTTATACTGAACGCCCAATACAGGCGAACTCTCTAGTACAACTAACCTCTAGTAGTCGAAGCGCTTGGTTGACATTGAAGGGTCATAGAAGTGGAACAGCTTACAGGGTGGCTCTCGGAGGTTTAGCCACTCAAGGACACGAACTGGTATTCTTGCACGGGAATTCGATATCACTTGTGGCGACCGATGCAATCTTGTGCGATATTTATGTATGAGCATGAATCTCAAGGTGTACCAAAAGAACAATTTAACAATTAGCATTCCTGGCTGGAAATTTTCACTAATTCGTAAGTTCGTTATCACAAATCGATATTTTGAAAATGCGGCCAACAGTCACACTTACCTGGAAATATTTATGTATCCAATTTGCTAGTGTACGTAAAACTGAGTGGCCTTGAAGAGTTGGTGCCAATATCTAGCCTGAACATCATATCAACAAAATTGTAGAAATTGTTCATTGAATAGATGAATATATTTTGGTGAATGATTCACTTGCTGACGCAGATTCAGCAATCAATCTGTTTGAAACCGCTGAGTCAGGCAGGCTGTGCAATTTTTGGGAAATTTTTAGAAATGTCCAACGGGAGGTGGCCTCAAATTTGGTGTCACCTACAATTTAGCTTCTGGTGGATCACTGAAGAAGGCTTCCGGAAGGTCGGCTATGTCGACAACATGAGCATAGGAATTGTACCAAAGAAGGCCGAGAAGGCCTGTGTCGTTCAGGTCGACCTCCAACGTTTCGCGGTAAAGGTAAAAAGGTAAAGCTTTATTAGGTTTATTAAAGGAACTGTAATTTTACAAAGCTGACGTAGTCTTATAGGTCACGATACGGGGCTCGAACCTGCGACCTCGGGCTTTTATCAGCCAGAAACTAAGCCGCCCAAGCCGCCCAAGCCGCCGCGCCGACCGAGGTGGGAAAATCGTCTACAAACTACAATCAATGGTGGTAGAGAATTGTCACTCAAGATCAACGGCGTTGGCCCAGGGTCCAGATGCATCCCACGACATCGTTCCAACCATTCTAGATGACGTTTTGGGCATAACACTTGGGGACCTTGTTTCGAAAGGACCTGATCTATAGAAAAAGAGCAGACCGCGATCCACACCAGCGTTTACGACAGCCAGAGACTTAGCCGTCCAAGCCACCGCGCTGATACATAAAGTACATACAAGCAAGAAAAAATCTCAGAATGAATCTCCGACCATACCAAGTTGGAATACCCGATTGGAGTAGTCGTTCGCATAAGTGGCCAACGTGGTGACATGACAAATTTGGATGGTACATTCGATAGGTTGTCTTTTGTTGAAGGATTCCCGATATTTAGTTGGCACAATGTGTCAATCACGTTGCTACCATATGTGTCATCGTTAATGCAGGACAACATGTCACTATTGTACTACAGTTGCATTTACAGAAGCACGCATAGGATAACGTTAGCTGATCACAAAATGCTTTATATAGGCGGTAGACACTCTAGGGCAGTCACATGTGGCTCACCTTTTAGTACGGCGCATGCTAATATTATATATTTTCAGCTCAATCCTCTTTCGGGAAGCGTAACCTGCTTATTTTGTACAGCTTTCATTAGATATATAATATTTGAAATCTCGTCTAACTCCATTTGTAAGTCAACCCGTAATATGGACTGTGTGGGGTTCCGGCTGACTTCCTATCCTAAAGGGCCCGAGTTAATCCTTCGACAACCATACACCTTCATAATAAATACTAAGTTATATAGTTACTAAGTACTGTAATAAGCCATAACATGTCATAACAAAATGGTGATCCCCGAACAGCTGCATTCATCTCGCGAACCGTGTCATTCCTTTCTTATATTGTATATGTAACAAATGTAAATGCGTATAATATTCTAGTCAGTGATCATCACGTCGTCTCGACCTCCCTTCACGCCTTGTCAAAATTAGCCAACGGGTGAGCAAGCCCCGAGCGGTCCATGCCTTAAAATACCGACATGCGAGCTTTCGTGTGGTCCCATTCAGCTATCCACCCTTCGCGCCGCAACTATCCGGCCGCATATACTAAACGAAACACAGCGTCTGTGTCGCTGTGATTGTTCCTAAGTAGAGGGGTCGAACAGCCTCGCTTTTAATCAATCCGCGCTAAAAATATGACCACAGAGACTACTGGGAGACAGAGAGAGAGAGAAAGGCCTGAAACGAGCAATTATTAGGCCGTGTAGGCCAGACAGGACGAAGCTGTTCGATGGAAACATTGGCTGACTCGACGCTTAGCGTGCCTATTCAGCAGGGTCGTTCGCTGAGACAGAGCGACCTGCGATGATGATGCTCGAAGCATTGAACAGCGCGCTGATCGCCGTGTGGGCCAGCGTTGAGGTCACGCAATATTATTGAAGAGGGCGATCCCAAACGACCAACTATCAGCAGCTGATCGGTAACAGCGACATTAAACGAATGCGAAAATTGCTGATAGATCGGGTGAACTTACAGCTTACAGCTCGGTATAATACCGCAGACTTTCATGAGGCATTTTTCGTTAATCGTTTAGGTAATAATCGTAGACGATTTCCCGATTGTTCATATTGCATCTTGTCGTCGTGATCCGCCCGTGCACGTATTATACAGCTGGCATTTCGAAACAGCGCAATTTGCACACAGCGACTCGGGGCGGCCTGAGGTGGTGACCAAATTCGCCTGTTGGAAAATAATAACGCAGAGAACACACCCGCGAACGAATCAACATGGGAAGAGTCACCCGTGCACTGAGCTCTCAGATGCTCGCTCATACAACGTTGTAGTCTTTTTATCGTTATTAGCGCAGATACTGTAGAGCTCTAGTTGCGTCGGTGTAGTTGCTTCGAGATAAATCTTCGATTAGTGTGGTCACTTGGTGAGTATCGAGACTGCATTTATTATAATACATATATATATCCGACATAGCATCGCGGTTATTTACAAAAACGTTACTTTAAATGGAACCGCGTCCTGAACAAAAACACTACAAATAGAGTCGGCCCTTTTCAGCGGGGGCCTGTTTGTACTTACGTAATCGATGAACGTCATGTCCTCCCGGGTCTCTGCTTTTCGACAGATTCCAAGATTGTTTAGCCCAAAAACGCCATAGCCCTCTAGGGAGTGACAAGCGAACTGATGGCCTCAAGCCGAAACTAAGAGCTCATTTAAAATTTTAATTCTACACTCACTGCAAAAGGCTCAATCCGGCGCTGCACTGGTAATGAAATCCATTCGTTAACAAAGGATTGCCTAAGTTGACATGTCATTTAGGTTCATTTCGGTCCACCCAATGAAGCATACCATTATAGCCGGTAGTTTGATGTGGTAGGTAGCAAAGGGTGCCCCTTAACGATGAGATAAACGTCGAAGTGGGAAGGGTCCGGTTAAAAGCATCTCGATAAGAATACTGCAGAGTAATGAAATGCAATAGACGTTAGTTGGAATACAAACAAATGCATATACAGCAACAATACGGGGTCGTCATGCAGAGTAACTACTACTATATGTGAGTGACTGTATGAAACAACTTCGAGATATAACATAAAATTGTTCGATTTCCATAAGGGGAAAAGGGAGGGAAGCTAGCCGAATAATCCAGCCAAGGATAATAATGAGTGGCAAAATGGGTTGCCCGACGACAACGAATAATATTTTCCTATTTATTATCGTATTTGCTGCATAATCTCATGCATGTTCAATATACTAGAGGGGAAAGTACTCTAATTAATGTTAATACGAGGACTTAGTTACGATTTGCATTTTCTGATAATCATAAACCGCCACCCTACCTGAGTTAGCGGACACAAAGGAGTGCACACAAAAGCCTGCCCTTAGCGATGCTGGTTTTCTTCTCGGGGTTGTCGTCGTCGTCGTCGTAGTTGTCAGTGTTGAAAGTTCTTCTGTTCTTAGTGAAGCACTGGATGAAGCTCTGAGACCTGTTTATCGCTTTCTTATAGCTTGATGGGTTCGGAGCTACTTGGTCTTCTCGCAGCTGTTCAACAGCCTAATCTTAGCCTGCGCATCCCGGAAGCGTATTACAATACGTCGAGCTGAGCCGTACAAACTTCTAAAGATACAAGCGAGTTTCTAACTATGTAACGCGGTTCGCTATAGCTGAGCGGAGGTGCAAGTCGTGTTGGAAGGCGAATATAGAGACGTATGGGTCCGAGCGGAGGCAGAAGGGGCTGTGAGTAATCTCGCACCCGCCCCAAAAGTGTTCGATAAATCGTGTCTTATTCGCAATTATTATATATCGCGCCTCAGCTTGCTTCTTCCGCCGGACAGGCGCCCATCTGCTCGCTATACATTTCGCGGGGGTATTAAGCAAAGGGTATATTAATTATGAGATGTGGCTATATGCAACAGCGTTACATCACACCTGCCCATATAGTTACGGATAGCTTGGGAGCTGTTTTCTGTTCCTGCCGACAGTGGAACGAAGGGATGCAGGACAATGCCGAGACTTTCAACCATCTAGTGTTTGCGGGACACCGCAAGAAATCAGGGGAGGCTCTTTGACACCAGAAAACAAACGAAGCGTATGATGACGAACACGAAACTAATACAAGATTGCACCAGGAAGAATTAGCTAAAGCTTTGTAGCGGTAGACAAGACAGGGAAAATGTTACCCATTGACATTATATCCACCCGTTATATATATATATATATATGGCTTGATACGGCTTATAATTTTAATTTAATTGGGATTTCATACATTCACACTTTTAAATGGTCGTTACATTTTTGAGGCCGTGGCTGGATTTTGTCTTCGATTTTATTTCTGACAAATTAATGTGACGTGTAATTAAAGTGACGTGTAACGGACAACGTTGTGCGTTTCTCATCCTGGACAGAAATCTCGAGAATGCGATCAGCAGTGACAATGAAGGGTGTGAACACCTCGTCTATTTCAATAGAGCCCTCCCAGGGAACGTGTCAACCATATTGTTCACCCAATTCGGTAAATAGGAAATCAACACTATTACATCCACCCGGGATTAAAGTTGAGCGTATGCACATCATCGGCGAAACGTCTGGCGGAAACGACGATTCACATCTGAGCTATTTGCTTGATACTGTGTGGCCCACGCCCACTAAAACTCCGGACCTCGATTATTCGGGAGACAGGCTGGAAACACTTGTGTATCACAATGGCTTGCAGGCTATACCCATTGGCAGGTCGACCCATCACGGTGCGGGCCCGTGGCCTGGCTTATCTCCTTCACATTCACTTTTACGCTGTTTGGATTCATCGATTCTATATGATATAATACAACATTTAATTTCAATTAAAATGCGCTAAAACGCTCATAAACATCGGACACTCGCTTCGTGTCCACTGGACGTATCATAACTAGTACATTGCTGTAACAAGAGTAATAATGCTGTACGGCGTAAGAATGGTGGGCATAACTATTAGCGGCCAAGTTATGCAGCGATGACGCATCGTTCGTCTTGCGCAGGTGTAATTCGCGTCACGGGAGCCCGGAGAGCCGGGGAACCCACTCGTTTTCACAGCTTACGGCCGCCCCTCAGATGGGACAAGGCTTTAGCAAGAGTCTAAGTGCAGCTAAGCCGCACTCTATCAACAGTGGAGAATCGCCCTTCCTGTGTACCCAGCAAGCCCAAGCTATATCCAAGCCGCCTCATCGCGGAGCTAAGACGGCCACGGGACGATTGCGTGTGACTGCACGTGTTCCACGGCGAGAATGGATCTACTCGCCGACGGCGCAGTTGACTTAAATAAATGAAGCAGGTTAGCACAGGCCACTAGCAGGCCCTGCACGCGATCCTAAATGTTGCCGTTTCCTTTCTCATTTAGTTTTCGTGTCCTCCCCGGCCTCGCTCCCAGAGTCGGTCCTCCGCCCCCCCCCCCGGGGGATCCTAGCGTCCAGTGGCCTGTTGACGGTAGCGTAGCGACTTCCCACGACGTTCGCAGAGGCTATGCGCTGCATGGTGTGCTGGCGTATGTAAATAAATGCTCCGCGTCCAGCGGCACCCTCCGCCGTAGAGATGCAACCTGAGAGTCGGGGCGGGGCGAGCATATTTAATGTTCACATGCGCGTTTCGCATGCAAATATTTAAACACATGTGCGTGTTCACGTACGCAGGCTGAGAGGCAAGACGCGAAGGACCTTGCGAACGTCAAGAAACTTTTAACATAGAGAGAATTCAAAACACATTCGGCACAGAGGTACCAGCATTCACCATCGCCAGAGAGGAAATTGTCCGTGGCTCGCGTTAGCAGAGCAATGGTGTTTGCCTCTTGCGGAACTTGTTACTAATGTGAGCAGTATGCTATATTTCGAGAGATCAATGGACTGATTCGGTCGGCAACTTTGTCGTTTGGTGATATTACACTCCAAATGCAGAACATGTATATCTACTCCGAAATTGACACAATCCTAAAGTTCTTGGTCCGGTGCAGACGGTTCCGGTCCGTAGTATAATTACTTCTGTTGTATATAGCTGCACCACTGTATCATATAAGAAAAGTGTACATACAAATGAAATGTAACATATGATATAGAGAGATGTCTAAAGTTTGCACGGATTTTTCAAACATTGCTTCCTTTCATCGATTATGTCTATGTGATCTACACTGCACGCTTCTCGTCTGCTATAATAAATATTGCACAATATTAATACACACGAGACAAGCGCACTACATTTGCCCTTCGATTTCAAAGCATGTGGTCCACCGATGCTATACGTATTATACAACCATTACATTCTGCTCGTCGAAGTCTATTCGTAGTATTATAAACGTCGCTAGCTTCACTTTCCAATTAATAAAGCTCAGTAACACACACTGCCGTTATGTACACGGTGGATGGACGATTACCTCTTGTATCGATGCGTATCGTAAGCCTAGCAGCCGAGGCCACGTGTAACGCAAGTAGTAACTAACCAAGCCCTTTGAGCCACCAACACGCTCAATGTTACCCCCCCCCCTCTCTCTTGCTCTCATTGACATGCACTTCCCTCCGTATTGCAGTCCCCGCTGGTCCGCCCGTGTAGTCACGGTACAGCCACGTAGTGCAGTTTATGTCTGGTCACGCGTCCATGACCTTGTAGAGCCATCTCGTTATCTGCAATGATCATCTGTAGCCTGCGGGATCGTGCCATGGGGCTAACCCTCTCACTTCTAATGACTCGCTCTGCTGGTATCGCATCGGCTAGCATCAAGCCGTGGTCCGCCGTGACCCTCGTGTCAATGGGGCTGTTCAATTAAGTGTCGGATCGAGATCAGGAGTTGCTATCTGGACTCCCGGTTCGGTTCGTTCACTTACCGGGTGGCCTATTCTCTGGCCTATTGCTTGCAGCAGCTCGTAGGACTTGTTAACCTATTCGAGCAGGCGGCGAAAAAAAAAGGCCCAAGCTACGTGTCTATGTGCGGGCCTTTCTGTGCTTAGTCCAGTTAGCTAGTATTTATGGGTCGGTGTATGCTGTACCGAGCAGCATAGGATTCTCGGCTATTCGCCACATCCACAAAACAGATACACAACAGCGCCAACTACCTCTGGACCCTTCACCCGTTCTGACCGAGGTGGTTGGTTGAAGCCGCATAGTGCGTTGAGGTTCAACCAGTGGGAACGATCACGTAAGAACCAACGTCTCGCTGCTGCCGTTCTGGCCAAGGACTTCCTCCAAGGATGTGAGGGTCTACTCCACGCAACGGCCGAACTGCGCTGATCGAGTGTGTGAGTGCATGACACAGTGTCGGAGTACATGTCCCCTCTGGGTATCAGGAGGCATCTGAGCTGACAAGCAATTATTGCCTACGTGGTAAAATAAGTGAGCTCGGACCACGTCCTATGTCCTCCTACTTGGATGTGTCATCTAGCCACAACGGCAAGGAGATATGACAAAGGACTACCACCAGTTCGGCCTGGAAACACCGAAGGGGCATGCGATAGCAGGCAAGCGATCCGACTCGGAGGACTTCCCGATCGGGGACCATCAGACGAACCTCGGTGATTCTCATCAACAGCGGATGAGAGAAAGACGGACAAGCTGGAGTCAAAGAGCGCGAGCGTAGCGGAGGACATCTCTCATCATCAAAGCTTCGTCAACGTATCGATAATTCCCAATCGGTGTTCGTCCGGGAGAGACCCGGGGGTGGGGACGAATAGCAAATAATAGGCGCGCCGCCAACCCAACGCGTATCAACGTAATCAAGCGGCGGCGATTAGTGCTTATCTCCGCGTAGTCTGACGATCATAAAGATAAGGCATCACATTGGGAACTTCGACAAAGTTAAAAAAAAGACGGTACGGGAACTGATTGCAACCTAATGCTACGGCGTAAACGAGCTTGAGAGCGTTTATATATGTTTCTTGATTCAGCTGTGTAAATGAGATAATGATCGATCAAGGGTTGTCCCAGTTTGTTTGATGTTGGAAATATTAGAGGGAATTACCCCTAGTCAATATTGAGCGAATTAACCTGTGTTGTTTTGTGTTAAAAACAAATCCGTAAAATTTACACAGATTTCAAAGTGTAATCATGGTGCGGCAACGAAGTGGGTAACCATGTGCATTCGAAATTTCTAAGTTGCTTAGCTTCAAGTGTGGATTTTTCCACTGTGAAGACATGGTGATCTCTGTGGCAGATTTACGTGGCCTCTCATTATGTAGATTTTGAATAAGTGGATCAGTACGTCACTGTTCTCTGCAATCCCAAAAGTCATTAGGGGATAGTGCACTGCGTGCTTCTTGGAAACAAGAGGGCTATAGAGTTAAAGCTGATCTTGCAGGAACTTCGTAGATTGGCCAATCGGTTCGGGGCTAATTCGAAGAACTTAAAGAACAAAAATAAATTTCAGCCTAAATAGGCCATTGTATTGATTTGTTCTACGGCACTGACAGGGACACACCCCATGTGAAGTTAAACAAAAATAAGTTTACTCGAGTTAACTGTACTTACCTGCAAACCTCCACGGACATTACTAAAAATTCATTAACAAAAATCACACAGCATAATAGATATCATAATTACTGCTAGAATTATCACGTTAACGACTCGTGTACTCTTGTTCACCGAACGTTTACAACACATCGTTCAGCCGTCAGAGCAACAAATCAATGGCACTTCCCAGTCGTAACTTGAATATATATAGTTAGCAAGTACTGCATATTACAATATAGTGAATCTTATCCTCTTATACTTGTGTATAGTATGCGTCGTCTGGTCCAATCAGACGCTCGGTTCTACCCTTCCAATAAAGATCAGAATCTGGTTACGTCAGCAGCAGCCATTGTTTAGCTAACAACTGGAAAGCACATCGACACACAGCGAGCGAGCGAGCTAGAGAAAGTAAGAGAGTACAGTGAATCATAACTGAATCCGCTGGTTTTTCTATTCTCTTTGCAGACTGTGCCATTTGCCTGAATAGCTGCAGGTCATACGAATCGTGGCCTCTCTCGATTGTCACCGGCCTGGGCCCCGGAGCCCGGGGACCGGTCCGCCTCGTTTTAGCCGCCAACGAACCGCACAAAGGGGTGCACTTGGGCACAACAGACTCCGACGGAAGGCAAGGGCGTCGTGCAAGAAAACATTGCAGGAAATATTGCAACAATCTAACAGCCGCCAGCACATCCCTGCCCCCCCCTAACACTGCAACAGATATTGTCTATATCAGATGTCGGCTACAGCGAGTAGCAGCTACTGCAGGTCTTCCAGTTTTCCCTGTGTCTCGGGGTCGCATGTGCGAAGCATACCCAGTTATCAGAGCGGGTGGCCAACCCATTTCAGTACCACCAAGCAAATGGTGATGCCAACGACAAGGGCAGATGCGAGTTGCATCGAGTTGCACATAGACAGGCGGATCGCAAACCGGATCTTTGGAGCTTGCCAACCTCTTCGCCTCGTTCGATATTGGTGGGGCCAGGGCATTTGGGTGGGCGTCACAATTCAACAAATATATATTTAGGTCTACAGGAGCGTGCATGTGAACAGCAGCCAGACAGTAAAACGTATAATTGAAAAGAGGTCCCGTGAGTACGCGGTTGTGTTGGCTACATAGCAGACAACGATGAATGATACAGATAGCACTCAAGGTACGGCTGCAGAAACTTATATGGAAAAATACATGCATCAAACATCACTGAATGGTGACGCTTTTGAGGCTGTTATTACTACTAAATGAAGTTTAAAAATCGAAATTATAATTTGAGTACACGGATATGGATATATATGTTATGGATGAAGATCCAAGGCCTCGCCTGCTATGTGAAAACATGTACGAGCGAAGATTCTTCGAGAACAATTTGGCCCGTTTCGCAGCCGAGCTAATTTCAGCCGTTTCAAGTTGAACTTCCCTGCACGTCCGAGCTATGTACACTCCAACCTAATCTAGCGAGTCATTCTCCCCGCTATCAAGGTTCAGTTTCACGAGCACTGGTAGCAACAAGCGAACCCAACAAGAGGAGCCAGCGCGATGTGCATGCCCAGACGATCGGACAACGCGACCTGCTTTGCTCGAAACTCACTACGCCTGAAGCAGTCTGCCTGAACCTGAGCGTCCCCGAATGACAGTGCTTGACGAGACAGCTCTCAGCGAGGGAGTCATTCGAAGGCAGCCTACCTCATTAAAGTGTGTACATTTTGCTGCATGCCCCGAAGAAAGAAGACACCCTTGGCACATGTCAGCGCGGTGGCTTGGACGGTTGAGTGGTCTCTGGCTATAAAAAGCCAGAGGTCGCAGGTTCGAGTCCCGTGTCGTGACATATAAGAGAACTTAAGCATTGTAAAAACTGCAGTTCCTTTAATAAACCAATAAAGCTTTTCCTTGGAAACGAACGCGGTGCAGATTTTCCCGTTGCCATCTGCTCACTAAGCACAAAGTGCGACTAGTTTTTTCTCTTTTGTTCCTTTACTGACCCTCACCTGTTCTCCCTTGTATGACACTGATTCAAAGCGCAGTGCCACTTCTACTGCTAAAATCTATCCGATTGTGAAGAGTTGTAGGTACGGTCTTACCTGGCCGGTCCTCCGAGAGCCAAGTATTAGATAGTGTCTTACTGTTCAGGTTTCACCTTACCCCGCGGTCGCTGATCCATATGAAAGGATGATGTGCAATCAAGCCCGTTCGGGCCAGTGGTTTCCCCCCATGATCAACGTTAGCCCCATGGTGGCCAGTGGTATTATACCCGATCAAGCCCGGTGGCCTGGTGGTGCATTCGTGTGCGTCTTGCAATCGGAGGAGACACGTAGGTGCACGGGGGTAGTATACCTTGGCCGGGGCCCAATTAGTCATCTGGACAACACCAGCGCTCGTTCGACCTTCGTTCGCGATTGTTATTGACGTTTATGCTGTTTGACTTGACTTGATGGCGCTATTCCCTAATACTAACCCGATGACGAAGTGTTGCACAAAGGAGACATGAAGAACGAAGTCGTCAATGTATCTTGCAATCTGCAACTCGAACAGTGACCAAGGCATTGCGCTAGAGAACGACTAAGCCACAAGATCACCGGAAAGCTATTACATGATTTTCACACCAGTCTCAAGCGAGAAGCCTCTGAGATGATTGCACCCAATCGGCATCGCTCCGAAATCATAATAGTCGATCGTAAACACATCCGTTTCGGTGGTGAACAAGAGGCACCACAGGAAGCCGATCGCACGAATTGCCCATTGCCCATGATGGAAGAAGGAGATCACAGTAGAAATGGGTATTAACAAGGTCGAAATGAGCCCTTGAGTTATTCAGCCTCGCGTTTGAACAGGGCGCCTTCAAATGCTCGTCGAACGAGTTAATGACCTCGTGACCTTCGGGCCAGCATCAGCCCGCTATGCATTTGAGGTGCTCTTGGCTGCTGCAAATCGTATTCGCGCTAACAATATGACAAAATCAGCCCTCGTGAAAGGATCAGTCGCTCTAATTTTTCTGATGTTTGTGGTCTTCGATTGGCCATTATTATAGTTCTGGGTTGGGGAAAACAGCGGTAACAATCGGTTCCACAGCTGGAGCTGTATAAACCTTTTGAAACGATGGTTGCGTCCGACAACGGGACGGAGTTCGTATTGCATCACGGGACAAACCAAATTGCCTATAACTGCCTAAGATACCTATATGCCAAATCTTCGATTTGATACGATCATAGAAGGTAACAGCATGCCAACGGTAGGTATCAATAGACTCACAAATGAACTCTGGTCAACTGCGTTCGCTAACAATATCCATGACTGGAAGATGCCACATGGAACGTTAGGGAAATTCGCAGAAATATACTAACTTAAATTCCAAGTATAATAGCTTAATAGCATTGATGCTGTTATCAGTATATATACACTTATATGTATATGACAGGCCTCGGATTCTAATGGTTACAGCCACGACAATTGAATGGGCGTTTGTCAGGGACGAAGATCTTCCACACAATTTTTCAATAAACACACTGAGTAAGAGTCGAATAGAAATCGTCTAAGAAAAATATGAAGCGCCGTTATGGTGGGTGCTTAGGCGCACAACAGAACCAAGCCTTGCGGCACTCGAAATGAAACCCCGAAATGAATGAAAGATTAAGGCAATCACCAGCATTATTATTTGAGACCGAGACCACCTCGGTTTCACCGACGACATACAGAACCCAATGCATAGGGTCCTGACGACGAGCTCTCTGACCAGGGCAATCCGTTATGATTCGGGACCCAAACCTTGACTTGGGTGATATGCCGTACAGCTATATCACTCGCGGTCTATTAATGCGAAGCGCCGTGTCGTCATCAAGTGCAACAGCAAAGTCCATCGCAGATAACAACGTACACAGAGCAATGCTAAGATTGCGTATCTACAACACATCTCTCTCGCGGTGGGCAAACCTGTGGACGTAGCTCCAAACGGAGCCCCCCCCCCCCCGTTCGCGCCCCGAGGAAAATGAGACGATCACAGTTATACAAGAATGCAAGCGAATGTTTGGTTTATTAAACAATATGCAGCGGTTTTTTTTACAACGCAGCTAAGTTCTCGTAAAAGTAATCGCGATAGAGAGGTGTCGCATTATAGTGTTATTATATTAATTAGTGTTATTTTATTATATTTGAAATGGGGCCTATTCTTCGAAACGGCAGTATTTACATATCAAAATGTACTCAGCGATGTGGTACGCTCGTTAGTCCACATGGAAACGTTGTATAGTAACAATGAGTGTCTTGAGAGCAGAAATAGACGAGATGAGTAAAACCTCATATTATTATATATATATATATATATCTCCGTCGGGTGGACAGCTTTAGAGACGTTTGAATAACGGACAACGCTTAGACGTTCCGTGCTACATCAACTGGGCGGAAGGGAGATGGGGTTCTAGACCGTGCTGATTGGGACTGCCCCACTGAAACTAACAGTGGACAGTGTAAAGTTATTGACGCCTCAGAAAATTTCTCTCCGGCGATTCTTGTCCCTACCTGTATACCTCATTGTGAAACCGCACGGGGGGGGGGTATTTTTATCGATTTTCGATCGATCACAATTTGAGCGTGTCACTGAATTGGTAGCAATTAGCGAAATAAACTTATGTTGACTCATTCACTCGTTTCGGATATTCGAGAGTCTGGATAGTCAGCCTTATCACATGTTATATTGTATGCTGCAGCTGATCCGGCAAGTATCCTTGACCCAGAAATTAGCGAGACGCTAATTAAAGTCGACGGTAACGCCAACCCAACTTATTGCACAACGGTCCCTAAGCCATCAGCGTCAAGCGGAGATTTTCAGCTCAGAGAGAGAGACTTTAAAGATATGCCGGAGCTCTCTGAACAGCAACTCAGTAAAACGTTCTTTTTCTTGGGTGAAACTGGCACCACGGACTACCGGGTTAATGAAAGTTTCTCAACCAGAAGATTTCCGAAGAGGAGCTACTCCTACTCCGACTGCCTAGATGCAGACAAAAACCGTTTGAAGGGTTCTCCGAATACCTTTTTCCTCTGAGTTCACAAGGTGTTTAAATGAAGTCAACTTTAGATACATTTCCGCATTTGGGGTCACTTGAACTCACTCTCTTTGTTGGCTTGTTGCCTTGACGTTCATTTTCAGACCAATGTATTCCGTTGAGCCACAACAATGAGTCGAGCTCGCCTACTGGCTATAGGCGTGGGGCTAGAACGGAAGTTCTTGACTGGCCGTTGGACCGACTTCTCAAAGGGCAGCCTCCACCATAGACCTCCCCTGGTTCAGCTGGGAAGGCGCAAAACTCGTTTCGTTGCCATTCAGTATCCACCCTATATAGTATCAATGAGCCCACTGAACTTAAACACGAAGCGCAAAAAAGATAACCCGTATACGTTGACTATGCCAGCGTACGGGTTGTAGATGTGTGAGATCTTGATGGCCCACACTCCACAATTTCCAGTGGAGGAATTTTCTTCAAGCTGCTCGAATGGTCTCACATTTGGTGTAGTTAAATTATTCCTTGAACCTACATTAGTAAGTGAAATGCTGTTATTAGATGCTAAATGGTTTCCGATCTTTCGCGCAGTTCTGCGCTCGCTCGAAATCCGAGGCATTGTTGCGTAGAATTCGCCTTAGTGGACATTCTCGAAATTGACGTTATGATATCGCACTAAATGTGAACGGACGCCACAATATCTATTCATAACAAGCAAGATCCAAGATGAGAATCAGCATCGAAAATTTGTTTCAGCGCCACACAGAGGATTACAGAAGATTGTTACTAAAATAAACTTACTAAAGCTCTGTTGTTATGTACAATGTCAGGTCTAATTTGAAATGCGTATGTAATTTTTGTGCATAACGTTTAAAATACGCATAGAGTTACTGCAGATTATGTCGTTAGTTTCATCACTCTGAGCTGACTTGTTACGAATTTTCTTGTGAGAGTTTTAGCTCTGTGAAATTGCCGTTTCGTGGGCTAGCCGGCGCAGTTAATGCTGAATAGCATACGTGCGTTAATCGAAATGTATGATTTCAAATTCGGCATATGAGTATTCAACTTAGTAAGAAGCCAGACCGGAAATTAAATAATTAGGTGCATTTGATCCACGAAGACATGAACCTCAACTATGTTTTTTCACCATCTGCACCTTATTATCATGTTTACTTTTTCGCGCTATCATATACTTATCGCCGTGGTTGATTTTGAAACTTCTGAAGAAAATGGCTTGACTGCGATGAGGAACCTCGGAGAGTCGCTCAGAATTCCCATGTAGCACATTTGTCCGGGCAAACCTCATCCCTTAAGACCTTGTGGCAAGCTATGACCACATCGCCAGCAGGCACCATGGTCGAGACGATAAGGAGGACGATATAGGTTGTGGTTGTACCTCAGAAAGTATTATTACTGACGCTGACCACATGCCAGTAACTGCAAGGCGAGACCCTTAGACAAAATCTAGCATTGTTGGGTAGGGATTTGTGTATAGCAGATAAAGAGTGAATCAATAGCTATCGATTTCATTAGCTGAGCAGAGTCTTCAAAGGTCTAAAAGTCTAACACGACAAGCACGAACCCGAAAACGCCCAAAGCAACAACGACCATAAAAACTTCGCCAGGGGTATTTTCTACGACGTCACCATATACGACTCGTGCGCTGATGCGTCCACCGTACGGGTGTCCGCATGGTGGAGAATCTGAATGGCACCTACAGCAGTCTTCGAAGGAAGACATAGACGTTGCCCGCCCCCTGCCTGCGACCACTGGCGTCGTAGAGGAACTAGCGTAAAGGTGATAACTTATGAGGGAAGCACAGCCAATATCGAGATGAGAGAGGAGAAAAGAGCTACTCCCGGGGTCTATTTCTTTGTCAGAGCTTCAAGCAAAAGCGAAACATTCGACTTCTGCTAGGTTGGGCTGTTGTTGAGAACGCTGTTGTTGTGGCTGCTGCTGCTGCTGCACAATGTATCCAATATAGAGTCTGGGGCTTTGGACGAGAGTGGAAGCCAGTGCCGCAAAGGTCAGGAAGACCTTCGCGAGCTCCTATCAAAAAGTCCCTGGGAAGGGGGGGCCAAAGGTAGGAGTTGTTGCCGGGTCCGGATGCCCGAAATGCCGGATGACGTAAAGCTTTGACATTGCTTGGGGGCAAACCACTGCTGCTAGAGAAAGAAACAGAGGATGAAGGGAGCGCTACGTGAGAATGGCTAGGGCAAAGGTCCGTGAAGCGAGTCAGGGAAATGCGCCTACTCGATGATATGAGGAGGGTTCATTAAAGAGAACGTCGCCAGACGCACAGACCCACTGGTAGCAGTATAGCCGCAGCAGCAGCAACGGCGGCGGCGGCACCGAAGAGGAGACACTTCAAAGTTCCACGCCACGCCACCCATAGAGGCCGTTGTCGCTTACACCGCCTTGTGCCTTCTGCCTTCTGACCTTATTATACGGCGCTCGAGGCAAGCGGCTCCCGGCCAAGGGGACATCGGGATCAGGTCCAAACGCAGGCCCAGGCGTTGGTGAAGGGCCAGCAGACAGGCCATGCCACAAAAAGTTAGCCAGCTATGTACGTTCTAATATATACGTTTCGAAAGCTCTCGGTCCTTCTGTATTCTACTGCTATACCACTTGCACTGCTACTACTGCTGCTGCTACAACCACTACTAGAGAAAACGTTGACACTACAGGTTTGGCAACAGTACTTGCCAACAGACGCTCCTAACCATCTCGGCTTATCTCTGGTAGCTGTTGTTCATCCCCGATAGGTTTTGATATCTAATTGGGTCGTGATGCCAACAAAACGCTATGGCGAGCGAAGGCATCATATTAAAGGTGCATTATTGTAGAACAGGCAGTAGATAGCTAATATGGGGCAACATTGCGTGTAGATTTTGTATTTTTATTTTGTTACATATACCAACACGCAGAAATCGGGGTAACGTTACATAAAAGAAAATCGACGATGAAATATTTTTATTGACTCTTGAGGGGTTGGACGCCATATGAGGTGGAGGGTAATAATTACTTTGGACTTCGGAATCAACTTATACCTGGCGGACTTCAGTTACCTGCTGTCACGAAGAGGTTGACGTGAGTTCGCTTCAAACCGCTGGTCTCGAGTTGGCTATTCGAATTTTCTATAGCTGGGATTATAGTTACATATGATGGGCCAGCACATTCGGAGAGCTTGGTTATTATCGACACCTCGAGTAGAAGAGTTTAGTGAAGTTGGTCACTTAGAGCAAGTACCGGTAATACCGGCTGTGGAGGCACACTCGAAAAAGAACTGAACGCGGAAAGGCTTTCATAGACTGCTTTCTCCGAATGTTAGTAGTCTACCATTTCGTAACCTAATAATAATACTGCATTTTGTCCATGTCGCACAGTTGGCTTCTACTTGTTAGGGGTTTGGTCTACCACCGGGGACAAGCGCGCAGGATCTTTCCTTCTGCAACGCCTGTCGCTCGCTGTGCAGAGAGGCAATGCCATCGCCTTCCTCGAGACAATGTCGGCCTCAGCACCGGTCCCAGCTAATCCCCGATCCCACCAAAAATCCTTAGAAATAACTCCTAATTATTGTATGTTTGCATAAATCACTATTACAAACATAATACATTTGCTAACCCTTGCAGGATGCCATTCTTCATCCGCAGGTCAGTTGATCCGTATGTTCTGTAGACTGTCGACACAATTCAACAGGCCCATGTAATAACTAGATTTGTATTTAGGACGCGAAGGTCTAAAACCCTTAGTCTCTTTACCCATTTGAACATTTGTGGCCTCAAGGAATAAAATACTGGCCCGAAAATATCCTCCCATCTCTAGAGAGCTGTAGTTCACATGGAACAATTTCTTTTCACTGTGTTCTGCCCACTTACCATTCTCTTGACATCGTATCACCCCCCACCGACGTCGCGCTACCACTTGTAAATGTACCTATTTTTTTCTTCAGACAACCTAAGCACGGTACCATGACGCAGGCAAGCCAGCTAGAATTACCACGGGTGCTCGAGGTGAGCGGGACGCGAACGACAAAAATCCTCAGGAGCAAGACACGGCGCGAAACCCGAAGGATTTATTACCGCTAGCCTATCTTAGCTACGTGGTTCCTGCAGTCAGTTGCCTTCCAGTAAACGAATCTCGCCTGCCTTGCTCGACCGTACGCAGATTTTCTTCGCGCACACGCGGTACTAATCTTCCGCACGCGTTAATCACACGGCAAGAACAAAACGCAAAAATAAGGCCGCGTATCCCTCACGGATGTATGTGCGAGGCATGACAATCGTGGCATGTTTCAAGCTTCTGGACGAAGCCCAGTGGAGCTGGATCAGTTGTTGCGAATCACGAGATTTTCGTTCGTGTCAATGTCTCGGACAGAGGCGCGCCCTTCATTTCTGCCCTCTAGTTTCAAGTCGGAGAAACGAGATCACCTATGGTCCTATCATCACAGTGGGATTTCAGACCACTATACGGTGTGTGTATACGGTTATGGCAACAACATTGTTACTGGTGCAGAGTTGGTTGTACCACACATAACAAAACAACTAAGGATAAGCGAGGGGTCACTTTTGCTCTACGAAACAACGGATGTCAGCTGACGTTGAGCGAGGCAATGCTACGGCGGTTATGGGTGCGATGTTTAAATGTAGTTAGACTGACTTCGTGCACTAATCGATCCGAGTTCCTCCATCGATCTCCAGATCATAATTAATCTAAGGTTATAGAATTAATAATGAAATATATATATATATATATGGTGGAGATATAAATATCGAATGGTGTTAAATAATCACCTCATATTATGACAAGAATCGTGTCCCTATTTGGCTATTTCATACGTAGTTAATGCTCGACAATGAATAACGTATTCATTAAATTAAAACAGACCCATTTTTATCATGTGATGTGGCCGAGATTAAATCTTGGTCACGTCAGACTGGGCTACGCTAAATATCTGACCTAGGTCATCTATATATAGTCGGTTGTTTTTGACCTTGTTTTCAAACTGTAACTAGATCCTATACACACAGCAGCGCTTAAAATATATCGTTACACTATTACTGCAATAAGGCCGGACACACAACGTCGTGATCAAGATTTCCCGGATTCGATCCCTAGCGGGAACTCAAACTATTTGAGTTTCCAATACTCGCTAACAGTGCAGCCTGGTGCCACCTCGGTATTTATCGGGAATGCTTTTCAATTATCAGCTTGATGCATAGGTAATGTCTGCCATTTTTCAAGTTGTGTAGGTCGGCCACAGTAAAAGTTGCTTAAGCGATTGAATATATCCCGTGGATGGTCTGGTGGTGAGCGTCTCGGACTGCTAGACCGGAGAGACGTGTGTGTTGGGTTCAAATCCTGTCAGACGCGGAGAATCTTTGGATTTCTTTATCATCTTTCTTTATCTGAAGATTCTTGCCAGGTACGAGTAAGGGAGAAGAGAAATGTATATTTTAAGCGCTGCTGTGTGTATAGGGAGAGAATAAGCAAAGGTGGCCCCGACAGGTCCTCATAGTAATACCAAAAAGGTTAAGAGCTGAGGCCTGTCCGATAGGGGAACAACTGATTGTCAGCTCGAAGAAAACAGTTAAGCGATCGAATATGAAGAGCAAAAACGTGCATTGCCGTGGCATTGTCTTCTTCATCACTATGCTCATGATAAAAAAAAAACACGCTGCTGAGGTTGTCAGGTTTGTGTGTGAAGGGAAAGGGGTTTCCGCATATCAGAAAGATTCAGTCGAAACTGCTTTTAGTTGAAGGAACGGTTCCGGACGCCCACGGGACAGACGACAAAGATGAGCGTCCCGATCTCTTGAATGAAAATTCGGCCCAGTCAATTCGAGCGCTTGCTGTTTAGCTGAGACAAGACAACTCAGCAAAGCAAGGAGAAAAAATTCCCGACAGTAAACGGCCGTGGGGGGACACGGTAGTGCGAACACCGATGTTGTAACATGACAATACTGGGACCCATGTTGATTTGGAGACCTATCGTACTGTAACCCATCCTGGGGCTGGCAAATTATGCCGTACCCGGCTTCTAACCCAGACATAGCTCGATGACATGTGATGGTTCGACGATGGCTACTCTGGTCTCCGGCGGTAAAAAGGCAGAGGGCGCTGGTTCGAGTCCCGCGATAACCTCGTGACAAATAAGAGAACTTGACTATTGTGAACATTTCAGTTCCTTTAATAAATCAATAAAACTTTTATTTCTGCCTATTCTTTACCCGCGGTCTGTGGCCCAAGCTGCCATATGCTGCCTGATCGATGCGCGATAGTCCGTTATTCATTAAGATCCGTTCATTCGTTCAGAAGGCACAGCAGGGCAAAGTGATTAAAAATGCATACATTAGTAATTCATCAGCCTAAAACGTTATGTACAGACGTTGTGTCACTATCGGCGCGTGACAAAATGCCGCCGAGGACTCTTTGAGACAATCGAGTGACGCAAAAGTGATGTACAAACGGAATTCATTCGAGTGGCATTTGGCGATTTCACCGACATTTGTGAGTTAATATCGGAAGTGGCAAACAGTGCGGTGAAACTACATCTACTTCCTAATTCATATCCTCTTCTCCGTCGACGGTCTTTTGTTTGTCATAAAATATCATGTTTAGTGTCGTGGCCTTTAGGGCTAGAGGAAGCGTTGGCTTGCACGCGTGACGTAGTAGCTGATCAAAGTAAGTGAACTCAATGTATGTGTATATACAACACTAAACTCAGTATGTTACGCGATTTCGGCGAGTTGGCCCCCGACTTGGTTGAAATATACGGCTAGCCAATATTGCATACAACCTCCAACCAGCACTGAGTTACTGTTAACTGTAACATCTCATCCGCTGAACTTAAATTGCAATCATACAGAGAACGGTAACGAACAAGAGAAAACGCGGTGGATCAGAGAGAGATCTGATAATCAGGCTCGCGGCCAATCCCTCACGAAGTCTCATGTCTCAAAGTGCCATGCTGCGAAAGGTTCGCAAACAGACGGAGGAGCCTCGCTGACGAAAGTTCCTTTAGTTTGTCGGCTGTTGATACACCTTGGGTCTCTCGTCAAAAGGTCCGTGTCGACAGTTACAGAGTCCTCCAAGGTCGGTCATGGTGGAAAGCAACCATGTAAATAATGAGGCGAGTCGCACCGCGGCGACTTCTGTTCCGTCTCTGCAGCGAAGTTGAGCTCTGGTAGGAGAGTTTGACAAGCAATCGCTCGACGTCAACCCTTGTCAACAAGCTGAGTTCAGCTCACGCATATATATATATATATATATATATATATAGATATATGTGTGTGTGTGTGTTTATACACATGTATGACAGAAAATCATGAATGTATAATACTTAGTAAGCGTACAGAGACAACAGCAGTTATATCAGAATTATAATCATTTGTGAATTACTGTAAATCGAATGAATTCTATGATCGTCGATGAGCGTGCATACTCGTCACACACACTCAGAGAGTAAATCCAATTAGAAGTCTCCGATTAGCCGCTGGTCAAAGCGAAGCGTTCGCGTCACACACGTCGCGTCGATCTCTTCTTCCAGTCGCCGAAATCATCATTAATCTTGCATTTATGCGATTTTAATTACTCTCTAATTATATCACGCGCACACGCCGAGAGAATTATAAGGTTCTTTGCTGTTCAGCACTCAACAACGAGTCGTGGAGCAGCCTTATAATGCGCCTTCAATCAGTGCGCCTCACCTGTGCGTGTCTAATCTTTGACCGGACTATCTTCCACGGTGATCAACTCGGTCTCCTGAACACCGCGACAGGGAACGACCAACCTCTCTGCATAGCGGCCACAAGTGAGGGTCTCTTATCGAGACGGGCGTTGGGAACGTTTTCCGATACGCGAGCGCAAGATCGAAATGATACATCGGCGCACATTGGGTACTCTTGAGAAAGAACTGGTGTTACTCTGAGGGCTTAATTAGAGAAAATCTGAGATTATTGTGTCCTTTGCAACCTGATTACTTTTGAAAATGAGGGGTGGAAGACCGTCCAGGATCATTTTTCTATTCTATTTAATTAGATTAATGGCGCGGTTCCTTATGGTTTTCTTGGGATCGCCGATCACAAGCGCTCAAATTCGAATCGAGAATATTTTACTAAGATAACATTGTGTAATATGTGATATATAGTAATTGTCGATTAACAGTCGATTAGTATCGTAGTGTTTTCGTGACTGCGTCATGTGAGAAATAAGTAGTTTTATAGGTCACCAATAATAACTGGGAGGGACGGGTGGTTCCATTTACCATCAGCACACAGTATATGCAGAGTCTACAGAAATATTCGTGTGAACGCCCTGCCGCTCGTAAACAAACGAGTTTCTTTTTTGTGCTGTTATATCCTTCATTCAATTGCCGCGCACAATATCGGCAAGCACTGAAAGCTCCGACTCCACCGGAGTCTGCTGCGAGCTTTCCGAGCCATCTGGGGAGGGGGGTTTGCGTTGGGGGTACGCGGGTTCAGTGCGGGGCCTTTGTGAGTCGCACACTAGTGTTGGTATGGGCCGCTCAACATGTATATCCATCATGCATTCCCGTAATCCCCCTCCCAAACGGTCTGGCCTCCTTTTGATATTCTTTCTTCTATTAAGCTCTGATTATCTGTCTAATATATAAATATAATATATCTGCCTACTCGGCTTGTTCTGTTAACAGCATATCCGAGATAACTGAGATCTCTGAGAGACTGGAGTAGACCAAAGCAAACAGGATAACAAGGTGAATCCCTCGAGATACGATTGTGTGTTCATATTATAGTGCGATTTAACAACTGTGCAACTTGATTCGTTCCTATTCGAAGCACAATCGAATGCAACACTATACGAAAATACAGTGTCCATATGTGAACAAGGAAAAGCCACAAATTCGACCGGCGGCCGAAAACGCTCACCTTGTAAACAGCATTCGACCTAGCCGAATTATCCATTATCGAATACCAGGAATATGAAAAATGCACCGGCCACAACAACGCGAGCTGCCCTTCTTCTCAACTAGCGACACAGTAAAATGCCACTACAAATCTATAATAATCATAATAATCATCATCATCGTGGTAACAATAACAAGAATAACTTGTCAGTGGCGACGCTTATCCAGAATGATGTTGCCGTTATGAAATGACACAATTATCCATTCAAACGAGCAGAAGTCTGCAGCCGCATGACGAAGCAACACGCATAAAACCAAGCCAAGCGTATGGGTACCGCATGTAAATGGATGGATACGTGGGTGGGTGGATTAGCTTATGTCGCATTCGTTCGTGCGGATTCCGTCTGCGACATGTTCGGCATGAACGCTCGGTAATAGAAGAAGACAGCTGCTTCGGACTAATGGAATTAACCTGCGTTTGTTCGTTGGCTCGCTCGGCCCGCGGCCGTCCATTTCTTGAAGCGCTCTTCCTCGCATTCGCATAATCTAGACGCGCACCTGTCCCATTACTTAATTAATTAAAAAATTAGCAAAAGAGGAGCCAACCGCAGCGGCCGCGGCGGCGGCGGCAGAGGTCATACACGGAGCTCGACTCGAGCAAGTGCGACTTCGCCCAGCACTCGGTCAGTATCATCCTCTTTCGGTTGCTGCTCGCTGCCTGCGGGGGCGGCTACGGCTGAATTGGCTGCTGCTGCCGTCTCTCCGCCTCCTCCACGCGACAGTGTGCCATACGAAAGCTAGCCGCAGCGGTCGGGCCGCCACGAAATGTCGTTCATTAATCAAACAAATGACGGCCGGCTGAACGCTTCTTTTTGCTGCTGTTGTTGTTGTTCGTGCTGGCGTCGACGTCGAGGTTGTTTTGAAATATGAATACGCGCGGCGTCGTTTTACGACAGGAGAGAGACAGATACAGGGGGTGCGGGGGCGTGGCGGGGGCGTGGCGGGGGGCGGGGGTTGTGAAATAGAGAGAACTGGGGGGAAAAACGCCACGAATTTACGACGGCTAAACGAGCGTCTGTTGAAAGCGAAGCGCACGAGTTGTATACTTGTTGCTGTTGCTGTGGTGGCACTCAGTGGAGTTGCGTTACCTTCTTCTGAACCTTGTAGTATATCTGCGTGCGTGATTCTGCTGCAGAATCTCTTTAGGGTCTCTTTTTTAAGACACCCTAAAGTCTAAGTATCTCTCTAATCTCTTTTTTAATTCTCGATAGGGAGAAATCGATGCGTCCGCTGTACCAGTGGAATTTGAGTGTACATCGATGTGTGTTATGTGCACTATGATAATTTGATTGGTAGTTACACAATTGATCATTTGATGTACCAGGCTGATTATGGAGGTATCGAAACGTCTTTGTTCTAGAACCGTAGTTATTCTGTACCACGTGGTGAGAACCGGATTCACTGTTCACTGTACATCGATAATGTGGGGACAATTCTCCTACAAATAATCCAGTAGAGACTTATTTACAGTAATAGATACGTATATATATATATATATATATATATGCTTACAGTTAGAAAAAATGGGTTCACCGTCAAGGAAAAGTTTGACTATTTGTTAATGATTCCGGCATTGGATCGGTTTCGATGTCTGTGCGATATTTGTAGTTTTTAAACCGATACTTGAGTCTAAATTCGCCCTAGTGTAACCGAAATGTAACCTTAGTACGTATTTAAAAGTGAAACGAAATTAGCACTAAATGAACGACATTGCAGCTCGATACAGCAGCTCATCTCGTACTGCTCATCTCGAAATCTTCAGGGCTGACTCATCGCCAACATTTAACGTGCACGGTACGCCTTGTGGTCCTGCCTACATCTGTCCGCGTCTTAGCGGCACCAGTTCAGTATATTTGTCTATGCAAACACTTGCTATGCGCGCCACCCACGCGCGGTTAGTGCCACCGGGTTAATTAAATAGGTCGATCTATAAGCTGAGCAAGTTTCGTTCAGGGGATGAAACTATGAATCTCTGCAATATCAGAAGATCGTAGTCTACAAAGACGAAGTCCCCCATCGCAATATTTGAACCCGTGACCGTAACGGAATTCATATGAGGACTACTAGTGTGCATAGCGAATCAACGATTCGGAATCGCTATACGATCGTACCTGATACGGAACACGTAATTAAGGGGGGGGTCACTCATATAGTCCATTATGGCACTGCTCTTATAATCATGTCCCCTCCCATTCAAGTATCATAATAAAAAGAATCGCGAAATCACCAACTCACTCCGATTATTCCCTTGTCGGGATCGTTCGGCGTCGTTCTCGCGCTATGACCACTTCTCACAACACATCGATGAAATCACCATATTTCTATTTCCTCCCCTGAAGGAAAATCCAACTCTCGACATATTCATACATAACTGTCGAACGTCCCCTTTACGTAACATTTGTTTGTCGGCCTTCTGAAGGTCGTCCACGTCACGTCACGAATATGAATCAATTTTCCTCGAGAAAGAATGATTGTTGAGTGTTGGATTTCTCCAGCAGTCGGTCGACAGATTGCACGCGAGGGAGCTCGAGGTGAGAGAAAGATGGCGAAATAAGAGGCCTCTGTCGCGGGAAACTCGACCCGCGACTCGATGCCAGCGGCGACCGTCATCTGAAACCAGTGAGTGTGGCCATGACGGTGGACCCCTTGAGGACGATGCTCATTTGAGTTCCTCGAAGATTGAAGACGCGGTGACTCCGACGCCGCATTGTCACAGTGCCTGGCAGACAAGTGTACGGCTTATGTGTACGGCGATATGAAATCATATGTCCTCCTCTTGATTCGATCGAACCAGGTCTGGCAGTTCGTTTTCAAGAAGTCGCCTCATTCAGCATAATCGGAAGTCAAAACTGAATCTAGAATATTATTATTAAAAACGAGTTAAACCAGGGCTCCCATTGCTGATTCGAGCTTTTTAATGTGAAAGGGTAGAACAATAGGAATATATATGCCAACCCAAACTGTCAGTGAATATCCTTTCTAGGCCAACCCACATAGAGGCTGTCCAAATGATAACACTGTTTGTGTCACGTGCTGGGGTAGAGAAGGGAAGTAAACTATGAATCTCCTTAACTAGCGGAATCATACTATACCTATTTCTAACGAGGAGCTCAGTGATTCATTATCGTCTGATTTTCTGCTTAAAACTACGTTGAATAAACCTTGAGGGCGGGATTGAAGGTTATTTTTTTGGTTCACGAGCTGTTTCTCATGTTGACCCAGAATTATTTCAAATCCATCATGTGTTTCAACAACATCAACAACTTCATCTTCATCATTGCTTGATGACTGTGGTTTAGTGAATCTATTAGTTGGAACCCCCAGCAGCTGATAATGTTGGTGGATAGCAAGCAGTAGCCAGCTTCTAAATATCGAATATTAATAGTATACAGAATGTTCGGAAAGGAATGTTGTCCTCATGGAGTATTACCTGAGAGCATACCTTAAGCCAAGTGAGGTCGACCACACAGTATGATTGTATTATGTCAGTAAGAGGATTGGTTGTGGTCGCAAACGTTTGCACAGCACTCTAAAGGAGTTGGCGGCGTGGTTCAGTTGGCTTACTGAAGTATTGCCGAGCTTTCCTGGGCGCCCAGGCTTTTTTTATTTCCACACTACACCCCTATAAACGCAGCTTTCATTCGCAGTCAACTGAGTCTTTTAACAACGTTATTACTAAAGACAAACTGCTAACTTACAAAACGAACTGATCTTACACAATTTCAGATTAAGTAGACCGAATTTTGTTCTACTAATTTGCTGAGGCGGAGGGGATAGAGAGAGAGAGAAGAATTGTCGTCGCTCATTGCGCGAAATAGAATTAGTATTATTGCAACTTTAACTCTTAGTATCACCGCACCAGATTATCAACAAAACCAAAGTTTGAAGTTCTCTAAAGTAAAGTTCAAGCATTTTGGTTTGCTTGTGATTTACTTGCGATTCCAAAAAAATTGAACTCAGCAACTCGACCGAACTATACCTCCAAGTTAAGACAATGCTCACAAGGTGATCTAAGAGAGCTGTGAACTGTTGGAAATCAATCTCATGGAGTTTACTGAATTTTCTCTCAATCAGTAATTTTACAGGCAATGGGCCAATTTGGTGTAACTGCTGTAAATGCAGTGATTTCGCGGTTCCCCAATGCTATTCTGCTGTGGTTCAAGTAGATTAGATCTCTCCCCGCACCTCACCTTCCATGAGTTCAACAATTTGGCTCCATCGAGGAGGAAAGCCTCAGCAATTTAATCATTCTTCTACAATTACCTGTTCGACTGGCGCTGACATTTGTTGTTGAGCCGATGAATGGACGGCCGAAGGTCTGTCGATCCTTTGTTAACGTCCAACCACTCGAAGAGATAGTCTCCCCTCTCACCTAACTCGTGAGGGATCTGAATGCGAACAGAACCGCCCAGAGAAAAAACCTCTGTTCGGAAAATTGGGGTCAAATCCAGGATTTGTCGTCACCAAAATCTTCAAGCTGTTAGAGATTTAGCCGTTCCTGCGTTGCGCCTCGAGATATTATAACAAAAAAATATTGATGTGTGGACAAATTAATTATGGCTGTACCAAAAATAAAAGATTAGATCACTTGGTCTGTATGTGTCAGTAAATATGTATTCTGATGGGGAAGAAATAAGAGTCGTGTGTAAATATACAATATAAACGCACTCTATTCAAGGTAAAAGGAGGTATTTGCTGGGTGTTCAGTAGAGAGTTGTCAACTATCTCGGTTATATAATACAAGATAGGTCCTGTCTGTAAGGCCCGGGAGATTATCCACGGGAAGAGATCATAACACATTTGTTACTTGTAGCAACTTTGGGCATAACACTCACACCAGCTCTGGCATTCGTTACACTCATAACAAACATCGGGATTATCAAGGTGTGTCTATATTGGCGTAATCATTACATCGGATCTATCACATGGCATCTGAAAATCACTATCGCAATTTTCAAAAATAAAAGATGTCCAGTTCTTGTGATCAATCGACGATTGCATTGTTGCATGGTTTCCTCTCGCGTAGTCTAGCGCTCGAGAGATGCAGTGGTGCTCACCCCGTAATGGTGAATTTCTCAAGCTATGTTCCGAGCCTTGGGTTAGGTAAAATCTCGACACTTGACACAGAATCATCATTACACAGAACCACGTCCAGAAGGGGCGCTCAGGTTGCCGTGCGTCGGGTTGAGTGTGTGACGAGCTGTTGTAGGCCATGTTCGGTGCAGAAATTCAGGAAAACGGCCTCTTTGGACTCCTCTGCGTCAACGCCCGGTGTGTTAAGGTCGACCGACGCTTGATTTCAATCGCCAGCTATTACAAGAGTTACATCGGTTTTCCTTATGGAATTCAGGTCAGCGGTTAGTTGTTCCATTCGTTCGATTAGATCTCGCTCGGAGCCTTAGAGAAGGATAACGACAACTACACGAATTTTTCTGTTTGAGACTGTGATATTGCACGCGGTTAACCCGGACGAGAACGAGTTTACGTTAATTTCGGCATATGGTGTATTACTAAATATAATAGATATCATTTCAAAACGTGAGTTGCAAAATTGAGCTGGGCCACTTGTCAGTTGTAACGACCGTGAACAACAATATATAAAAATAATAAATAGTCTGAGGATTCTCTCACCGACGTCTCCCTATATATATATATATATATATATATATTATATATATTATTATATATATATATATATATATATTATATATATATTTTTTTTTATGACGGAGAATGCTCATGAAGACCAGGCCTCACAACTAAGGTATTTGCCATGGTACTGTGGGACTCCTGCCTGGTGGAGTGGCAGACCAACCCACTAAACTCACGCCCCACTATTTATATATATATATATATATATTCTACTGAAGTCAGTCTGTCTACTGTATATATATATATATTTTATAGGACTCGACTGTTACAGAAGCTAGTCATGTCTCTTATCCCTATAATATCTGCAGCAATTATACCACTCGGCATATAGATCAAATGCTCACGCATCACGATTAGTTCACTCATTGAAGTACATAAATAAGCGTAATCATGCTATTCATTATTAGGAAAAAAGGCGACATCCGACACTCATTTGGGCTGGGCACGCGGTTTCTGCTTGGCTCTGGCAAACCCTCTCTCAATGTTCTGCGGTTGACGGGAGCCCTGCGAGGTCCCAGTCACTACCAGCTCCACTGTGGGAACGTGCATCAGCGGCCCATGGTGAGTGGCACGTGGCTGAGAACCTGTTTCCGAATGAATACGCTCTGTGGCGGCGAACAGCGGCCAAAAGTATTTGGCGCTTTACGAAACTCGCACCCATTGCCATCACCGGTTGTGTATCTCTTTACTGCAAGCTCGCACGCTAACATGCAGTGGCATACGCTCAGCCCTATGTGAATAAGCCGTATGAAGAGCGGCTCCTTGCCGTTCCCAAACCCGGGCCAACGCAAGCCCGCATCTCCGTATAGCCTCGTAGCAATCCGTCTATAGAGACACGGACAACAACGCGAGTGCTAAGCAGTGCAAGTGTTGCCTGTTTAGCAACACCACAGACAGACATACCCGTGCACATACACAGATACTCGCAGACACACAATGGAGTGTAATTAACGTCAAACAAAACCGCTTGCGAGGGTGTCTCGCGACGAGCTGCGAGTGAACTGGTACGGCTGTGGTGCTGGTACGCTGGTATAAAGAGCCCCTGTTTCTAGCCGTCAGCCGAAAAGGGTCGAGATGGCCGCCGTGCCCAATGGATGGCAAAGGCGCCCTGGCAGACAATGCAGTCCAAGAGCAGGCTAAGGCCCCGAGAGCAGGCCCTGGTGTGGAGTTGCTCATGGAGTCTGCCCTGTTGAGGATGATTTTGGTTGGCTCGTACGAACGATATCTAATACTTGACTTTCGGTAGATCGGGAAATGGACCGAACATAATAGCCCAGAAGGGTTAGAGCGTAAAGAGGAGAGGGAATCGTCGAACGCAAAACTGACTCCAGCTAATATTATTATATATATCTATATACTTTATTACACTGCGATGAGCCGCGTTGGCAAGTACAAGCTGCATGCCGCAAGCCAGCATGTCCCCAGAACTGGAATACGCAAATATGGCGGCTTGTGACTATGTTGTACAAAGTCGGAACCGCCCTTGAGAGTAACTGAACCAATATGCTAGACATCGTGAATATGCTATCAGTGGCTAATGTTAGATGGATTTAAGGAAAGTTCATATAATGAGAGTGCAAGTCAAACCTCTAAGTCCCCTCCAAGTCAGCGCAGTGGCTTCGACGGCTAAGTCTCTGGCTATCGGAAGCCAGAGGCCGCAGGTTCGAGCTTCGCTGTGTGACGTAAAAGAGAGCTTAAGCATTGTGAAATTGCAGCTCCTTCAATAAACCATTAAACCTTTACCTTTACCCTGGCTGGTCCTGGACTAGTGGTCGAAAGGTAACGTCCGTTATACCTAAACATTAAATAGGGGAACAGCTGAGAGTCAGCCCGAGGAGGATTGGACTGCGGGTCTATGATCCACTTTGATGGAAAATTGAGGTAATGTTTGAATATCATGTCTGAGTGCCTACGATTATCACAGGCACAAGGACTCATTTTTGGCGCGGTTTCGCGCAAACGTGACAGTTCGTGAAGCTGGCTAAAGTACTACGGGCTCCTACTATATCGAACCGAATGGATGCGATGATGTGAAGAAGGGATGTCTTAGAAATAGTGAAAACACGAAGATTTAAGTCCCCCTAGGCCTGGAATGAAAGATTTCGGACAGAAAAGGGAAGAGGCCCTGACGAATCGGCCTGCCAATGAGTGCCTGCAAGCTACTGTTCGAAGTAATACACAAGTAGTCTCAGCCAGTGTCCCAATTTACCGAGCTCCGGAGTTTTAGTGGGTGTGGTCCCCATAGTACCAAGTAAGTACCCCAAATATGGGAGGATCAGACATTTTAATCCTTGGCCTCATGGAATCAAAGAAAAAGGGAGCTCCTGTGATATCGGGCATCGCTTACTTTACCGAAAATGATACCCATAGACCATGACATAATAAATAACTACATAATGTCGACGTTGAAAAAGAAAACAATTCCGAGGGCGTCGCGTTCAGCCTTTCCAGAGTCGTCTGCTATTAAATAGCTGTACGAATGGTAATGCTGGCCAATAACATGTTCCACGTGCTCTAATCGAAAAAAACTTGTCGTGAGACAAGGTGCTGCCGTACTAAGCGCAGCGTTCGCGGCCATATAGGCTACAGTTTGGGTGGAAATATGTACCTGACTCGCAGTACTCGCAGGGTACTTCAGCCATGCACGGATGATCGATGCCGTGCAGCAAAAATGTCCGCATCGTTTCACATTGGCCGGACGCGCGCCACCATTCGCCGCCTATGCCCTTAGGCTGAGACGAGTGGGACCCATAACGATAGCCTAATCCGGCGGCATCTGCATCCGGCGGAATTGCCCTCGAAGATGCCCTGCCCTTCGAGGTTGGCCTCAGCGGCGAAGAGGGCGAAACTCCAGTCATAGATGCTACGTGACGAAGTCAAACGAGCCCCCTGCGATGATGATGTGTGGCGTCCTCTATTCGCTACACGGCCGAAAGAGAAAAAAAATCGCGAAAGTCAGGCGAAAGTCACACAAAAATAAGCCGGGTGCTAACCAGCAACGTCATGCGTTGATCCGGAGGAAATGACTATCGCCGGCTACGAGCGATAAGTCGCTCTGAAAACTTGGGGAGGATTGGCGCATAAGTCTTGATTTCCCGCGCGGATGAGGGCCCCCAAGCCCCCAGAAGGCGTCGGGGGACACTGGGACGCGGAGTATTCGGATGGCCGACGTTGGTAGAATTCAATATGAGATTGCGGGAGTGGGTTTCGTCATTCGCGAGAGTACGAAAACCATCGTAGGGGGGACTAAGAGCATCTATTGACATATGATCATCGGCAACATTGTGGACGGGTTGTGGTTTAGGGAGCAAGAAAACTTGACCGAAAGTCTACTTGAACAACGACTTGGTTTTTCGTATTTAATATATAAGTGCGCAATAAATGCCATCGGAACAAATATCGCGAGTTCTTGGCACGTGGACGGTTGAAGTTACAGGGGGCAAGACAGAGGAGAGGCGAACTTGGCGGGTGAGAGCGTGAATAATGAAACAGGGATAGACAGTCCTTGGCGGGGCGGACATATAGCTATGGTTTTCGGATGTCCATCCAAACTGTTCGATCGTTATGGCCCAGCACAAGCGGCGAAACACGAAAGGGTATTTACTACATCATTTTACGAAACACTAGAACGTTAGGATTCGTCGTTGTTGCCGAGATGTATTGAGGCATATTGATTGTAGTGTGTGAGCTATAGCATAGACCGCTGGACTGGTGGATTCAGTTCACATTTCTCTTTACGTTTTTATCGGCAATCGCCCGCTAACCGTTCTGCTTATTACGACTCGATCTGAGATAGGCAAGTTAATCTTAACTAGGTTCTATTATATCATAGCGGTACCGTGGACGTTAAATGTTGGCTGAGAGTCAGCCCGAAAAAGTTTAGTTTAGGTTCTATCATACAGACACCCTATTGACCACAGTTGTTCTGTTTAGACAGGGGGTGACAGAGATCGTAAAGACGACGAGAAGGGAAACAGCTGAGAGTAAGCTAACCACGTCATGTCCGTACGCCAAGGAGGATGTGTGCTGCTTGTGGCTGGGCCTGTACACATATCTCCGCTCTTACTAAAGGAATATGTTACTAAGCGATAGCGGGAAGGGTGGTGTTGTTGAACATCATCAACAGTTCCAGAATGGGGGGTACGGTGTTGTTGTCATGCATTTGCACGGCAACCCCTCCCTTGAAAAGCCGGTCCGAGCAATTCGGCCAGCGAATCGTCTGAATCAATTTGTTGGCGTATACCCGTACTATGGCGCTGCTCATGTAGCGCTCATGGATCGCGCACGCCATAGTGGATATCTGCAGATCGGCGTCGCCTTACTACCTAACTATTTGTGCCCCAACTGAGTGTTACCCATTATAATATACATTGAGGGGATCACAGCCATATCCAGCCGATATGACAATATCATCGGGCTCCTTGAACGTTCGACGAAGATACACATGGCCACACCTCTCCTGCAAAAGCTTTCCGTCCACAGGAAGGTCTACTCGCGGAATCAGCTGTTCTCATCGGTGGTTGCCTTAACTTACCTGCAGCTTTGCCTTGTCGCTATTCGTAACTTTTGCGCGGTCGTTGTACCTGCACTACCCTCGGCGAATGCCTTCCTCTTTTAGATTTGAGCGTCCACGTGTTCGTTGCAGCAAGCATGAGTTCGAGGCTGGCGAAAAATCGCAGGATATCAAACAGCAGCTGATTTATGGCGCGGCAACATCGGCTTTCATCCGGCTGAGAGTAGCTGTCGTTCCTGCAGCTGTGTCTGGGAGCGCGACAGCCCGACACTGGGTCCGTTTGAGCATAGTAGAGGAGCATGCTGCCAGCTTCGGTGTTTCGGTGCCAGTTTCAGGAACATTTTGTAAACAGCAACCTGTGTCTCGGTTGTGCTACAGTTTGTCTTTCAGGTGGTGTCAGCGATAACGGCGCTGGCCGATGCCAACACTTCGTATACTGCCGCGGCGCACCGAAGTGAGGTATCGTAGCCGATCAGCTTCGTCTCGTAAACGCGATCAGGGATCCGAAATAACAACAACAGGGGACATAGCGAGGAAGATCGTACGCAAATATGTATTTTCGTTACTAGTGATGCAATTGTATAGCAACCCATTATTTGATCAGAATATCGGCTTCGCATAGAGATATATGTTACATAGCACAGCCAACGCATAAGTGCCCCACGCCAAGGGCTGACATCGGTCGATCAGAAAACAGCGAAAGAAGCCATTATTCAACAATCGATTGAACCAACTTCTAAAGAAGAAGGGTTGGTATGATATATCACACAGTGAAACTACCGCAGTTCTCTATCCATCTTCTCCACAATGTTCAAATGCACGGACAGGCTATAATCTCCGTTTCGAGAAGACGTTCCCGTAACGGCGGCTCTAAATTGTGTTGTTGAAGCCGAATTAAGCCAATTGTGTGTGGCGTGTGCTGCAGGCAACCAGTGATATAGCTGAAACCAAGATCGAAGCACAAAGATCGTTCGTCGCTCTGACAGTCACCTGGCATTCCCCTCGCTGTGTGGCATGCTTGAGGAACGTGTGCAACACTGATTCGATACTGATTCGCGCTATTCCGATCAGTTGATTTGGTGTGTCATTTGTTGAAGGGCTGTGGTACTCGATGAGGAGAATTTTTGATGTCCTCAGAACTGTATGTAGTCTAAGCAAAGTGGGGTATTTTATGAGGGATCTTCTCTACGTATGCGACCGATGTATTAAGGCCATTACGAGGCAACATTTTGGAAATGCGCCCTACAGTGCAACAGTCGTTCTCAGCTATTGTGGTCGTTCTCAGCCTTTAAACTATCAGCATAACAACGCTATATCGGCCCTGGCCGCATCGCCGAAGATGAGCGTCGACTCAGTCCCTGTCAAAAAACGCACGTTCGCTGTTTAAATCAGCTCTTTTCAAGGGCCCTCGTTATACCCCACACCCAGATCTGTATTTTGGTAGTTCGGGTTTGGCATTCAGCTCCTTGCTGTCGCGACTTTGAGCTCAATGCTGATAAAGATGCCACCGGTCGTCTTAATTTGTCGTCTTAATTCTGGTCTATGGCAGTTCCCACCGGCAGATGGAGAGTGTTTCGCATTTCTCACCAAGGGCCTGCCTCCAACCAGAACTAAATTGATGTCTCGATGCGATGTCCATTCAAGAACAGCAGAGAGTCATTTTGTCAGTTCGTGACTACGCGTTAACCAGGGGTTTCGTCGCGCTACAGTTTGACGTTCAACACTTTAGGCAGTATATTACAATTGTTGTGTGGATTATTTTATATTTATATATACTAATCATTTCTTCATTTATCATAAAACAACATATTCTAGTTTCAGGTTATCTTATTATTTAGATGTTTCCGCTGTATTACTCCTGTGTAGAAATTCTAGTTCCATTTACAACAATCTCTCTCCGACAACACAAATTCACTCATGTTTGCTAAGGCATCCGTACAGTTTTGGTGAACTATTAAATCTGATCCCACAATCACAACTCTGGTGATGATTGTATTATTACGGTTTGTTTATTACTATTATTAGAATTTTCTTAGTTCGGTTCCGAATTAATTCCCTCCTTCGCCTGTGTGTTGTGAAGGTCGAGTATAGGATAACGATCAAAGGGACCCATCAAAGGTGAGTTTTTTTTAAATTAAAATTGGCTCTGGAAATATACATGACGCTGATCTGAGCATCACCTTTTGAACAGAACGACATATGATAATATAATTCAATTAGGTATATTGCGTTTACTGTTTATCCTGTACTGTTGCACAGGCTCGTTCGATCGGTGACAATAAAGTTCCACATATCGTACCATAGACATCATTATTCTCAATGGAACCCCGTTGTAGAGGGGTGAAATGTGCAAATATTATGCCAGCGAACCCGTTGCCTCTTCCAAGGTTTCGTATTCTTCACAGCCCTATGTGTACAATCGCAAAGCAATTGACATATGGTACTGTTCGAATTGATTGAAGTTCTGGACAGAACTGGCAAAAACATCAATAGCCAGAGCCTCTAACTCTGTATGACAGTCAACTTGGCATGGTCGAAGGGATCCCCTTACGAGAAGTAGTACCCCGATTCCCACAGATTCCCCTGTCCCAACAATTATTATAACATTGTGACAAGGTTACAGTTGTCATCAAGAGATGGGCCTCTGCCATGAATAGACATACTTAGCCAGCTCTCAGGGATCATGACTATGTCAGCGGAGTTCAGCTTGTGGTGTATAGAAGAGACTAGCGTGCATATGAGAACCAGACGGCAGCCCCCGTCACTCGAAATCTTCACCGAATTGAGCATGCAACGTGTGTTAAAGTCGAGCGGATAGTTTTCGACGGTCCGAGTTCGTGATGATCAGCTGGCGAAGTTTCGACATTTGTCTGACCTTGTGACCTTGCCTTCTCTGACTTTGCTTAAGTATGTGCTTTTTCTAAATATCGATAATGAGTACCTTAAGTTTTTGCGAGAAGATACTGACAAACGATATCGGGGAAACCTTGGGTCTTACCGTTGCCAATCTCGAGCCATTTAGAATTGCAGCTGAACGTCAAAATGATATCCGGATTGCTAAGCTCCGCAGCTACGGTCACAGTCACGCAGTCGTTGAGTGCATGAGAATGGTAGCTTCCGGTGTGGACAAGATTGCGGGTAAGATGGCTACTTGTTCTCGTTGCATATATTATCGGTCAGCGTTTCTATCTAAAAATCGTTGGAGATGAGAAATCTCGTTCGGGCGATAGTGTTCCACGTTGGCCTGATGATACAAAAGTCGACCGCTCTCAACTGTCATGAAAAGGTCGAGTGCAAACTTCAAGTGCAATTGTCCACTCATTTGAAGTGGTGAAGGCGTATCCCGTCGATGTAGTGTCCTGCGAGAAAGTACCAAGCATATTCATATAGTGTGCTGGCTCCTTGGCAGCCGAGTCATTGAACTTGTTGGTGCTTCCCGGATGCTGACGATAACGATCTGGCTGTGTGTTATTCTCACTGTCTGCTGTCGGAGTCACCTTCTTCTTCTGTAGCTGGTGAATCTGTCAGTATCGTTGTCTTCTCAGACGTCTGTGGAACCGAAGCGGCGACAACGGCAATGTTCATAGGGAAACTGTATTGGTGTCTAGACAGACTCACTCAAAGGGGAGTCATTGACGTCCAGTGCTCTTATTCGTCATTTACGTACTTTGGTAGATCGCTGTTTCGAGCTGTTCTGTGTACCACTTCACTAATTCATAATTTGGCTGATTGCCATGAATTTGAACAGCAATTACGGCTTCGAGTGGTAAACTGAACGTCCGCCATCGGAGTCAGCCAACTTTGACAGAAATTGGTTTCCAGATTCAATTTACCCTTATAATTATTAGCTGGTTTTTGTGTTGGAAATGGACGGCGGGACGTCAGAACAAATTGTTGCAATTTTTCAGCGGGATACTTGTGGTCCGTGTTATTGATGTTGCTTGATGATCGCGTAGTGCAACCATAATTGGACAAAGACGCTCGTACACAATGTGGTTCTATGAAGAAAAGTTTTGTGCCTGTGGTGTTACTCGACATGTGACATGTTGAGTGTTTCAGGCTGACGTGTGTACTGTAGTCCTGCGATTGGTCCGAGGCTTTTATCTCAAAGCTCTTATAATCGACGACTATATTGCTAGCAAAAACGATAAAGTCACATATCATCTCAAATTACAAACAAGCAAATGACATCTTAAGGTAAAAATACCAAAAATAGCATGTATAATTAAAGACTACTCGTTAAATTTTAATAATCTAATTTGCACGTGGAATAAAGTAGGAAACTAACTTACCTTAACCATTCTGCTCTCTCAATGTCCAAGCGAAATTGAAAACGCAAAATGAAAGTGTCTCACAAATAATCGAGGCGAACGAAGTAACGAGATAATACGTTGTAACAGAAACTTCTACAGAACTTCTTCTACAAGGGACTAGTTTAGTTATCAAGAAGAACGAAAGGCAACCAAACCCCAATAAAAGGCAAGAGGTAGTGACCGCATAATGATTATATCGATATAATGACCCTCACTAATGAGAAACAAGTCTAACAAAGGAGCACCTGATGGAAAAAAATAGAAGAACCCGAATGTATTCAAGAAATTATCAAGGAAATGAACATCGTAAACGAAGTAACAACGTCGACAAGAGCGGGCAAATCTATATCAGGACAATATAGATGCGCACAGATCGAAACCAGATTCAGCGATTGCTCAGTCCACACAGATCTATGTTACGTCGCCCCGACATCGTTTGGTCGAGCGATATATTTTCTGTGCATCACGATAGGTGAATTCGCCAAATATCGGAGAAGTGGATTTCCCCTCAGCAAAAGAACAAATGAGTGATTGTGAAATAGTCAGGGAAACACAATCGTGCCCATTCCCCTCGCGGACAAAACGAGTATGAGGAGTATCGAATAGAACGAATAGAACACCAGGTCGTGATATGAAGAAGATACTGAAGTAATACTTTGACAGTCCCGGTCAGTGCTCCTCACGGAGGAGTCCTAAAGGGCCGATCAGAGCCAACGAGCACCAAATTCGGGGAGTGCAGCCAATCTGTTGCCTAGAAGGATATTGACCGATGTACCATTGGCGTCGAGAACTACAACCTCGAAATGGGTCTTCAAAATAAAAACAGATGCAAATAACAACCTAAAAAAACAGTTTTTTTTGCTGACCCTCAGCTGTTCGCCCATCTGACAGGCCTCAGTTTTTGACCTTTTATGTATTACTATGTCTATTTGGGCACATAGACCTCGAAATTATAACAAATAACGACGTAACTCGATGCAAGTGCCATCTAGTAGTGCGATACGCACCATACTAACTGTCGCTGCACCAGAGAAATGGAAATTATACAAGAGTGATGTAAAAGGGGCACCTCTTCATGCCAATCGAACTGAAGGAGTATACACTGAAAAACCAAGAGGTTCCAAAGACAATACCCGTAATAATGTAAGCTAAACAAAATATTGTAAAAAAAAATTAATAAAAGACGAACATCGATAAAGTTTCACAACAAACTAAAGGAAGTTTTACTCAAGCAAAACTTGGCACAGAGCAGAGCAGATTTATGCGTAGTCTGTAAAATGAACTGATAGAATAATAATCCTGCCTAAATGACATGGCAGTACTGGGAGAAAAGAAGAATTGTTTTCCTCAAAGCACGAGATCACCTTCCAAAAGGATCTACAATAGAAATTGCGTACAATCCCTTAGAAGTGTATCTGGATCTACAAATTTCAATCGACAAAGATTACAATATACCTATTAATCAACACAAGTACACGTTAGACATACTAAAAGGATTCGAAACGGTAGATTGTAAGCCAGCCACAACACCTGCTTACATTAATTTGTACATTGAAACCAACATAGATGGACCACACCGTCTAAGAGACCCTGTCTAAAATTAACAGGAGTCCTACAATACCTAGCCATGGATACGCTATCCCATTATATCTCCTTCGCATTGTCGCACCTGTCAAGATGCCTCAACAGACATACAGAAGATCTCTGGATTGCTGCTATGCAAGCACTTAGGTATCACAAGAAACAGTGAAACGATGACATCACGCGCACGTTCCTTCCAAGAACCTACAGATCTTTTTGAGTTTCCGACTACGCCGGTGACGAAAGTACAAGGAAAACGTCTATCGCGGGTATCATCATCTATGTTACGACCAGACAATAGTCCGTCGCACTACCGAAATCCACTTGAGTTAGGTCGCTCGAAAATCCGCCTTGCTCTACGGTCAGGCTATCAGTCAGCTATTCGACGAAGGGAAAATTCTCAATTCTACAGGGGAATTAACTACGTCGAAGCTGAGTACTTCTTTATAGGAGACCATAGTAGAGAGACTATAACAACAAACAACATTCAACAAGAGCTGAATTAAGCAGGCCTTCCGACCATACCCTAAATACAAACAACGTTTGAAAGGTTAATTAATTTAGGTGGCGTACACGAAAGCAAAAATGAGAAGTAACTTGGTGTATAATGTATCTTCTGACAATAAAGAACATTCACTGATGTCATGAATATTTCACATGTGTCAATTATGGACAAAATGTAATACCAAGGAACAAAGCTACATCGTAACCGAAATTAACATGAATCAATCACTGGCACAAGCGTGAATACTGCAGAAAAACATAAGAGGAACATAGCTGCTCTACTCCCAGTGTGCGATAAGCCTCAAGGGACAACTAGAGAAGGTAAAAATTTATAGAAATAGTAAATATATAAAATATATATATATATATATATTAGGCAGTCCCAAGCAAACTGTCGCCTCTTTAAATGCCAATAACTTTTGAACTAAATGAGTTAGAACAAAGATCTTTTGGTATGAGTTAGAGGTACTCTCCAGCTTTATTGACACACCGATTCCAGCGCTCTGGGAGTTTTGAAATAGCCACATATTTACCATTTGCATTTCCATATATAATTTCGTTATCTATTGCTTCTTTGAGTAAGTCGAGGTTTGCATATGGAACCCCACCTATTGCCCTTTTTAATGCATGGAAACAACCATAATCACATGGGCTTAAATCAGGAGAATATGGGGGTTGATGCCATCGCTCAATATTGTTCCCCTCCATCCAGGTCGTAATTTCAGCAGTGCGGTGAGGTCTTGCGTTGTCGTCGAGTAACCACACTCGGTGCTGTCGATCCCCACGCCATTTGTTCATCAATCCTTTCAGGAAGCCGAGATATCGTGGAGCATTGAGTTTTTCGTTTGCCGCTAATATTTCGTAATAGCAAACACCCTTGATATCCAGAGCGAGTATCATCAACACCTTTCGTCCGAATCTATCTGGCACTGCCACAGACGCCGCCAATTCACCTTGTCGGAGCCACTGTTTTGCTTGGTCCTTCTCAGGGGGTCTATGCAGGCTAACCCATGTCTCGTCTATCGATACGGTGTGCTCTAAGCGACTGGTTTGTTGCGTATAAGTATTCAAATTAGATGTCGAACACTCCACACGCATTTTCATCTGCTCAGCAGTCAGTATATGGGGAACCCATTTTGCATTGATTTTCTTCATCTTCAGTACATTGGTGACAATTTTATGACATGTCACCCGAGGAATCCCAGTTTCAGCCGACAAAGACCTCATGGACCAAGCCCTAGTTTGCTCAAAAGCTGCCTCGATTCTGTCAATCCGTTCGTCCCTCGTTGCACCTGATTTATGGTCCCCACCTCGATGGTCATCGGTGTCCATATCTCCACTGTTAAATCGCTCGCACCAACGTTGCACCGTTCGCAGGCATAAGGCAGACCTGCCGTACGCGTTCAATAATTGTCGATGGATTTCAGCTGGAGGGTGTTTTTGGAGAAACAAAAACTTGATGATTTCCCGTTGATTTTTGGGGGAATTTGAACTTTTTGCTGCAGCGTCCATCTTTCTGATCGTATCGAAACCACTCAGTGTTCGAAAGGAAGCCACGTTCCTACCGCGTGCCCACTCCAAAAATGAACGCATTGTGTGGCGTATTTCGGGCTGTGCGCCATCCGAAAGGCGCGACAGTTTGCTGGGGACTACCTAATATATATATATATATATATTTCAAGGCTAAATTCCACGAAAAACACCACAATGGGCTCCTTGCGAATAATTACCACACGTTTGTAATACCCATAAGCACAATACGACCAGCGCTGTTCAGGAAGCCATTTCCAGTTAGAAGGATCATCAACAGGAATACAGGGCTTTGCAGGACTCCTCGGCGTCGACTGGAATGAACAGCCAAAGGGAAAATTGACAAAATCCCCATTCTTCGAGTGGGTGCCTGTACACGTACCTACCTACAACCTTGCACTCCTGCCACCGTCTGTCATTGATCATCAATTCGGTTAGAAGTGCAGGAATCCCTGCCGCGGATCTGCACCCTTCGATAGCGAGCGCTGTTTCGATCCTGCGGTCGGATTCAACATTATAGCCACAGAAACACTAGCATACAAGGGGTCAGAAAACACTAAGACGCTGGACAGCGAAGACACGGACAGATCACCATAAACCCTAAATCCTCAATCGCCCTTAGAAGCAACCAAAGAACAACTAACCAAATATATTCTCGCCGTTTTCTCCAAACCCATACTGATTAAAAGGGTGATACAACCAACAGTATTCGCAGGGCGAAATACTCCTAACCTGTGTCATGATCCTATGTAATTTACATATTAATACTTATTTGTTTTTCATATCGACATATCGAAGTGTCAGATTCATCGGAGTGATATGTCATATAGCAACGATTGCAAATCAAATGTACACATATACATGTCATCTGAAACTCGCTAAGTCAAAACAGGATCGGAACAGTCGAAATGGACAAACAACAATGCACATACAGACATACGGATGTTTCCCGCCTATAAATCAAAATCGAAAATGCCGCCAAATAGGACGAAACTCAACTCAACCGATATATTGGCAAAACACATTGAGGAACAGGGAGGCTGGTGAACTCCTGCGTCTCCCTGATCGTGACGTATTCATTAATGCAGAGAAATAAAGCCGCGACCGCGAACAGATACGTGCTGCCGTTCGCATAGAAATCACGAAAATATCAGACAGACGCCAGACGCTTCTAACAACAGAGAACGGCTCAAATGACCCAGGGTCACGTGATCACCGCTATCCTTGTGCATTTTCTGGTAGACACAACATTTGGATGGCTCTTTCCGCTTCTTTCCGCCCGGACATGTTATCCCCACACACTATATAAGCAATAAACAGACAGATTATACAGTCGCTGAGCTGAACACCGTTGTCGTCCTCGCGGATCTTCCTTGCCAATAGTATGCAGTAGGATACCCTGAGCAAAAAAGAAACCTCACCTTCCTTCTTCTTTGTGGGGTTGGCAACATGAAATTCAATCAGAATCAAATACCTCCTCTGCGTGACGTCTATAACCTGTGGAAGAGTATCTGGTTGTCCCTCCCGGATGTTCACATCAGTGAAAGTTCCACTCATCTCAGCGTTGAGGAACTGTCCCATCAACTGACCACCGACAACCTTCATGTCCTTTCCCATGACCATTGGGCGAAGGTCATAGAATCGCTTCGCTACCACATTAACACAGGACTTATATGCCTTGGTCCTTCAGCTTCGACATGCGAGGATACTAATCTGGTCTCTGGAAACTATGACCCACGCTCCAGTGGTCCATGCCAGTGTACTTGGGGTCAACCCTGTCCAGACGCCGCCACCATCTCAGACCTCCTCAAGCACTCTGGCTGTAAGTCTATCCGGAAAACACTTGACTCAATGGAATCAGTAATAGCCAGAGAGAGGGAATATCCGATCTCTATAACGCTGATGATCTGCGAACGGCCGTCGAGGAGATGATCCTTTGCAACTCTGAAGTCCAGCCACCACCTACCACATGCCAGAGATTCAGCCTCGAAGACCTCCAGGTTCTACCCATCCAAGCACCTGACCGTAGTCCTGACCCAATCAACGACACCAATTATGCAATTCATCGTCAACTCTTTCAAACATCGGAGCAGATCAAGTTGTGCTCCGACGCCAAACACTTCTACTGTCTGGCATCCAGCGCCAGCATGATCGATGAAGGCCTTGCCCAAGCTATTGCCAACAGTGGAAACGACATCCTCATTGGCGACTACTGTGAGGCTGCCGATTCCGAGACCCTGTCCTTACTGCAGCAGCTAGGTGCGGCATCAATGGCGTTCCTCAAACTGTGCCACCTGTGCGGAATCGTCAGCGACTGGCAATTTAGCAACTTGGTGACCAGTGTGATATTTTTCCGCGTGATGGGCTACTATCGTGACCACGCTCGTCCACACATGCCCGGAGGTATATACGGCAGTAGAATGACGGGCATCATAGCGCATAGATACATCGACCTCGGAGCATTCCATGCGGTGATCTCAGCGTCGCTAGCCACGGGCGAGCAGATAAGCAGGGCGCAGTTCGTTGACATTTGCGAGGGCTGTACATTGATCAACGACTTGGTCGACCTGCGCAGCGACACCATGAGGAAGACGCGTGAGAACCCGGTGCTACGCGGTGTACGAGGCAACCTGTGCACCTGTCTTGATGAACTCATCAATCGCTGTGTTGAAGTCACTACGCGAGTGATCAGCGGGGGTCGCGTCGGAGCGCTAAATATAATGGCATTCTGCAATTGGGTCATGATGTCCTCTCACCACAAGATGTACGAAGTTGCCACACAGAGCAAGGAGATCCAGCGATACCCAGTCTGCGCCCACAAATCGCAATGGGAACAGGCCAGCGAGTACAACCAGCTACTAACAATTCTGGAGCCGTACGGCACTCTGGACACAGAACGCGGTCCCAGTCTGTCAAAGACGCGCATGGAAATGGACCTGCTGTACCATGTGAGCAGGCGTGATCCCATCACGCATATTGCATGGCTGACAGACACTGTCCGTATCGTCCTGAATCCTAGAAATCTCCGAAGGATCGTCGATGTCGTGCACTACCAATGGACTGGGAAGCTGGGAGATGCCGACTACTGTCCGTAGTTCGATTAGCTAATGATTCAAGCAAAGCCGCCGGATTTCCAAAAAGCCATGCACACTAATGGCTGCCTCTTTTTCAAAACTAGAATAGGTGCAAGTTCATATAACCGTTGTAAATTCGTGAAGTAGTCAAGACGCGAGTACAGCCCGATGACGTGGTGCATTCGTATACGCCTTGCAACCGGAGAAGACACGTAGGCTCACGGGTTCGATCCCCACCGTTGCACATTGGCATTTAAGGGGTGTGTCCAGCAAAGCAGTACTGTTGAGGTTAAACATTAGCTAAGAATCTGCCCCGGAAGGATACATATACTCTAGACGCGAATATCGACCAGTGGATTGTCAGAACAAACTTCAAATGTCAATTCCCTTGAAAAAACATCAATGTTTCATCAAATTTAAAGTCCTAATTTACTCGAATTTAGCGCAGTTGCTAGCTCGGGAGACCCTATCGCCGAGAAATGCACGGGAATGATGCGAGAAGTATGCGAGATACATCGGGTAGATCATATGTGTTTAGCTCACGGTTCAACTTCAACGAGATCCAACTGTGTGTCTGACCCGAGTCCTTCTAACTTCATTGTGTTACACTCGAACATCCTTTGTTAGGTAAACGATTGTTGTATCTGTCCTACTCATATGTGGGTGACTTCTTGAGCCTCGTTACTAAAGTTTCTAAACATTATCAACTTTCCAATCATGGATCACCTAAGCCGACTTGATCGGCGCAATTCTTCTGTCTTAGAAGCTAGTACAAGCTTTCCCACGGGTTAGACGGAGTCTTTCAAACGATGAAGTCCAAAGCGAGAGATCAATTCATTTCAACCATTATCAGTCAACTCCGTACGACCGAGTAGCTATCACACGAGCGGAGTCCGCCGAACGCCACTGTGTTTTTTTGTACACGATTGTCATGGCCCCAACAACGCGAACCACAAGTATGTCACGGAAAATAGCAATCATTTGCTGTGGCGATCAATTGTGCATTTCGAACACAGAATCTGTATAAACCAGCTAATATTTCTAAGCGTAAATTGAGTCTGGAAATCAATTTCTGTTGGTTGACTCCGATGAATTTGTTGTTGATCTGCGGACGTTCAGTTTACCACTCGAAGCCGTAATTGCTGTTCACATTCATGGCAATCATCCAAATTATGAATTAGTGAAGTGGTACACAGAACAGCTCGAAACAGCGATCTACCAAAGTACGTAAATGACGAATAAGAGCACCTGACGTCAATGACTCCCCCTTGAGTGAGTCTGTCTAGACATCAATACAGTTTCCCTATGAACATTGCCGTTGTCGCCGCTTCGGTTCCACAGGCGTCCGAGAGGACAACGATACTGACAGATTCACCAGCTACAGAAGAAGGTGACTCCGACAGCAGACAGTGAGAATAACACAGAGCAGCAACAAGTTCAATGACTCGGTTGCCAAGGAGCCAGCACAGTATATGAATATGCTTGGTACCTTCTCGCAGGACACTGCATCATCCGCGATTGCCATCAAATCCGCAATATTATCGGTACAGAGCTTAGCCTTCCGGATATGATTTTGATGTTCACCGGTTATCAACGGCTTTATCACGAAGGAAATGCACCAAATTTGCCAGATTTCTGGTCAGGTTCTCGTTGCCTAACAGACCGAAACGCACCAACGGTCGGCTATTCGCACTAAGCAGCAAATCGTCTTCAAGATCGTCGGCCATGGAGTGACGTGTGTCTCAGCCATGGTCAGCTGGTACAAATCGTAGGCACTGACGAGTGTGTCCGTTAGGTCTATTGTAGGAGACTATGGGGCGTATTCAAACATTGCGGCGACGCGGCACACTCTAGAACAGGTGTGGATAGATACATGTATCCAGCAGTGTATCCATTAGTACAAGTAAATGTTATGACCTTTGCTCAATGGCTTCGTAAATTATCACAAATAATATTGTTGTACAGATAGCTCTATTATAGGGAGTACTCTCTCACTCGCCCCCCACATCGCATTTCCAACTCCCTCATGTTTAAAAGCAAAACATCTGCGCGCTTTAGACAAAAATATGAAACAAACCACACACTGGTTATTTATGGTATAATATTCTACAATTTTCAAGATTGTCGCAAAGACCTATCTCTAGTGTAAATAATATGTTAGATCCTCTGTCATGATCCATCACAATCAACTGGTTCAAGTCATACCTCTTCGTCCCCTGGATGGCCTAGTGGTGAGCGTCTTAGACTACTAGGCCGGAGGGACACGTGTGTGTTGGGTTCAAATCCTGTCAGACGCGGAGATTCTTTGGAGTTCTTTATCATCTTTCTTTATCTGAAGATTCTTGTCAGGTACGAATAAGGAAGAGAATAAGCAAAGGTGGCCCCGACAGGTCCTCATATTAATACCTAAATGTTAAGCGCTGAGGCCTGTCAGATAAAAGGGGAACAGCTGAGGGTCAGCTCGAAAAAAGAGAAGTCATACCTGGGAGGTAGTCAACGTCGGTACACGTTTAGGTATGAACACCATTGTACACGACGAACTCTACGATGCAGAGAGTCCGAGTACTGAACCTTGTGAACCGACGTGTACCGTAGGTACACGGTAACGTCGGTGCCTTATCATTTTGCACAGCCGAAAAATGGGAGGTTGCGGGAGGGGCTTAGGAGCGGTTCGGCTCTGCTAAGTCTGACGCCCCCACCCGGTGGCCAATTGTAGGACTGTATGATCCCCCGATGGAACAGTCGAAATAATGCAGCGAGCTTTCCGAGCCATCTGGGGAGGGGGGAGGTAGGCGGATTTAGTGCGGGGCCTTTGTGAGTCCCACATGAGTGTTGGTATGGACCGCCTAACACGTACGTGCATCATGCATTCCCGTAATCTAAAAAAAAAAACGTAAAATCACCCGAAAAATGACACATTTCATTATAGCAGGCTGTTTGCGCCGTCATAGTATCTATGTTATTTGACACGTACATTCATCTGATACATGCTAGATGTCTTAAATGTGTATTCTTTGTAACGATTTTGGGGCTGAAATATAGGGGTGTCTTTTTTCTTTTTTTTTTCGAGCTGACCCTTAGCTGTCCGACTATCTGACAGGCCTCGGCTCTTAACCTTTAGGTATTACTATGAGGACCTATCGGGGCCACCTTTGCTTATTCTCTGCCTTACTCGTACCTGACAGGAATCCTCAGATAAAGAAAGATGATAAAGAACTCCAAAGATTCTCCGCGTCTGACAGGATTTGAACCCAACACACACGTGTCCCTCCGGTCTAGTAGTAGGGGTGTCTTAGGCTTATGCACACCACTGTATATAAACTATATTCTACTGGGGATATCGGCTGGCAACGTCTGTGGACCGATTGCTTACGGAGGCAACACCTCGATGCTATTATATTTCCTACTGAACTCGCTAGGCTTATCGATGATATACGATCCGCTCTTGAGCACGTAGAGTTGGCCATTGAAACTTTCAAGACTTTCGGCCTGCTTGTTAATGCCAATAGGACCGGACTCGTACTGCTCTACAGGCCTCAAAGACTCATCGATGTCCGACAGGTTACACAACAGCGAGTCACAACTTTTATTTACCAAGACTGTGAAATGCCTGGAATTCAACCTTCAAGAGACAATGAAATGGCAGCCAACCTGGGCAGCCCAAACGCCTAAATGCTATGAAATTATTGCAGCACTCAGGGGACTCGAAGAGGGAGAGAGGTCTCCCCCAGGGAGGGATCGTGATACTAGTCTACATATAAAGCGTTGCTTTTACCGGTTATACTCTCCCGCTATGGTGAGATAGCTATCCAACTGGTAACTCATAGGGCGCAGATTATCCAGAACGATCCCTTGACAGCAATATTCGACAGAAGCCGTGGGGCAAGCCTCTGTCGGCGATTTATATACCTCTTACAAACGCGCATTTTTATAATATTGAATTGTTATTGTTACCACGAATGTGTCGCGTATCTCGAACGGGCTGGGACCGGCGACAGCTCGAATTATGGAAACTATGTTGGCGCTAACTCAGTAGCGTCAATACCCACACCCACGTGTCCAAAGGCCGGGATAGTCAATCGTATAGGATAGCAGCCTTATCTATCCATCGGCGATTCATCGATTTAAATTAACCACTTCGATTGTTATTTTAGTCCAACCAAAGATAGCATTCGCCGTAGTCTCAGCGGCGCAAATGGTTCAAGGTTCACCGGTCACACAATTACCGCTGGCCATCTGCCGCTCAAATGAACGTACCGACGTAAAACGGAACATTGAAAACTGCGAGACTCAGTCATAGTGTCGGACTTAACTCAGCCGGTTCGATTTGCAACTGCAACCACCTGATCTCATCGAGCAAACCTTTGAGGCGCACACTAATGCACGATTTACCTTCCGTAAAAATAAATCACCCTCAGAGATTTAGTGGATGGATAAGCGGCTGTGGTCAATATCGACTAGACGTATTTGCGCGACCTCGAACGTCCGCCCCTGGTGTCCCGTGACAAAAGGTCACCCCCAAGGCCAGCGACAAACCACCTTTCAGTCGGACCCCCAACCTGCACAGAAACATGCCTAACGCTGGTCAATCAATATGCTCTTACGCCAAGCTTTGAATGGCTGTATGAGCCGGATCATGGAAGTCATTATTCAATAATAAATGATTGCTCGTCTCAGATTGACTGCGAACGATTGACGGCGGCATTGCTGTATCACATCGTTCCTGGCATAGACAATGAATCGGGTAAGCCCATTTGTCGTGTGCTATTCGTATTATTATTATGATACTCCTCTAGACTCGTTGATTATTAGCAAAAACGCATATAATACACACTAAAGCTCTTCATAAATTGCTATATACCGTGACTTATTATATAAAGATTGGAGTCTATGCAGTGGAATCGTTCTCACGCAGGTAAACAAGCCCGTTCCTAGTTATTCAATAGAACGCTACGTACCCTATTCATTTCGACAGGACGTCAGCCTGCCTCGTAAGAATAAACACCAGAAATGTATACGACTTCGTCTAGAAACGACAACAACGGTCTTGAGTCAGCTTTGACATCTTCCACAAGACAGCTTTGACAGCGAATCCTTCAAGGGACAAAATGCAAGGTATACTATTCTCGATATTTTGTTTGTGCTTCGGACTCGACCTACGCGGCAAACGTCCATCGATACTCTCTCGCGCCGTAGTCGGCCTATGGATCGTCTCATTTGCACTTTGGTTCTGCCACTTCGTGCGCAAGCAATTTCTCCGGAAGCGAGACACATTCAGCCTGAGTGATATCACGTTTCGAATCCACTATGTACTCGAGATCTGGATTGCCATCTACGTAATGTTTTATCTGATTGTCGGCAAGCGTGACACACTTATGAGTCTGCTACGCGGATCGGATCGACACGCGAGAACGGTGCTGTGGATAAATCTATGGAATTTACCCTATTACGGCCATGCGATTATGACTGCTGCGGCCAAGGCACAGAGGGGGAACTATTACGAAATTGTCATTATCACTACTGCGGAACATGTCTACGTTGTTAAGCAGCTGTTGCTTGTTCTATATCTCGAGGCAGTGTCCGCTATCCAGCACCAGCAGTTGAAGTTGTCGGCCCTTCTCGAGCGCTCGCCGGAAGTCGACTCGAGCGTGCTCCTTGCGGAAAAACGATACATTCGACAGAATATTGTCACCGTTAATCAGCTATTTTCTGCCCAGCTCGCTATGGCCTATCTTCAAACTTGTCTCGTAGGTATTCATAATATTTCGCTTATGGTAGTGCGACGCAACGTTCTGTCCGGATTGTATCTGGCTGCGGGAAATTTCGGTTTCTCCGTACAACTGTTCACGTTGGCCAGTCGGAGCTCGGAACTCATTGCGGTAGCCAAGGATCTTGATCTCCGGCTTGCTGACGACGTCCGGGGTGATGCTTCTTGGACGAAATCGGATTTCTTACGTATTTGGGTGGCGATGCGCTATCGTAAAGAGAAGGACGCCCCACTTGTCGGCCCATTTGAGCACAGCAGAGAAACATTTTTCCGCTTTGTCGCGACGGCGTTGACCTTCGTATCGGTCATATTGCAGTTCGACTATCGGGTCATGGCAACGATCACTTCTTTAGCGAATCGCAACGCTAACAATAGCGAATCAATGTAATTAGAGTAGGAATTTTTTTTGCGAAACTACTATTTTTAAAAGGCGACATATTACACCACTCAATGAGGCTGTCACACAAAAAAAACAGGCCGTCGAACAGCGGACTCTCAGCCCTCTTCTCTGTGATTAGCCGCGTTTTCACTGTCTGGCTTTGCTTCAAATATTTAAATATCGATCACTAGAAGGGGGTTGATACGACCTGACTTTTTGGGTGATCAGGCCATCATTGATACTTTTATACTTATTTTGTGACCTTACTCGGATGGTCGGCCAAGGTGAACTTACCTTACGTGTTTTCCAACAGCCTTTGAAATGGCAGGCCAGCATCACCCATACAACACGAAACCACTAAGATTTCTGAGGAGCGAACCAGCTATCTCAAATCATGCTATTGTTCGTGGTTTCTATCGCAATTGAACCTGACAATGGACGCGTATTAGCCACACTGCTCACACTGTCACAGGTTCTGTGGCCACCGGCCACGGATAACGATGATAGACCTGTGTTTTTTTTTCGTATACATCGATATCATGTGTTGTCAATGACTATGCGCGTTGACAAGATCTTACCCAGTGTGCCCAGTTGGGAGAATAAATGAGGGTCATGTCTCTATATTAAGTCGTGACACTTATGGTACGTGCAAATATCATACATCGATGAATATAGATACAATATAATTGTTTGAGTATGAGGGTTATTTACAAGATTCCCCTACAGGATATCCATACAGATGGTTGAGATATTTATGTGTACACATAGGAACGTACAACGACATAGTACTTCCAAATATAATATCTATTCGAAAGCTCCCCGATTTTCGTCATAATTGGGGCATATGATTATTATACGCATTCGCTGTTTACAAGTGGCGTAGCTTTTCTGGATTTCCACATGAAAGTAGATACCAGGTCAGGATATGTATTGGGTTGGAAAGATAGTAATTGCAAAATTTCGATGGATATTTTCAGAAGTTCGCGCTTTAGTCGGCCGTCATCGATGTTGACAAATATGGTCTCATTTTAATCGTTCTAGAGTTATGTTTCGAAAAGTATTGAGAATTGGCCTACACACATGCATTTCTTTGTATATCTTTTTTTTTTTTTTTTTTTTTATAGAGGAGGAAATTTTCTTTAAACGCATGGGTACCACCAGAGACAGCTTCCAATCTCCATTAAAGTGGGCCGATCCAGTGCAGGGGGGTTGACGTGGATGACAAAACGCCTCTGCCTGCTAAAACCACCATCCTCTGCTGAGAGCGCATCTCTTCCCCAGAGTCGGCACGCTTTGGCTTTACTTCGATCTTTGGGGAAGGTGTGTACTGCTCCGGCATTTCTTTGTATATCAAGCGGGTCGAAATGGATCATAAAAAATTGATATTTTCTCGCCAGACACAACCAATGCCTGTTTTAGGATCGAATTGTTACCTTTCTCATGCATAATGTGGCGTGCTGAAGTTCTTGGTGCGTCCCGGGCCAAAGCGCTGCCAGATTTCGAAAGAAAAACATTCATTCTCGGTCATTTGCTTTTATACACCTTTCCGGTGACCGAGGTTTCCAGAGGTAGGACCCGATAGAAGGCGATACCGTCAAACTCCATGGCCATAATCAATAGTCAGTCTCCGCGAATCTGTTCACACGCGTCCGGGTTAGCTGTTTTACTGTACTTGTACAAATATTAGCGACGCTCGTTCTCGTCGGCCTGCATGTGCAGTTTAATCCATGTCTCGTTCAATCGTGAGAGTACGTTTCAGGGTTGCTCCCGTCGTAGAATAACGATGCAGGTTCTGCCCTTCCGGCCGCAATTCGCGTGTCGCCCATTTGGCCAGAAGCTTCCTCATGCAACGATCTTCTTCGATGATGCCTTGAGCCATAAAACTGCTCTGGATGGCTCGGAGGCGAACCAGTGCCTCGGGAGACATACTTTCAATTAGTCCACTGCTTCTTGTCGTTATAGGGCATCGCTCCGACCAGCGCCAATTGCGCTTTGGCTGTTTGTCTCTCCTGTCTTCAACTTCGCTCACCGATCCCGTACACTTCTCGCGGATACGCCATCCCGGCCTAACAACTTCACTAAGTATAGGTAAACTGGGCCGGCTCCGTGGTCTCGCAGGACGGGGAATTCGATGAAACATCCTTGTATTTCCGATTTCAATCTCAGTTCCCATGTAATTTAAAACTGGACCTTCGTTTGGCGGCCTGTGGAAGTCGTCTCTACAAAGACATAACAGACTACCGTAGGCAATCCGTGATTGGTTGTGGATAAATCATTAACCAATTGCAAATATGTACTGATGTCTAATAGTTATAGAAATGATATCAAATAATCGTAACAAGCATAGAGCTCTGAGTGCAAAGCTTCCTCAACTTACTACAACAATAAACGCCTGTTATATATATATATATATGTACACGATTGTCAAAAATTACAATGGATTCATGTGTATTATATTTCACATTAGCGTTGTTTAATTGTACAACAGAATGTTAGATAAAAAAATCTATCTCAATTTTCAATGACAACAAATTTTGACGGTTGTCGACCACTTTTTTTAATTGAATGGTAAACGATGTCTTCATTGCTTAGTAAATATATAATTAAACTCAATTGTGACAGTTCAGCTTTCAGCGTAATTACAGTTTTCTTTATTCAAAAGCAGTGGTGATATTCATTTTGAGGGGCGTTACAAATTCTGTAATTCTAGTAATTCATCAGTAGTCATATTATACTATAGAACGCCAATGTATAGATCAATGTATAGACCTGGAACGAATCTTTCATATTGTGTAAAGTGTATAAAAGCGGATTGTGTTAATCATTTGCCTTATTATAGTTGTAAGGACGGGGTGTACCTTCCGCTAAACATTGGCACCTTCCAAACTCTTGGAGACTCCACCGTTCACCCAATTGAACAATTTAGCTATCACCGTAGTGGTCATCAGCGATTCAATTGTATTCAACACAGCCAAGTGCATTGTTGGCCAACGCTTTTCAGACAATGTATAGCTTTCACCCCATTGCTCGCTAAGTACACACGTCAGAGAGTTAGTACAAGGTATGTTCAGTATTCTGCAATCCATTGATTCGAACGTGTTTGTTTTAAGCGACATGTGGCGGTCTCTCTTTCTCTGTGGCCTGAACCCTGAAGGGTGCCTTAACATATTCATATATCTCATATAAATTTCTCATGCCACACTGTATGAACACCGGAGAACTCTATCTTGCACAGAGCATATCAGCGTTTTTAGTATTGATTTATAGCATGAACTGACAGCAGATGTACGCATCGCATAGGAGGCAATCTGTCCTAATTTAATATTTACGCTTGATAGATCTGGTGTGAGAGAACTTGTTCCAGAGGCTTGCCGGCCGTCGTGCAGCGTCCATTAGCTCACAGGAACAGAAACACGAACCAGTAGTAATAGAAGTAGTAGTAATAGTTATGATAATTTATAGTAATAGTTATCTAAAACAGTATTCTTAGTTATTAGAAACACAGTCAGTTTCAACTGGCCTTGCACTGTAAGCTACCGCTCTTGGAAACACTAGAGAGCGTGACTCGTATGGGCAGCTGCGCTGTTATTGATCACATACATCATCATACTGCTTACAGTCGTCTAAACTATCGCAATACATATATGGCGGCAATGGATGTTCGATTTTTCTATACATTTTGTGCAGACGAGGTACAGTCGCAACAATCAGCCCTCATTTGAATAGCGTTGAATCGTTGGCGCGACATCGCAAATCGAAATCGCATATCCAGCCAAGTATTCGATCTTATCTTAGTTCTAGCAACAAAACTAAAATACGCGTATATTACCTAAATGTCAATGCCAGACGGAAATCGAAGGAATCAAGCATATTTAAATCAGCAGGCTGTTCGAACTTGACAATCGCGTGCAGATCTACGAAATGACGCCTCATAACAGAACTAGGTCAGTAGGTGAGAAGCTCACCTGCTAGAGTTCATGTGCACCAGTGCCGTCAACAAGACCAAGATCAAGGTATAGAGAAACCTTCACCTTTATGGCTTCCTTTTCAAAGGCGAAAAGCCTTGTTTTTGTCAGCTTCGGTCTATGTTTCGGATTAGACCTTCGAATCAGCCGACGTCCTTCGTGGATTGCTTGTGGATTCATGTTCATTTGGATCGTGGCTTTCGCCGCCTGGCTGTCATTGGGGGCACTACGGGTGACAGCGATGCTTGGCAGGACATTGAGTTTCACTGAGTTAGCGACTCTCCTAAACGAGATACTGCAGATCGTTGTTTGGTCCCATACTGCATTTTATCTTATACTCGGTAAACGTGATACCCTTAGGGACCTGCTAAATGGATCTTGTCATTCGCCGAGAAATAGTCTGATAATGCTCTCATGTATGATAGCGTATGTGGGGGTTGAAGTTTTGGGCATAACGGACGCTTTGCGGAAAGGCGATTTTTTGAAAGCCCTCATCCGGTTTCTAGTAGGACACCTCTACTTCACCAAGACGCTATTGTTCACCATATATATGGAGGCACTTGACGCTATCGAAGGGCAGCATCGTGATATTGTTCTAGCCCTCGAGTGTTTCCCAAAAATAGACATGGCCACAATTCACAACGAGAAACGCCGCTTTCGTCAGAAGATCGAGCATGTCAACCAGCTCTTCGCGATGCCGCTGGCCATTTCATATGTGCAGATTTTCCTCAACTCAATACGCACCATTGCCGGCCTTATCGTGCAAAATCCCCTGCGTCCAGAGACACTTTTCTACATTGGCGGACATATTGGCTACGGCACCCAGCTGCTGCTAATGGCGAATAAGAGCTCGAAATTGATTGACGCCTGCCGACGCCTCGATTTATATTTGGTTGACGGTTTCCGTGACCGAATCATAGGAAGTGAAGCAAACGCGTTCAATATGTGGCTGGGCTTACGTTACCGAAATGACATGGACTTGCCAAAGGTGGGCCCGTTTGACCATAGCAAGGAGACATTCGTACAATTTCTGGCTACGTCGGTGACCTGTATGTCGGTGATACTGCAATTCGACTTTCGCGTGATTGCTACAATGAATGCTCTCGCTGGCTCAAACGCCAGCCAATGGTCAAAGTCATCGCTCTCGAATTATTTGTAACACGTTCGGTAGTGGTTAGTAATCGTAAGATCATGATGCTTTACGAGGAAGTCTCCTATGAGAAATCGTTATCTAATGTGAGCCCCTATAGGTGTGCTAAGCTTTAAACCTCAAATCAATAAAGCATGGTCGAGCTTTAGCCTGCCAGTATCTACAATGCTGTTTCTAATACCTTGTAACTGCTACATAACTAGGTCGCTATATATATATATATATATGTATATAGACCTGTATAATATCAGAGAGCATATCCTTGTACTATAACTTTATATAACGGTCGTCACTACGTTTGAATAAGGGATTAAGCTGCGCATCCAATTATGCTTTCCAAACTTTCAAATCCGTTATATAAAGTTATGGGAGAGGGTAGATATTCTATCGTTAGTGCAAGTTTTCCCGATACAGCCTGAACTGTGTTGGCGGGAGCCACTGGCTGCGTGCGTGGATTTTATGGCCATATGACTCTCAGATAAGAGCCATAAGAATTTAATAATGGATACTGAACAATAGCCATTAGCAGAAACAGTCTTTGGTAGAGAAATGACGAATGTCATTTTGAAGAAATTTTGAAAAAGTCCATCTGATCTCCTGCCCAAAGCTCGCGTTTTGCAGGTAGATTGTATAGGAAATCTTTGCATACTAATTTTCGAATTACATTTATTCAGTTCGTTTCGAATTTACTGCACGAAAAATTGCTCCTTTAATTCCGCTCTCCTCTTAAGATTAGAAACTCTTCTTCCGAAAGCGTTGTTTTTAACAATCGATTATATACAGGTTGTTGTTGTTGTTGTAGTTGCAGCTCTTGAAACCACTATGAAACCTTTAGATTGGGCTGTTTCAGCAACTTCTAACGTTCGCCGACAGAATCGGTGGACCCTAAAGGGCAACAATACAAGGGTATATCTCTTCATATCAACAGAAGAGAGATATCGGCTGCCGGCAAAACGCTAAAAAAGCCAAAGCCACAGGACGAGACGTTATTTATCAAAACGCAATAGAAAGTCCTGACCGTCAACTGCTCCACGTGTACAGATGGGACAAATGACGCGTTCGGATTGCTGATCGATACCTTCGAGGCAATACTTCACTGATGACTTCTTTGCTTGCGGTAGGTGGCCGCGAAAAAGAAACAAAGACATGACAAACATGACAAAGCCTTCACTCCGTTCTTACCAACCGAAACACAATCAACACTCAGGGCCCCTTCTCCTTGACTCAATTCTAGCCAAGCTATCTGTATTGTCTGAGCACAATAAATCCTTTTGCATCTGCGTAATCCGTAGTGAACCGGATAGCCGCCCTGTGCGCAATGGAGTAGTAAGGAGCAAGCACGATTGTCGGTAATATCGCGATGACAAGCAGCATTTCGCATTTGCTTCATTCGAATGTGACAATAGGGTTCGGTTCTTTTTCTGGCAACGGAAGCTCGCAATTTGTTTAGCAAACCACAAATTTTCTTATATATCTGCTACATTGCTAGATCCCTGATCAGGACTTCTGTGCCCATGTTAGCAAGGATCTTGAAACGTTGATTGGTATTTAGGCGGACCTCTAAGATGACATGTTGGTCATAATTTTCTTATTTGTTTTTGTTTTAAAATACGCATTGCCATCTAGAGACGTGCCTGTAGAAATAACTATGCTAATAAATTAATTATATATAATTAAAAGCCATAAGAGGTGATTATGTAAATAGAATAACTCTGTAACTAGATAACTAAGGGAATGACTAGCACATGTGTATGTTATATGTGATATGCGAAGTATATATATATATATATATGTATATATATAACGTTAGATTTCTGGAACGTGATGCATGAACAAGGTATTGAGATATGTGTATGTGAGCAAAAATTCACCGGAGGTTGCATTTGCAAACTTTGATTCGTCGCCACGAGGGGCTGCCCAACTTTCTCGACACCCTGTAGTATACATCCGTAGGGAGCACACCATTATTCGACGTGCGCATTTTATATATTTCGTAGCATTAGCCAGTAATCCTGACATAGGGCTCAGCGCCAAAAAGCTAACAAATAATAGTGAGTGTATTCTATTACTCCGATGATATGCGGTTCATTATTTTACCAAGTCTCTGACATTTTATAGTGGACTGCGACGCTCGTAGCCGAGTTCGTTAGGGCCACGAAATACAAGGAAGGAGGAAGAGCAGAGGGGAGAGAGAGCTAGTTGTAGCTCGAGATATATCGTAAATCGATAAAGTTTACTGTTGTTGTAATAATATTATGCGGGGACGAATGGACGAATCGTGAGTGCAATATAGATATAGTGGATCCGCTGCAATGGCGGGGCACTGCTTGTGTGCTTTTGTCAGAAGGCCGCCGCGCGAGCAGCAATGGGCCAACTATTTACTTTACAACGCCGGGTTGATCTCGGAGCTATTGTCGTTTGTTTAACATCTACAGAATTATGATTGTGACAAATGCATTATTGATGTTGATTTGTGACAAATGCATTATTCCATACAGCACGAAAGATTTAGTTATATATGTATTGTACATCCGGCTGGTGTCATATGTGATGAATCGTGATTTGCTTTAAACTAGATTTCCGTCTGATTAACCGCGACGAATTTCGCTCTCACAACTCCAAATGAACATGTGAACATTTCTCAGAATGTTGCCTTCAGCCATTTTCCTTGGATAATTAGTGTTAAGTTCTATTAGATCGACGCAGATTGATTCTAGCGTTGCCAAAAAATATATGATTAAACAAGACCTGTTACGACTGCCTGGCGAATAATAACAATAATAATAATAGACATCCTAGGTACAGCTGTTCAGTACAGCGTTAGGGTGTAATGTAATTTTACACACAAGTAGCGTTCATTTTTTCAACGGTTGTTCAACGGTTGCTCTCAAGCTAAAACGATTGGACACCGAAGATTTACTCTGCCTCTGTCATGGACTTGATTTACGGGATAAACGGCCATCGAGAAAACTGCTCGGGCCTTCTCATTACTCTGCGCTTTGTTGTCTTCTCTTGGTGTCTGTACGTGACAATGGAGACTTCCTATCGACGATTCGATCGAGTGTGCAGCTTTACTGGGCTAATGATATGCTCGTAATTGTTATCTGGTTACACGGTACAATTCACTTGGTGCTCTGCAAGAGTGGCTTACTTACATCTCAACTAGTGAATGGAAACGCCTGCCCAGGCCTCACCAGCGAGAGCACTGTTTATGGCGGAATCAACAGTATCATATGAAGTGACGTTTATTCTAAAATTGTATGATGCTCTCCAAGCTCATAGCTACCAGGCTGGTATTGCCATGATGGCATACATGTACGTACCTCACGCAAACCGTACTATACAGCATCTACGTGGAGGTGGTCTCCGCTATTGCATGGCAGCATCGAAGCATGTCCTCGTTTGGCTGGGTAATTCCAAACAGAACAGATGAAGTCGCTGTGCTTTTCACGCGAGGAAACGCGAGGTTCGCCAAGAGACCGCGGTGCCTGAGCCAACGATTCTCCACCTCGCCTAGCCCCTTGCAATGTACAGATCTTTCACTCTCAGCTCTACACACGATTCGTCTTTTCGTTATGACATCGGGACAGCTGTCGGCGTTCCTGTTTAGCGGGGGGGAGGCACATTTGCCATTGTGTACTGTTATTTCTAGCCGGAGCTCGAAGCTGATCAAAGCTTGTCAAAACATCGATCTTCAACTATCTGCCGTAGGACCGCACACCGGGCAACACAGGCTGATTGGGGGGGGACACGTGTTTCACGTCGATGGACTTGCATTGCCCAAGCGATGCCGATTCGCCGACAGTTCCAAGCATTAGCACGGGAACTTTGTTGCAATTTCTCGCCACATGCGTTACGTGTATCTCGCTTGTGCTGCAATTTGACTTACGGGTTGTGGCAACGGTGAACGCGCTTGCGGACTCGAACGATACCAGTTGGCGCCTCTCGACATTCGCGTCGAACGGGAATTGATCACCTCGAATCGTCGTTAACGCCAGTTTGAGTATCGGTTCGTGTGAGGCAAAGTGATCCGTGCTGATGATGATGTTGAGCGGATACCTCGCCAGCCTTTCTCTAATCGGAAATTATTTGGAAGCTATATATATATAAATCGATACCGATTTGGAAGCTTATAGATATATATATATAAGCTTCCGAATCGGTATCGATTTACGCTGTGAATAGATGTTCTGCTGAACTTCGTTTCTCTATTGATGGCCCGCCCTGAACGTCAGAGATCTCTACGAGCCCTTATGCTCATTGTTATGCATTGTCTGAACAACGGCCGTGAGTGTATCACTTTGATACAGCTGATATGATAATAATAATAATAATAATAATATTTAAGTATTCAAGAGTCGGGTGCAATTCAAGTTGGCTCGCCGACGGCCACCTCGAGCCAACGAATCTATGCCCATATAATAAGCAGCTAGAGATGCTAATTAACGATAAATTAATAATTCCTGTATGGCACACCAAACGAAATTAAACTATCCCAGCGCTCTTCATGGTCGTATAATGTTCATATGGCTAACCGCCCATTCTGTGTAACTCGACTAGATAACATAAATGCCAACGAATTAACACAATAACGAACCGTAGACGATATGTGTGCTTCTCTCAGAATCGAAGCTAGCCTGCTTATTATTACATCATATGTATATTAAGCTCACTCGACACTTAATGATGTATTTAATTACTGTGACGCACTTGTTTGATCTCGTTGAGTCCAGCGCGGCGGTTATCGAGCATAACCTGCAACCGCGGCTTGCTGGATAAGTCACCCTGCGCGAGCTGTGCCTCATGTGTGATGGTTACATGTGATTAAATGCTATATATCACATAACTTTTTGGAGCGTCCTTATCTGTTCCCATTTCAAGACACAATGACGAGAAATACCATCTTTGCTGTTTGCTGCTTATGCTTCGGGCTCGACCTACGGAATAAACGTCCCTCGATACTTGCTCGTGCATTCTCGTTATTTTGGCTTTTTGGCTGTTCGTTGTGGATATACCACAGCCTGGATCGTCCATTTAATCTCTATAATCGTATGTTCAGCTTTAGCGAGCTGGCTGATTACGCTGATGATGTACTCATGTTTCATATCTGGTTATACACCTCACTCTACCTGGTTCTCCGCAAGCGTGACACGCTCATAGACCTGCTGCATCAACCTGGACACCTCAGCGGGGTCTCCTCAAGGCACACCCTGTGGATGAACGCTTTAATACTACCGTACCTGGCTATCTTTAGTGTAAGAATCTATGGTTTTATAGAAGTTGGTGATTATTTATTTGCGGCTGCTGCTTTCGTGATGGCGTATGTCTTCTGTACACAGACGTTCCTCTTCATCATCTACATCGAATCGGTCACGGCCATTGAACAGCAGCATCGAAGCGTCCTCATTGGGCTTGGCGGGTCGTCGAATAAGCGGGTCGCCACTGTTCACGCGAGGAAGCGCAGTGTTCGCCTGAAGATTGAGTGTCTCAACCAACTTTACTCAACGCTGTTAGCCCTTTGTTATGTGCAGATCTTCCTGTCATCTCTGCGCATCATTTCGCTGTTCATTGCGCGACCAGCACAGCTCATGGCGTTCCTGTTCGGCGCGGGACACATTGGCTACGGCATTCAGCTGCTTCTCATCGCAAACGAAAGCTCAAGGTTGATCGAAGCGGGCCGCAACATCGACCTGCAGCTGACCACCAAACAACACAGTGATATACACGGCGACGATCAGCAGGACGCATTTTATACGTGGCTGGGTTTGCACTTCCGCGACAACGTGGACTCGCCGACAGTGGGCCCGTTTGAGCACAGCACACAGACTTTCTTTCAATTTTTAGCCACCTCGATTACGTGCATCTCCGTTGTGCTCCAGTTTGACTTTCGGGTGATGGGGACGATAAACGCTCTGGCCAGTTCGAATGAGAGCAATTGGCGCATGTCAACATTTGCCTCGTATGGGGATTGAGAGGTCCCGCTCAAATCGATCGGAAGGGTCGTCCCAATGAGATCAGCGTCAAGCAAAATGATTTCGGTGGTATAAGGCAGTCGAGCCCAAAGTGAATATATGACCTTGGCTCAGCCAAGGAGTTCGTAGAAATAAGAATAAGCATAGTCAAATATGCTTAATTATAGGACGATTCTCTCGGAGCCGCTTATGGTAGTATAAAAGCAATTCAAGTTCCTTAGGCAACCAAGGTTTAAGCCCTATTATAAGTGCAGGACATCTTACCTAAAGCGAGTGTAGTAGGTAAGATCTTAGAAGAAGCTAATTATTTGGTATCTTGTAGAAACATGAGATAGTTGTATCGAGAAGTACACAAGAAGGTTGAAAGCGAGAGACTATATATCAAATTTAGGTAGTAATAAAAGGTAGGGATCCCGTTACCTCTAACGTACAGAAAACAAATACATTTATTCACTGCTCCTCAAGTGTTTTTTTTTATCACATTGTAAACAAAATAACTAATGACAATATTGATATAGATAAAAGACTGGCCCAATAATAAATATATTGTGTACGCTTGAACCAATTGATCACATTGTACGCTATTACACATTGTACGCATTGCTATTAACAAACGAAAGGTGGTGGAGCATCAACGTGTCAAGAGTTAAGTCAACTGCAGTCAAACTGGCAAGACTGGTTCAGGATTGCGCACGTAGGTTGAATGGGTGAGAAAATCTTGGTAATACCAGGTTACTTGCAATCACTGTGGCCCAAGCATCACCAGGAAGAATAAGATGTTCTACCTACAGATTCGATATACCTAGTGACTTAGAGGACCGAACATTTTCAGGTACAGTTAACAAATACATTTTCCTTTATGCTGGGAGCTAACCGCCTCTGCCGCCCCCTTGTTCTCAATTAACAGTTCCGCTCCAATTGTTGCTGATAACACAAGTGGTCTAGCTATAGCCATTAATTCACACTTGGGCGTTGATATTACCTATTACAGATTGCGATAATAGTAAAACGTATGTGAGCTGTAGATGAGACGCCGGGCATTTCGCAGTCTGGAAGTATCAACGGACTAGATATGCCAGTATATTTTTCGCCTGCGAAAGTTCCTCCTTCGCATAGTAGCCACAAAACGGCTCTAGCTACCGTGTGCAGTGGTTTAGGACAGGACAGAGCCGATAGCGGTGCTGCGTGTGGGTATTTCCGCTGACGTCAAATGAAGTGTGCGCCGCATGCGTTACTTTTTTGAGCTCATCGAGAGGCCTCGAGTGTCCAACAAGTTAGGTGGGTGGGTTGGTCGCTTATGAGGCAAAAATGGTGTTTAGTCTAATGGAAATTATGCTCGGTGGGCAAGCAGTGTATTTTTCGCGCGTGAGAGCTCCACTCCAACACAGAGTGTTAGTGTAGACAGTTCGGCTCTACTTGTTTAAGCTGTATGCAGGTTCGTGTGCAACGCTGGTGGAACACTAAAAATTGCAACAAAAACCTGTGCGTGTGGGCATCCGCTCTTTGAGGCAGAGGTAGGCTTTGAATGTGTAGCTTTCCTCTGCAGCAGAAAACTTGCATTGCCAAATACCGAGTCGGGCTCATAGTGACAAGGCTTATGATAGACATATATATATATATATATTCTCATTCGTATTCGTTCTTCTGAGGGCCAGCCGATATCCATTTAATTCTTGGAAGGGTAGAAAACATTGTATCAATGCCAAGACGACAAACATCATTCTGTTCCAGTTAGCTTCAAGGAAAAATTCACCTTACTCCAGAAGACATATCTAGTATAACGGTGCCGTGGATGATGTCGGAAGAAATGCTTTGACCTCATCCTTCATGAGATGCTCGGATGGTAGGAGCACCTTGGGACGTTTACACCCAAATGATACACTGCAGTTTCAATGTTCCTTTGCCTCAGGAAGCCTAATGTTCCGGTCGGTGGTCTGTTACGTCTTTATGCATTGTTACCCTTACTTCTCCCATGGTGCGGACACACAGTGGTGGGGGGTGGCTACAAACGATAATAGTACTTCGCAGAGGTGTGATAGTAAAAAAAATGACGCACATCGTCGCATTGTCGGTACGCATTCATTCGATCTCCGGCATCCTTCCCTTCAAAATCTAAAAAGGGATTATAACAAAAGATATTGTATCCCTTATCACCGCGCTGACGAAAAGATCGACCTGACTGGCTGTATGTCGTCATACAAACAAACCAACTTTTGCTTATTGCCTGGCGGACGCGTGGGACCCGCTCCCTCCCTAGATATTCGTTCCCTGTTCTTAGCAAAACAAGCTTGGAAACATAACATTATTTTGATACGATGCAATTCTGCGGCTGCAGAAGAAGCAGTTCTACCCTTATGTTAACAAGAATATTGACAGCGTACTTCGAGAATTTACACGTTGCAAAGTTGCAGTTCCGAGAATAAAGCACAATTTGAAATTGAACTCTAAAATATTCAGATCTACTAATTTTAGAAAACAACCACATAGCTTACACCAGCTGCTGGCACTGAGTCCAACGATAAAGAATTGATGCAACCATGGTTGATAATTTGTCGCATCCAGATTTGTAGCTATTGACAACTGCAGGTTCAATGAACGATGAGTTTGCCATCACTTGCAAAATACACCTGATATCAAATACTTGATTGCTACCTTGGCTCATTGGGTACCTTGCTTGCGTTAGGATCTCATACAAGTCTTGGGACACTCTCGCCATCTGGCATTCGGTAAACTGCCAATTCTATATGAATTGTTAAGATCAGCCCACCAAACCATCACGTCCAACCGACCGAACATCGTCACACCGCCCCCCACCTGTAGACAATGTTCATGCAGCATTGCCCATCGCAGGCCTTCTCATTGGCGCTGACAAGTTTTGAGCACTTCCAAAAAACGCGTCCATGCTACAACATGAGAATGCTGTCCATTCCGTATTCACTCTTAACCACGAACAGCACACATTCTATATCTGTGATTGCTCGAGGAATAGTCACATGGCCGAGGTCGGCGTTCGCGCCCTCACGCGCACTCTTCTCTATGGGCCAAACCTCTGCTCTATCAGGCCCCTCCAGCCACAGGCAAGCAAGCATTACTATACACACACAGATGTACACACCAGGTTGGCCATTCAGTTAAGCTCAATTACCTCCTTGCCAACAGGCAACTCGACGCGTTATATCGTACAAACAAAGCGTCGAGAGAGAGCGCGCCGTCACAGTGGTTCGGAGTCGCTTAAAATTCCATGCATTCTTAAGAACTACCCCTGCTGCGGAGGTGTTTCGTTACGACGACGAGCAAGGGCTGTCATCGCTGCTAGATCCCAACCTCCAGCCACGTACAGGCTACCGCCGTTGCTCGCCATCTGCTATTCACAACGATACGCGCTCAGCAGATAGCAGCAGTAGTAATAGTGATGGTAGCAGTGGTACCCTGCGTACAGGTGGCATTGGAAGCGTGCAGTTTCTCTCATATCTCTCTACCTGGGAATAGGGGACAACGTCCTCTGTTCCTTCTCGGCGTTTTTCAGCCTGCTGCTGCTGCTCCTGCTCCTCCTCTTCCTCCTCCTCCTCCTCCGGCGTTACCTTCGTGGCTCCCGTAGTGTCGTTCGCAGACGGCTACCCCCGAGACGTTATAGCCCACAGGCACAGCTCACCGTCGGTCGTCCCACTAGACTAGCGGCCGCCGCCACCAGGTAGCAAGCAGGTCGTTATGAGGTTGGCGGCGGTGGCACAGTGGCTATAAAGTTATGCTAATGCGAGCCATGCGCGAGGCGGCATGTAGTCGCGGTCGACGAGTCCGTCGTTGAGTGCGCGCTGGTACCTGGGACGCAGTCGGGGGGCGGGGGGGGGTGGCTCAGACGACAAGATGAAGAAAAAGAGCTTGCGCTGGCAGCGCGCCTCGTGCCGGCTTCGGTGGCGCAAGTACAACTGCAACAGCACTTTACGATACTGAGTTGCTCATACACTTCATTGCCACCGAGGCAGTAGCAGCGGCGGCTACGGCAGGAGACGCATTTTGCTTCGTTTGGAAGATAGGTTTGCATGTGCTATGATGCGGGCTGGTAGACACTAGTCGTCGGCCAACGGCCATGGACGACTGAGCCACATGGATGAAAGGGGGAGATTTAAACGAGCTTTTTTCCATCGTTTTTTCATCGTAACGACCACTCGCCTCGCGCCCCTCCTCTCAGCAACTCGCAGGCCACATAACGGTAACAGGAAATACGTTGTCTATAAGATGAAACAGCGTTGGAAACAGAACCAAACAGAGAATCGAAATGTTGTTTGCTTTTTGTGTTTTGTCCTGTGGTCTACGTAGTGGGCGACCGTTTTGGATATGGGATATCTATAGGTCGGGTTGACGCGTCGAATCGTTGAATTTCTTCATCACAATTTTTTTTTAAATCTGTGTACTATTGTCAGGTACGAGACGATTGAAAAATGGTAAAGGCGGCCCCGTCATGTCCTCGTAGGAATGCTGAGAGTCAGCACAAAAATGGTGTGTGTCTTATGCGTGTTTTTGAATCGGTTTGTTTTCAGTTGTAGAGTCCAATGTTACGTGTAAACGAGAAATGAGCAAAAAGTAAGGAGGTTGGAAGCAATTTTGTTGTCTCTAGCTGAGTGCTCCTGTCGTGAACAGGCACACTCGTTGCTCTTATATTTGTAGTGGATTCGTGGAGCAAAACGTCGTTTTTGTTGTTATTTTTAATAATATATATAAATATATATATATATATATATATATATATATGTGTGTGTGTGTGAGGTGTTCTTGTTACTTTGAGAAGCCTGTGAGACGCAAATAATCACTGCCTTCAGTAACGCTGCTTCGGGACAGTTATGTGTATCATAGATAGGCCACACTGAATTTCAGTTGTCAGTTAATCTTCCCCTGTCAAACTGCCTGCACCGGTGAATATCCATTTATCAGATGGCGTTACCTTTGTGCGCCAGCTACGATAACTGCATCCCTAGTACCACTCACATCGGAAACAAGTGTTACACATGTTTCGTTGGCATGACCGGTTGCTGCCACGGGGCGTCCGTCGTCCGAAGAACAAAACTCAGTCTGGCTCTATCGAGTCGCCCATAGAGAGATAATGGAAGACAATGGGAACTAGTTCATTTCGCCTTCCAGCCCGACCACGGTTTGGCGAACACACGACCCCGCCCAACAATGCAAGTGCCTAACCAAATTCTAAAGTCTCATTTTTTCTCGGTCATCACTTAAAAAAATAGTCGACGCGAAGGAAATCGTTAGTGCGGTACAACGCGCCTGTTCCGCTCCCGTCGACGGATGCGCACGCATCTCGGCGAGATGCGTGCACGACTCGAACGCTGTGAATGCGAGCAACGAATGCAGTGGGTTTCTTCTGCGAGGTCCGCTGGCTGTATGGCGCCCTGCCACCGGAAGTTTCGCCACCGGAAGTCGTTATCATGCACGCGTGCGCTCTCGAATACATTTGTAGTGGCAGCGCCTCGGAGGACGGCGGCGCCTCCCTAAGAAGCTTCCCGGTATTGTTGCTGTTCTCGATGCTGCCCACAAGCGCGGCTCGCTGGCTCGGGTTCGTCATTCTGACGAATGGCGGGAGTGTCGTGCACGAAATAAAATGGCAAAGAAAGGTCGACGTTCCAAAAATAACCTGACATTTACTTATGTTGTATAGGCTGTTGTGCGGCTGTTCGGTTGTCGTCGCCTTGTCGTCGTTCGGTAGATCCAATGCTTGTTCCAATGCTGGAATAGACTCACGGAACAAATTGATGGACTCATTTCCAGATTGAGCTCGATCAGAATCGACTTGTGCTCATTAACCCCGACGTCTTCACGGTAACATTCAGCGAGAACTTCGCCGCTTAAGTTGTTGCTCTCTTCCATCCATCTGGAGGTGGCCGAGTTCAGTGCGGCTCCAAAATGCCTGTTGCGAACCGGATGGACGTGGGAGAATATTATATAATATACGGGTGAAAAAAAGAGGAAAACCGCTAACCTGGAACCCTGTACTCGGCCTTAATGACTTCTTTTGATAACTTGTAGATTGCCTCAAGTATGAATTATTAGTAAATCAATTATTTCAGTAAATTATACTGATAATGATGGTAATCAACGGTTCAATGAAGAATCTGTTCCATCATTTATATTGTAGTGCTGGCCCCTCAAGCGCCACTTGAGATTTTAGAGAAAATAGATAGTAGTCGTTCGGGGCTAGGTCTGGAGAATGGGGTGGGTGTTCGACAATTTCGACGCCAAACTCTTCCAGTTTAGCCATCGTACGATGTGATTTGTGCGAAGGTGAGTTATACTAATAGTAACAGAACACCTTCTTCTTCTGCTTGCCGGACCGATTCCTAGCGGTTGCGTTTAATCGTACCAAATGTCCCTGCCTGCCATCGTTCTACCAATCTCAAGGTAGTCGATCATCAACGGTTACGAATCGGCGTCAAGGGTCCCGCGGATTTCTCCTCACCTCCTCGAGACAGGTCTCGGAAAGCATCACTCGGTTCTGTTTTTGATCCGCAGTCAAGCTGTGCGGTACTCGCTTGCTGTCCAACTTTCTCATATCGAGAGCGCGGCATAGGATAGGAATAACTGAATCCTTGCTAATATTTAGCGCCTCCGGTATCTCATCAGCCTTAAGCCGACGAGCCTGCAGCACCAGGTTATGCACTCTTCGCACATTTTGTTGCTGCATTTGTTCCCTGCGTTGTTTCGAGCTCTCGGACTTAAAATAGTGGCTCCAACTATGATTGCCCCCCTAACCGAAGATCATTTTCTACCATAGGTTGATCCGCGCTACCGCGGACAAGCGCGCAGGTTCTTTCCTTCTGCAGCGCCTGTTCCTCGCTGTGCAGAGGGGCAATGCCATCGCCTTCCTCGGGACATTGTCGACCTCACCTCCCCCCCTAATCCCTAGAAATAATTCCTAACTACTGTATGTTTGAATAAAGTCAACAATGTGTTTTAAGGGGAGAAATTGACAAAGGCTCTAAGAGCTCTCATTGATTCAATAGCGCACAATTTCGCACGATGGGGCAGACTCTCCTGCGTCTAACTTCCTTTTTATCTTGGATGCATCACAACTCTTAAGGTAGTACGAGTTGTGATGCATTGTTTCGGGCTGTTTAAACAACAGCGCGAAACTGGTAACGATCCATTTTGGAAAGAGCGTTCGGCACGCTTTCACTCGTACTCTCAAATGTAAACCTTCCACCGCGGCTGCTATTCGCCGCTGATATGTATCTATTCGATCGGCGGGTGCTTAACCCCAATTCTCAACTGCGGCTCAGACTTTGTGACTTAGTTTAACTGGTTTTAAACCATGGCCTTCTTAAAATTCGTTTCTCGCCACTCTGCCCCTGCCTGCCCTCTCCTTCTCAGCGTTAAGTCTATGAAACGGAGGCGCGCGAAATAGGAGAACGCTATTTACCGGCCCCGGGGGAAGCGTCTCAATCGGACCTGTTTGGCTCAGGGTTGAAATCCTGAACGCTGTCGTTTGTGTTATAGCCCAGTAGAGCGGGAGCAGTACCCCCTGCACTTCATAGAGTTCCCAACGTCTTATTAGAGTCACCTAGGTGAGTTCAGTCGTACGAAGAATGGCTGAGAGAAGCCGACCCCACACGTTGATATCGTTTCATGGCGAAAATCGAAATAGATTCCATTTGCTACGATTTGCTAAATTGATCTGAAGCTCTCGTCCGTTCGCCGAGCTGAATCGATTGTCAGATCGCAGATGTATGAGTGAATCTGAAAAATGCATTTTGGCTTTCTACCGTACAGGACAACATGATAGAGACACCTCACAAATACTGGATTTTTAGCATTGCGTCAATGATCAATATCTGACCAAATCAATGCGGTGCAAATAAAAACAAAATCTACTAAAGTAGTTCGAACTACGTTAGGTTCATACTATATGTTTACAGTATCTACGTACGTCACCTTTGTCGACCCATGACGCGCCGGCCATGATTCTGCCGTACTAAGCCGTGCTGCTTTCTTAGCAAAACAAGACAAACAACGCATCCTGCAGGGCTAGTACGTCTTCGACCCGCGCGCGTTTGAGACGCTCGGCGTCCCGTCGTAATGATGACGATAAACACTTTGAAAGGAGTCTGCAATGGGTTACGGAAAGCTGGTGGGGGTTCAGGCGCGGGGTGCTTTATGCCACATCGGCTATAAATCGACATTCAGCGAGGCATTGCTGCGCCAGTTATCGGCACTATGCTTGAATTGAATCCGAGTTAATCCTTCGGCCGCTATATTTTTTATAAATTTATAAATAACTTGTATAATATTAGAAAGCTTGACAAATTTCCAGAGTAAAGCTTTATTGGTTTATTAATGGAGCTGCAATAATTTCACAATGCTTAAGCTCTCTTATACGTCATTACACAGGGGGCTCGAACCCGCCGCCTCTGGCTTTCGACAGCCAGAGACCAGTTAGCTATCCAAGCCACCGCGCTGACAAGGGAGAAGTGCAATGTCAATCACCACGTCGTGACATCAAGCGATAAAATCGAGGAGAGCACTTTTCAATGCTATTATGGTTACCTTGTGAAACTGCTGGAACTGAATCGGGCACAAACGAATTACACAGAAAAAGATATTTCAAGCTGGATTCGATTAAAAAACTTTTCTAGGTTCAATTAACACACGACAATAATTCAGATATATTCCACGCGGACAAATTGGTTATCCTTTGTTGGTGGAATTTTGAGGCGATCGTTAACACCTAAGCTAGCTTATCGGCAACTTATCAGCCTACACTTAAGTTCTTAGATATGTTTATGAAATAAATATATATATATATATATATATATATATATGTATTATAACCAGCGTTATCTACCGGCTCGACGCATCATACGTATGCCGCATCAGAAAGGACCATTCACATATAAACGAAGGCATTGTCAATAACATGCAAAATTGGTGTAGAAACCTAGAAGTGCTGAAGTTCTAAACGGACTGCCAGACCTAATAGGACATCGCAGACCAATGCGTTGCGTCTGTGATAAACGATGAGCGTAAGTCACATTAAAGCGACACTAAAGCTCCACTGAATCAACCAGAGAAAAGGGATCCCTTGTGCATATATGAGATGTTGTGCCAACTGAAAATCCAACGGGCGTACCTCCTTCGACACGATGGGAGTTTCCTAGATCTGGTCACAGCCCATTTCCATGACAAGGCACATTGTCCATGGACAGTGTGATCAAAGTTCTGCCGACAGAAATCGAGACATCTATTTCCAGAAAATGCGACAGCAACGGTACTGGAATGCCCCATGGAGTCCACACGAGAAGGTGCTCTTTTATTCATACATAATCGCCTATCGTCTTCCAATGAATAAAATACACGATGTTCCTTCGATGAAATTGACGTCCCTTCGGTGACGTGAATTGGAACACATGGTGACGAAATGAGAATTGAACCCTGTCTTCGCGATCCCAGGTCCACTTGGGGGTTGGTTTTTAGCGTTCGGGTGATCATTTTTGAACAACAGAACGGTGATCAAATATAATATCTTTAAATAAGAAATCGTTGGTACGCGCATGCTGCCAATCGGTAACATGTGGCTGCGGTCTATGGACTAACGGGAATAAGTAGCTTTTTGCTTACTTTCCTATATATCATTTATATCGTACCGGTTGAACAGGCCAAGCCCAGTCGAGCACTATAAGGAGTTTTCGAGAGCACACCAAGCAATCAAATAGACTTCGTCTTGCCGCTCCCGGAATAACCCTTTAAGGCAGATTCTGGATAAGGTTCGATGAGGTCGTGCCAACGAAATGAGTAGACTCGGTGGAAACGAACACTGCTTGTCCATTGAAAAGTCAACTCGATACGTGACCAGCTCAATGCAAGAGCGACCCTTTTGGAGTAACAGATAGAATACGTCGGCACGAGGGGTCGGTGGGATTCGATCTATGGATTTCCACTCGAAGCGCTGTTTCGTAGGCATGCTACAAAATGCTTTCAACTTACAAGTTGTCTCCGACTGGAGGCTGTTGATAATTGATGAGTTCGTCCTGGATAAAGGACTGCTTGCCTGTATCAAACGAAATAATAGGCCTGTCCGTTATATTAAATTATTGTATTATTATTATAACTATCATTATAGATAGTATTTGATTTTGTCTCGAACGTGTACTGGTTCCTTTTATAGTAATTTTATATAAATTTATTTCCAATCTTTTTTCTGTCAAGAGAAAATTCTCGTAAAACCTCAAATCTTACATACGCAGTAACAACAGAAAAATATATTCACAACGAGCCGAATGACAATTGCTCAATGACCGCAGCGGCAGGAGTTACTAAGATCACAACAAGCAACACAACGCGAGCAACAGTACGGCTTCAACAATTGAAACAAGGTCACACCAGACCCTTGAGCTTTGCGTCCCGCCGCCAGCCCTAAATTATGCGCGCACAGACAGGACGGAGCGGAGTATTGCTCGGCAGGACACGAGTTCAGGGTTGGGGGCACGGAAGGGGACAAGGTCATCACCATCATCAACAAAGGGTTATTACTTCCTAAAGTGATGAAATGAGGAGGTCGGCGCGAGGTTTTATTCAACAAACTTGTTCCTTGTTCCTTGTAACACGCCATTCAACTGCCATACTGTGGCTACCTACTCACCCAAATGATGTTCGTCTCACGAATCCTCTCCATCTTCCGGCTCGGACCCGCTTTGTGCTATCGTGCAGAGCTTGGCATTCATCGTGTGCGTTGCTCCGTTCGAAGCGCGACTTCGTTCCACGGAGCATGCGACTGTAACTCACAATGGGAGCGGATGCATCACCACTGAGTCAGCTTTCGACGCATCTTGGTGCCATACGCCTTGACCTAGACGGCGATGCTTATTTCAACTCGACTTTGCCACACGTTGGCTTCAAGGCCGCCCTTCCCGGCCCGCAACGCCGGACGCGATCGGGGTCGACCTCACCGGCGCTCGTTCACGCACTTCCGACGACGACCACGACGACTTAATTCATTTGCGTTATCCTAAAGGGCGGCCCTACTTCGCGGAGAGATTTGATTCTGCTTGGCTGTCGTTATTTAGCTCTTGCACGGGTCACTCATTAGATTGGTTGGCTTGGCCAGCGATTATTTGGCCCTTCTAGGCTTCGTCTGCACTTTTTTTTTGTTATATCGCAGAACGCAGATGGTGAACACAGTATCGCTTTCAAGGGACACAATGCGTTTCTTTAGGGAGACTCCAGTGGCAAAAAAAAGATATGGCGTTTGACGCCCTCGAACCAATCTACGCGAAGAGGTGCAGCTATAGGCTCGAACAACGTTGCTGCACAGAGTAAATAAGCAATGGGTATCACAATCAGTTAGAGGTATTCGTAGGACTATTCAAACTGCTACATTGGTTGTGGTCTACGGTTCATCGGCGTAGCGGACCCGAGTGGCTGTTCGCGGCCCGTTATTTAATCGTTGGGCAACTCCCAGAGCACTGGGTCGGTAAGCAAGTATTATATAATTAAAGAACAAAGCAAAATCATATTTAGTGATACTTCGTCTAGTTCGTGGTTACTACAACATTTGCAGTGCGCACGGTCGACCAGGCCAGCTCGTCCTCACTGTCGGTTTGTCACCAGCCGAATGTTATTATAGCTTCACTCGTGGACACACGAATCGCACTCAGCTTCGACAAGGAACAAAATTCGCCTTAGCATTGAACGCCTAATCCTTAAGCATTGGATAAAGGCGTATGAATTGACCTGCAATCTGGTAGAACCGTATGCGAAGATTTACCATCTTGTGTAAATGTACATACTAAACGAGCCCTAACCAAACGAATAATTTTATTAAATCGTTGCAGGTCAACGCTCATTCGTGCGATCGACGTGTCACTGCTGCTGGGCTCTGCTGATCACCTCGTGATGGCTATGTAGAGAAGCGTTGCGCGTCCTGCAATATGAATCCAGCCTTCAAGTACCGGGCACGGTCCTTTTAGATCGATCTACAGCAGGCATGACTGCATCGAGGCGGAGGGCCCTCGAACGGGTTCCGTCGGCCTATGGCGGCCATTGGTGTAGCCATCAGGGCCTGGCTAACTTGATGCGCCGCCTGAATATCTCTAGGCCATCCCATGAGGAGCGCAAGTACGCCGAACACAGCGCTTGCCGTTAGCAAGTACGCATTGAGTCGACTGTATGTCCCCTTGCAGGCGCAGTCGGGACCGAGCATTTCCAATTTGATTAATGATTATTATTATTATTGTTAATAACAGATCTGTCAGGGAACTGCAGACTGAGGTGACGGTTCGTATCAAATGAATAGAAACCGCGCGAGAATAACAGCAATGGATAAGCGTATCGTTATTTTTTCTCGCATAACCTTCAATTTAAAAACGGCTGGGGAGATTTCCGATTTCTCCAGAGTGAGTGGCAATTTGCATAGATTGATTCCTCTCAGGTAGGTCAGTATCTATTTGGCTCTCTTTGACGCAATATTAGTAGTTATTGATTGAATCTTTGGAGTTCTTTATGATCTTTCTTTATCTGAAGATTCTTGTCAGGTACGAGTAAGGGAGAGAATAAGCAAAGGTGGCCCCGACAGGTGCTAGTCATAGTAATACCTAAAGGTTAAGAGCTGAGGCCTGTCAGATAGGGGAGGCCCAGCTGAGGGTCAGCTCGAAAAACAGTTTTAGTAGTTATTGATTATGATTGTAAGTCATTAAATACACAATAATTAGAGAAGTGGTTGGTGGGGACACGGTGTCAGGGCGAGGCCGTCATCATCTCGGGGAGTTGCAATTTTCATTTGATCGGACATCTCCTTAATCCATTGCGAGGTGGAATTCACCTAGCTAATAGAAGGAGAAAGCCGGATCTAATAGGATACTATATTGGTAATGGCAGCTGTAGTTAAAAAAAGGCTTAAAAAAAAGGCTTTATTGGTTTATTAAAGGAGCTGCAATTGTTACAATGCTTAAGCTCTCTTATATGTCACGCAGTTAGCCTAGTTTAGTTTGAAGCTTCCAGCGTATCTCCTGAGCTTTTTATCCGAGATACTCATCGCGTTCCCCATAAAAAACAAGGAAGGTTGTTATTACAATCAACACGATATCTAGTTTTAGAAGATGACTTGCGAATAGCTTTTTTCTTCGAGGCCTCCCACAGGTAATATAGAGGAACTGGTCCCCACGGACAAGGCCTTAATGGCGCTCAGGGTCAAAGAAGTCTGCTGCATTCGAGTTCAGACCAACGACTAGATGTTTATCGCTAGATGTGGCTGATCAAGTCCGACAGTGAAACATCTACGCAATACTCTGACGTGCCACTTAAAACTCTACTCATTTTGGACATAGCCAAATTGTGGATGGTAGATCGAATCATGTGGAACGGATTGAATACGTTTGAAATGTGACGCAGCCCCGTAGAAGCGTCTTTCCACATTGTGGACTCTCTGCAATTAAACGCACACTTTTTATCTGTGTATATACAGATATCGTGGCTTGCCGACAGTTTGTATTATTATTATTATTATGGTTCAATCACAAAAAAATGGCTGAACGGTTCAGAGCGAAACACACACCAGACTGGCGAATACCGCCACTAGAATAGGGTCAAACGAATCATATCTTGCCTCACATGGACGTGCATGATTCCAAAACAAAGGTGAGCCACGCTTTTGAGTCGTTGTTTTGTATATACAATATACGCTAATTGCTTCGCAGGCAAGAGGGCCTGGATCACGTTACATGGTGCCCGACAATGAATCACTCGGGTGGGTATATATACATATATCTATAAGAGCTGCAGTCAGTGTCTGTTGGCTTGTTCATAGGCCTCCCTGCTGCCACCATCGTATATCAAGATGTGATCGTGATTCAAGATAGGTAACCGTGAATTTCTGAACAACTCACACTCGTTACGAATTTACAGCCAGAGCAATTGTCGCCACACCAAGAGCGATCGTAGTTCAGACTGCTGTTTGTTGTCTACTTACGTGATTATAGAACACTGCACGACAATGGGGAATGTTTACAATCACTGTGGTTCGTGTGCACAGGTATGACATATCAAAGTTTCTGCCTAGAGAACAGATTTTTGTCCTCAACGTTTGGGATTGTTGCAGTACAGACCATACCTTCTATTACTCCATAGTCGAGAGCTGTCAAGGGCAAACAGGATATTTGTTGGTTGGGTCAGTCCGTTTAACACTCTTTAAACACCAGAGCAATTGGCCCAGATTGGCAATGGGTGGGCACATAATTGATTTTCGAGCTCTCCCTCAGCTGTTTCCCTTTCTGACAGATCTCAGCTCTTAACCTTTAGGTACTACTATGAGGACCTGTCGGGGCCATCTTTGTTTAGCTTTCTCTTCCATACTCGTACCTGGCAAGGATCTTCAGATAAAGAAAGATGATAAAGAACTACAAAATTATCCGCGTTTGACAGGATTTGAACCCAACCCACACGTCCCTCCGGTCAAGCAGTCCAAGACGCTCACCACTACGGGACAATCGGTGGGCACATGCCTCTTTTTCAATGACCACTGGCATATGAAGCTAAACGGTTTAGCCTACCCAGCGCCATCTTGGAGAACTAAAGTACCAGAAGGAATTCCGGGTAGCGACATCTTTTTGGGTCCATTTTGTTGAGTCTATTGTATATGCTATTACACCTTCGTTCACTGAATAGTACTCTTGTTGATCACTTGTATACTAGTAAGCTTGCGTCCTCACACAATCATAGAGATTTCGTCAACGATATTTATTTCAAAAGAGAGTTGTCACTTTTACATACATTTCGACGTTGGCAATATATTATATAATACTGTCTCTTTGCTCGCCATGATCCCGTTGAAAAACAACGTTCCTTTCACTAGGCATCTCTATCGCTCCTTACAGAATTTGCTATGAGTTTTGAAACGCCCCGTATAGATTCATATGCCTTGGCAGCTGTTAAGTGCCCTCTCCGACACTTGCGTGCCCGCTTACAGCAGTAGCTAACGCTCAGCATATTGCTAGAAGACAAATCTGTACTGGTGCGCGTGTGCTCAAGACACCGATAAAAGATGGTAGGTTTCGAAGCATGCACCCTAGCGTGTCGAAATTGACAAAAAAAAGGACTTGAGACCCACCGCTTTTGATCACCGTTTTTCACCTCCATCGTTGTTTGGAGGTTTTCGTCTGAACATTCACCGTATATTTAGTAGAAGCATGCTACTTTTAAGCAGCTCGTCATGTAGCAATTGGAGGCGAAATCCTAATGGAGTAATGACGCAAGTCAGTCTGAAAGCGCTTTGTCCTATTCTGTGCTATGGCGAAATCTTCGAAGCGCACAGGAATTGTCCTTATTCGTCCTCACTCAATGCTGTGCGACCTTACGCTTCGGCGTTGCATCCGGTTTCGGTTTGCGCGGGGCTGGGTAGGGGGTATAATTTGCCGACAACATATGACTCGCTTGGGAATTTCGTACAAGTGACCCTCAGTCATGCAAACTCTGTCCTAGTTCTAGCTTGTCCTTTGGCCTGGGCCAGTTGGCGTCCAGCCAATGGAGCCTTGGCAGCCTGTTCATAGACGATGCGCTTTCCTGCTTCCGGCTACCAACGTACATATGCTTCACAAATGAAGGATGTACGATTTCGGAAGGGTAGTTATGAAATAGGGTTGGTTACGCTGACGCTGGATATATATATATATCCTTGCCCTTTGAGTGGTGAATAAGGGCAGCAAGGCATGTAAGAAATATTCACAGATTTTATTGATATATAGTTCTCTGTTAAGTATTTTTTTTTTATTATTATCGATCGTGATTCACATCTTCAAAGGTGCTATGAGGAAATTCCTTGAAATGTTGCAAATAAATGAAAATGCTTTTTGGAAATTGTGTCAATACCCGATCTTGCTAAAATGTTCAAATTTTGTCGGAGTTGTCCCTCAACCATTGGAGGATCTCTTATAGCTTTATCAATGAGAGTGCGAATAATGACTCAAGAGTGAGATCATGACAAAAAATATTGTAATTGTGTGGTATTTGCTATGGAATACGTGCGTTGAGACATCAATTGCATAAGGTAATGTATATGTAATTAATATAAACAACTGAATGAAGAAGCTGACCTCATGTTAATTACTCATATCCAAATTAACTCGTAGACCACTATCATAGGGCGCTGTGGGGTGAGGTCAAGGAACGAGGACAGCAATTAACTTCATCTGCAAAGTTCCATCGTATTTTATAGTGGGTCCGCAAACAAGATTGGCATATAACCGCACACAAAGAATACGAGGACGGGCTTCCCACCATAGATACTATATTTCTCCTCATCCTTGTACAACAGTTACACACGGGCTTCCATCCAACCGCTATCCCCTAAGTCTCAAAGCTCGGACCTATCCCGCCCTCTTCCTGCATATTCCCTTGACTTTCCGCACTTTGGAGAGCAATATAACATAGCACGATAACTATATGACGTCTACTTTTTCTTCAATGCGTCACTAAGCTAGCTGGCATACCATCGGCGGCGGCGGCGGCAGCTGCTTGAAGCAGCCGGAAAAAAGTTGCTTCAGCCGACCCCTCCACCGCTTTAGGGAAAGTCGTGGCCTTTGAATGGTGTCTGTCCGTAGCTCGTGGGGCTAGTTTCGCTACACGTGCACACATGCCAGCGCGCGGCTGCGTCGGGGGGCGGTGGTACGTCGAATCGGCACGAGAATGGGCTGCACCCGTATGCCCATATGGTTAGGATCGTGTCGTGCACATGAATATAGGCATCCGCGTGCATGCATCAAGAGGGCCTATTCACGGGGAGGTCCTGCGCACGGTGATCGGGATACGGCGCCCGCCGCCCCCCGATGCCTTCGAAGTAATCCGAGGCCGGGGACCGCCCACTGGCTCGTCCGTAGCCAAGAAGAAATGGACGATCGTCACTTGGGTGGAGCCGGATGGTCGTTCCGCCTTTACTCACTTCAGCCCCCATGGCCATTCGATGACTAAACACTTGACAGAGGGCAGCAGCGCGAATATGGAGCAAGTTTGAGGAGCGCCTCTCACTCAGTAACACGATATGGATTGAACGCAATACACACGCACACATACGCGCAGAGAGAGAGAGAGAGGAGAGACAACTCTGTCCGCGATGGTCGACCAGAGCGAACAGAGTTGAGTCTCCCTTTGGCGATTCGGCCCATGGAAGACTAACGGAAACATGGCGATGTTTCGCTGTGACATCCGTGTTAGGTTTGCATCTGCGTTTCGTAGCAATAAGATATTTATTACAAAACATACAATAATTAGGAATTAGCTCTAGGAATTTTTTCGGGGGGATTGTTGCATAATTATTGTCAAATGAAATACATGGAGTTGTATCGTACAATGACGATTCGCATGTCAGCTCGTTGACTATGCGACGCCGGTTCATTGGGCTATGACCAATCAACAACGGTCGCTGTTCTCGTTCTAGATCGCGAGGCAGCATTTGTGCTGCTGTAGACTTTTGTTGTGTATTTTCCTTTCATTGTATTTAGATAACACGTAGAAAACGCAATACCATTAATTACGTTATGTGTAATGCAGTGAGTAATCTTCAGAAAACCGTTTAACATAGATGTAGCACTAGAGCATCATATCTTGATCAGAGTATTTCGTCACTCACAGGACACATTAGGCCGAAGTAATGTGGCACGCGTTGCATTCAGCGACAGACGCCGCGCGCTAGTGCACACTAGAGTCCTCCTCTGGGCCGGCGTAACAGTCTACAAAGGGCTAGCCCATTCACTGTTATTCGACGGCCGAGCTAAAGGGAGATTGGCAAGACGACTTAGGTGGCCGATTACAGCCTCTATTCAGAGGCAGGAACGCTCGGTCGGAGTGAGATGCCCAGAGTGCATTCCCTTGTACCACTCGGCGGCTTTGCCTGGTGACGCTATGTCTCGGGCCGCCCGCTGTGCCGAGACAGCGCCGGTTATTTGGCCCTTGAAACGACCTGACCTGACCGTGTGTACATGGGCGAACCTGTCGATTCCTTGCTTCGCTCCACTGTCGACAGGCCTTTTGCTAGGTGATGGCGTTGGATCACCCCTTTCGATCTGGGAGTCGACAAACTAAATCGTCCTCCGCGCTAAATCCGCATGCTGTGGAGTTGGCATTAGTGGCAGCTATTTTACATGTAACACAGTCTCCGCATTTTACATGTATCCAACAGCTCGCCGCTGTGACACTATCCAGCGACCGAAAGTTGGACAGCTGAAAGTAGCAAGTCTGAGAAGTTGAGTGAATAATTGCTCTCGGCTTTTGGATTGGCTCACCTAATTGTATATAGATTTTGCCTGCTGAATTATCGAGCTTATGTAGTTTTAACTTCAACACACTCTATGCGATCGTGTCCGTGAGCCTGAACGGATCATTAGTTAATTTCGACTCGGGTCAATGAATACATTGCATATATATATATATATATATTAAAGGTTTTCCAACCTACGACGGGTCCTTAGGATCTGCCCTCACTTAAGTTGACTCCCCCGGATCATCACACTCTTGTATTCGTCCACGAGGGGCCGGGCGGCATCAATGAGCATGTATGGAGCATAATAACAATAAATACATTGTAAATACAACAACATAATATTATATATTCGAATGTGTAATACGAAAATACTAATAATCATCATAATTTTTATTCACAAAAATCATAGCCTACGAAATTAGGTTACGTTTATTTAATGCATACAGCGTTGTACTCGTTCGAATTAAGTCGTGATTACCGTTAGCCAGGAGAACATGATCTGTGTGCTGTACTCTAGAGAATCAAATTAAATACCTCATACATAGATCGGATAATCTTCAATTATTCGCTAGTATATCGTGACTATGAAAATCGTTGAATGCATATGAATAAAAATTGTTAATAAAAATACTGCACGAAACAACTCTCATTTCATGTGACCTTCGAAGCATTTTCTCATATGCACCCGCTCGGGCAACAGCGAACGATAACATCGCGTAGCATATACGGATGCCATAGTATCTGTAGTAGTATATATGCAGCCGTATGATACGCGGAGGGGGAGGTTTTTCAACCAGTCTTAGGGAATTTATACCGCGTTATAATGGTCGGAAGATGATCAGAACCTACTTTTGTTTTTTTTATCTTACTAATTCTAAAACTCTGCATCGGTATTTTGTTATTGTGTAGATTCACTTCGCTACGATGACTTGCGCATAGGCCACACACGCTCACTGGTTCGGCTAATGCCATCTGTTCGCCGGTTCGTGTCCTGACGGAGTGTCTTCTTGCTCCGCCACAGCGTCCAAGGCCAACTGCCTTAAGCCCGCTTTCTACTTACCAATCTGGCGCTCGCAGCCTTTTTGTTCTCAAGATCAAGCATAAGACCCCATATAGCAAATAGCAGCAGGAGAGCCGAGTGGCCAACGAACAGACAGGCAGCAGCACTCCGCCGTCGAATGTAAATAGATCTTGTAGATCCACTCCATTTGGAAGTGCCGCCTGTAGTGGCGCAGAATCCCCCGTGTGCACGGGCCAGTAAACAGCGAATCTTTTTTCTTCGTGCTGTTCGCACCGGCCTGCGCTGACCCTGCTTATTCGGCAACTCGACGGATGGGCTCTTCTCTGATTCCGTGGAAATCCAATTTCCACCAATGAAAATACACGCTGTGTATGGCGCTAGGCATGCTAGCTTTTGTTAGTTCGACAGCGTATTCACTGCTTTTGGCTAATTCTACCCAATGCATGTGATCGGATCCCTAACAGCCGGCGAACATTATTCCGGCCTCATAATTTCGTGCTATCTAACCGGCCATCGATTCATCATTATGTCGAGTACTGTTCCTGTCATGTGTTTTAGTCCTAAACATTAGTTAGTTCGTCGACAAATGGCCAAGTGATGTCTAGACAATCGCGAGCGTTAATTCGTCGTCAATATAATCGCTTGCGTAAAAGCAATCCAGTCCCGATTATATTTAGGAGCACACAGATTTAAGCCTGGTAAGCCATTGCTAAGCAATGATCGTATTACTGCTCGATTGCGACGGGCGGATTATTTATTCTTAATGGTTCGTATATTTGTAAGTGCATACTTAGATAAGAGAGCTCGCGGCTGGATTGGAACAGTTTGGCGGTTAGCTGCTTTGGATAGAATAAAATATCCTTAAAGCACTTGATCGGATTGCCTCAAATCTGCAGCGCACCTTCTATAGAAGAGCTTCTCTTGTAATATGTAGGTTTTAAAATGTTCGTCCGACACTCAAGCGGAGCCTAAAATTTCCGTTTGTACCTATGAACTCAATTTAATATGTACACGCAAAAGCATATGAGCGCCTTTGACCCGCGAACAGCATCGTGCAAGGTTACTCGTAGTCTACGGTCGTATTAAATTTAAAAAGAATAACACGCCAGTACTTAAACACACACGTTTCATTACAACGTATACAGCTCGTTGTGCTCGGTGTCACACGCCAGTACGAACTATCAAATTTTAGCCAGAGTGAATCTTCAGTCGGGTACTATGATAGCTTCGAATTTATAATTCATTCGCGAGGAAATTAGCTGGTGCATGAAGGGCACAAAGTTCTCCTACAACACGATCGCACTAATTTTTTTTTGCTTTTGCAATAAAAGCTAGTGAATGAATTGAGCTGCAATATATATATATATATATCCCCGTATAGTCTCATGAATTCACACGCGAAGTCTTCGACAAAGTGCAGCTACGAAAATGCTTGTCTCGTTATCTGTACATTGGGCCTCCCATAGTTTCGAAATCAGAACTACAGATGAAGGGAGTGTATCCGTTTGTTACAAGTGCTGACAACTCTTCGGCGTTGCTAAGATGCCACCCCTAGATAAAGAAAGAAAAGACCCAATAGTCTTATATTTCCTTAAAACTGCGCGGATTGTCAGGATAGTGTTAAATGCCTGGCTGAAAAAGATACGTTTCTTCTGCAATAACTACACATAGGCACGCTTTTTGCCAAAGATTTTTTTGAAAATATGAACAAAAAACCTCCATCGGCTGCTATCTTGCACTTGACTCTCTGCGAATGACGCCATATTAGGCCCTGGTATGGAATCAGCTTCGTTTAAACAGCATTGTCCTATCCAAAACGAGCGATCATGGCCGCGATATCTCTCGTCCAATTCATGACTTTTTTCGCTGCCTTCTGCAGCGAATGCGACAGCCTTCAAAAAGGCTCAATACATCTCGTGCCTACGAGCACACTAACCTTTATCCCAACGTGATTACGATGCTAATCTGTGCCTTATTGTTCGATTCCTTTACACGAAATACATGAACTAGAAAATATACTTTATCACAGAGTCAAGAAAATCGTTAAATATCTCTCACTCTCTTCGGAATCTTCAATAACTTTCCGCACCCCCTTGAAAACCCCCTTACTATAATTCTACACCGATTTCACTTCATTCAGAAATATCGTTAGCGAGATCTGTCCGCCTCCCCAGCCGAGCGAACGCCACGTTCCCTAATAGTAGCTTATTGGCCATAGGAGCGACAAGCCCCAAGCGACACCGCATACGTATGGTCCCATCGTAGACATCGTTTCGGATGGGGGTCGGATGTCAACCATCGGTCGCAAGCGATAATGCTGCCGACACATGCGGCCGTGCCTGTATCACGGCGATATCTGGCGTAGCTTGTTGTAATAATAATGATTATAGCTACTGACGTATTTGTTGAAGCGTGAACGACGGACGCTCGCTAGATGCCAGCCGGCCAACCTAGCGCGACTGTCTGCCTGCATCCCAGCAGCTCCTACTCCGCAATGCGATTATAATAACCCCACACCCCCTACTCTATGATCCGACCCATATATATATATATATATGTGTGCATGCATTTGCGTTAGCCGTAAGTGTAATTGCCACCTCGCAAATGATCCAAAACGAACGAGTCATTTATTTCTTCCCTCCCAAATCCCCTTCCAGAGGGTAGGGTCTTTCCTCCTCGGCGGCGTTGGCCGACCGTCGTTGGACAGCCTCCTCTTGATCGTCAACCGTTTTCCCATCGGTGACCATAACTCGTTTTCGTTTTCGCCAAGTGGCTAGTTTCGAATCGGTGGATGCATGTGTGTCTCTGCCCATGTATTCATCCTTGAGTGTTCGATCCGATGTCACGATGCCCAATGTATTCGTGGTAGATGTTATAAGGGATATGTGCATCTATTAGATACGCGTATCTTGAGGGCCATTCCTGTGGCCGTCTGGCCCTGTATGAAGCGAGGCCTGTTTGACGCCGAGTGAAAACACCAATTCTTCCATACGGGCAGGGTGCATCGTTTGACAGCGAGCCTGATCTGTTATATGCAGGAGACAACTTGCCCGCTCGTGACTGCTGCTCAAGACTTCCAATGGCCTCCTGTACGCTGAATATGGCTATTTTCAGGTGTCTTTTCTGATGCTCCAGTATAATACTATGTACATATGTATCTATTCTATTTGGAGGCATTTCAAACCATCGCTCGCATCGAGAGCTCGTGTCTGTGAGATTTTCGATTGGTTCATTAATCATCGTTCCAAGATGGCTAGCTCGTCCGAGCCACCGAAAGCCGAGCCTGTCGGAGGCGGTGAGGTCCAGACGGCTCACCAGTAGATGGTCGTAGACATCGGTTAGCTCGTCATACCGAAACAATGAGAAGGCAAATATCTATCTATGCTTCCAGCTCAGGCTGTGACTCCTACAGGTCTAAATATTCTCGATTTAGACCTGAGCTAATCTAAGGTCTATCTCAGCAGAGCCTGCCAACAACGCTTCCTATTTTCTTTTTGAATATCGAAAATATTGCTCAAAATCCCCCCAACCTTTAACTTTGATGACACTTAGCATAGTATGTTCAGTTCTATATACGAAAATGAATCCTTAGTTATGGCATGAGAGGGAAGGAGTAGCTTTTCTAGCCAAAGCGTTAATTTACGTCATCTGTAAATTGACGGTAATTATATATATATTTGCGCCCTCCAAGTAATGGCCAGGTTGGTTTTTTTACTTCAGCATTTGGAACACCTCCATGTCCATGGGCAACTTATGGACATTTGCAAGAAATACAAGGAGGAACGCCTCCTCCTAATTCAATTCTGGTGTGGTATTATTAGCTAAGTTACTTACTAACCTTGTTGTGAATTGTCGTTATCGACATTTTTATGTATTCAAAACATTGCTGTTCATGCTGGTGTAAAACTGGCAACGTTTAAATACGTTCGCGAATTTGAGAAAAACACTGCTAGTAAGGCCAGCAAACCTGCCTGCCGTTCCTCCAAGGTCTTTGTGGTCGTTCTCCGATTTCATCTCGTCCCGAACTCGATATCGCGAACATGGACCTGAGCTCTGGAGTTCTTAAACGAACGTACCGTACACAGGCCAGCGAGCCGACTCCATTTCTGCACCGCGGCGGTGATCGATCCCCATCCTCTTTATGGGAACGAAGAGGCTCGTCGTGCAGCACTTTGCTTAATGGACAGGGCCAAGCTAGCAAGGGCAAAACAACAGCAATGAGGACCATGACTTCAGCGGCACCGGCTCCGCTTGGCCCTTGCGAAGGATAAGCTCGCCCGTGTCGGGCTCGTGAGGAGCGCCCACGTCGGTCTTCTCGAAGACATCAGCAACCAGCGAGGTCCAGCGTCCCCTCGCCGGCGTTGCTAAGAGTGAACGCCCGCAACCCAGCTCCCCTTCTCACAAGCTACTTCGAGCTCGTTTTCCCATCGGCTGCCGCTCCTAATGGCAATATTTTTCTTATTTTTTCCTTCTTGTTATTAAAGATATGGGGCTGCCCGACAAACGCATATTCCTTTCCGGTGTCCTCGGTGTTTGTGTCGACGCACGCTCTCTCTCTTTCTCTCGCTCTCTGCCCTGCCATATCCCTGCTTTTTCTTTCGCTGCTGGATCGTCTGTGTACGTCTTTTGGTCATCCGCGTCCTCCGACACTGCCGTCGCAACCACCTCCTCTTCACCTCGCTGTCCCATTTTCTGTCTCGATATGTGACCGTGTGTGGGATGTGGCTGGGGTGAATGTGTGGCCTTTCCGTATATAATGATAACATGTGGCCCGCGCGTTACAAAATATCCCCGTGCAACGTATTGGAGGAGAAAGCAAAGAGGAGGATAGGGCTGCCGCGAAGCGCCGCGCGGATGAATGAATGGAGAGCAGGGACGGCTGGGCCCTTATTAGAGCGAGAGTCTCTAACTTCCATCTCGATGAGCGCGACCGTGGTGTCGGAGTGCGAGCGAGCCTTGCTGGCTCGTCCGCTCGCTAGCTTGTTTGCCCGCTGACTGGCTGGCTGGCCGGTCGGTCGGCCGGTGGCGCTTTGCAGGCGTCGCGCTAGTCCCGGAGATACCGTCGGGAGGAACTCAAGAAGCCTCTTCCACTGGACCAGCTTTCCTGCCGCTTGCCGCTGCCCTCCCGGGACTGGAAGGCGTTGCTGCCGCCGACCGAGTGGGTGTCTTTCGAAGGAGCGCGCAGAGGATGGGCAGGCAGGCAGACAGAGTGAGAGAGAGAGAGAGCACAGAGCACAGAGATCGATGCTATAATCTGCCTGAGTGGCTGGGTCTCCGGTAGCCCAGCGTCTTGGACCCCAGCGGACGCGTTGCGTGTGCCACGCAAGCATGTGTTCGACACTGCGCAAGTGATCATAGCAATTACATTAACGTCTTATGACAAAATGCGAACAATCCAGAGAGCAGGACAGGGGAGCCGCCTCAGCAGTGGTGGCGGCCATCACTGACGACGACGTCATGGGAGAGGGTGGGAAAATTGCTCGGTGACCGGTATCTTACAATGGGTATCGAATCGCAGAACTGTAGTTGAATGGTCTATAAATATATATATATATATATATATATATATATTTAAGTGAGAGTGCACGTAATCTTTGTCAAATTCTGCTCATCATGTAGTGATAAAAATGCGAAACTCAACAATCGGTTGATTGCAGACAGCATCAGATACATCAAACGAAAGGGGGGGCGCTCGTTATCCCGGCGTGAGGAATTCATGTTTTCAGTAATGTGATTAGCCAAATAGATTAAACTTTGCAAGGAAAAACAAAACTCTGACAATCGCCTGTGGTAGCCGCCTTTTACTGTACCCTACTCCATAGGGATTACGCACAGCAGGCCGTATAGAACGGCCTATATCGGAAGTTCCGTGTCAAACATATTGTCGAACCACGTTATGTGTAATGCTTTCAGCGGCGTCAAACTTTGCGGCTGCCCTCGACTCCCGTCGTAAGGGATAAGCGAATTCGAAGATGTCCTTTATAAAGTAGGATATGGAAGCTTTTCCTCTACGAAGGGATCACGGCGAGGAAGATCCGTTTACAGCCAGCACATCTGGCTCATATGTCGCCTAGCTTTAAGCCGATTTAAATTTTATAGGACAGCCTTGAATGGAAACAGCCTTTACTTTACTAAAGTATTTTCCCAAATCCTCAAGCAGAGTCTCCTCCCCAAGTTGAGGATGACGTTCACGCTACACTTGAAATTTTCTGCTGCTTGTAATTTACACTGTACGCCGGCTTGAAGACTTATCATACATTCTGACAAAATCTAAATGTAGAAGTCTGCAGGAAATCATAAACAATAGAAAAGCAATAGGGTTGTTTTCAGTTGGAAAATGTGTGCTTCGAGATGTGGTGCACAGTTGTAGAACGGCGTGTGCGTGTGTGTGTATGGACCTTCATTTGGGATTGCAATAAAAATTCATCATTTAACAAAAGATCGACGCGTGAGTGAGTATGCAGAAACACCGCAAAGAGAATAGAGGGTGTGCTTTGCTCAACATAATTTGACGTTTTCCAGACACGAATCGGACATCCATAAAGCGGGTCTGGTAAATCTCGCTGACTAACATCGAAAACACAATACTCGGCAAAATCACGTTGATATCGCGAGAAAACTCGAGCTAATTGTTCTTTGAAACCAAGGGACTCTTTCATTTACTATTTACTAGTCAATAATAAAAGGGATGCTTTATTAAGAAATATGGGCTATTCGGAACGGATTCATCTTCGGCTGGGCCGAATTAATGTGATTCACTAGGATTGTTTAAAATTTTAATTCTTTTAAGGCTCTAGCGCATTCTGCAAAAAATGTATTTGCATATTGGCTTAATAGACGAATTATCTCTGAGCTCAGAGATAATTTCTATTAAGGAAATGCAACAGGTTGAAGGACGCTCTAACACGATGCAAACAGATAACTGCAATATGTTATATTACATATAGCGCATTTCTTCTAACGTGTTTGGTTAGCGTAATACGATGACATGGGTTTCCGTAAGACAAAGCCCGCGTAAGATACATCCAGTCTAAAAATATTATTTAGTGTAGTATGCAATGTGAAATTAACATATATATATATATATATATATAATAATGAGGAAACCTGTACTTTACGCGCCATTACTATTCATTGTTATTAACTATCTTTATTGATAAATGCCCAAGTACAAACACTTTATCGGTTTATATATGTCCCTGGGGATGCTGCAAACAGCCTTGTGTGCATCTGTTTTCAGAGAATCTCCAGTGTCTCCAAGTGTGCTCTAGGGATGATAATCGAAGAAGACTGCTCTAGCACAGAGATTGTCTGAATTATTTTATCGTGGTCTGGCTTTCTGTACAAGACTGGAACTATTTCGAGGCGAAAAGCCATAGAATTTGCATGAAACGGAGAATTGAAATGAATGTTTTTAACGAAAACATTGGGAAGAAAGCGCATTGACAAAACAACATATTTCAAAGACGCATCTACCCCAGATCGATTGAATCTAGAGGCTAAAACCAAGACATCACATTTATTGGTTATGAATATTGCATATTGAAATGCGTATTGTGCACCGAGTGGGCTCGAATTCGATACTTTCTGAATGAACGTTGAATTCATCTTCCATATAAATTAATTCGATATCTTCTGAGTTATCATATTGCTGTTGACTTTGTAGCCAAATTAAAGTGGAATACGTTTTCTACAAAAGACATATCAAATCACTAATTATATGAGGATTTTGATCAAAGATATGTTCGATGTACTTTCGCAGATGCATTCTCGATTACCAACACCATTGTTCTCTCTTTGAATCTATTGAATTACTGCTGCGCTATTTTTGAGCAAGTTGAACATCTTTGGATAGTCTCAGGCGTCACACAAATGTCGGAGTTCTAAGGAGCACATGGCTGGAGATCTAATATTGTAATCACTCAAGCACGGCAGCCTTAAGTGCCGCATGAGACTTCCGCGCATAGCTCGAGCTGCGAAGCTACTGGCTGCCGTAAAGTGTGTGTAGTGTATTTTCAGTCTAAATCATGCTGGCACGATCTTGCCTGTGAGCTGTGTCCAATGAGACCCGATTTGTAGTTTGTCAGTGCAAATGTTCGTATAACCCCTTGTTCCGTGTGACGTTAGATTTCTATCCATAGCGGGGTGTGCCGGTGGCTACTACTACTACTCTCGTTCGCCATCCTGGTCACGGCACCACCTGGCCGAGACATACGGGAAATCTGGCTAATTCCATTGCTGATCATTTTCGGTGGTGAAGCTTTAAAACTGCGCAGAAGACATTTTAACGGTTTGTGTAGCGTTAGAGGATTACAAGAAAAAAGGGGGCGTTCTTCTAATCGCTTTCCACAGCAATGACACAGAATTTTTCTCGTGCACCCACGCAAATACGCTGGACGAACGTTTAGCAAGGTTGCAGCAGGTTCTGCACGTTTCCTTTCGTGTCTAATTAGGTGATTTCATAAGCTGACCAAGCGAGATTTGATAAGGCCTCTCTCTCACTCTCAAAACGTGAAGACACGTCGTGCTGTTTGGACCGAGTGGAAATTGCAGCCGCGATGGGACACACTAATCCGATCTCGTAAATTTGCATTGTTGTTGCTGTTGTTAGCGGCGGTGGACTTCGCTGAGGAGTTTGCCTGCCCAGAAGACATGAGGCCGCATGATGTTGCTGCGAAGGAGCACCGAATGAGTTTTCCGAAGAATCGTGTCAACGTGAGATGCGTCCAAGTGAGGGCGTATGAGAAAACGACTACCAAGATGACAAGCGACTAAGCAGCTTCATGTCCACCTTAGAAGAAGGTACTGTATTTTAAATGTGCAGAGCTGAGACAAAAAAAATAGGATTTTATCTTTAGGCGACAGCGCGGCAAAGGGGTTGCAGCGTGTGTCACGGAGAAATCTCCTCTGTTTTTAGCATCATCAGCTTATCAGTGGGCTACAAAGGCTTGCAAGCCGCCAAGTTCCAGCAAGAGTGTGGTCACCTCTTCCAGTATCTTTTCGCGTGATTTCCAAGTCTTCGAACCGATTTAAAGTCACGGTATATAAATAGACATACTCTCAAAAATGATCAATGAACTCGGAATACACTGGCTGACTTGGCATCGCATTGCATATTTCGTTCAAAAGTTATTTACAAAACGGGCATTGCCGTCGACGGAAATGGCGCTGAAACGTAACATGGCCGCTTACCGCTCACTAAATCACTGGTATTGCTAAAAAACAAGAAGGCCAAGAAAAAGTTTTTGGCGGTGAGTTGTGCCTAGCCAGGTAATGCAGATACTTTGAATGACTTCTCCAGATGCAATGGGATACATGTCCTCGTATCGCCCAAGAAGGAAGTCCGATAAATTGTATAAAAAAATGCTTTAGAACAGCTTGTATAGCATTTTATACTGTGAATATCGTGAGACGAAATCCGAGAGGCAAAGTATGCATGCACGCTGCCTTGCTGGAAAGGCCTATCTGCATTGGTATCAAAACATATCCTGCATTCATCTTCTGAGTGGCGTTGAAAGTGACGCGAAATGTGGGCCTAAGTGTCGGGGAACCGTAACGTGTTTAAATACATTTCAAATTCAATATCTTAACTATATTTACGTGAAATATAGCCTTGGAGGTAGGCGCCTTTTTGGTGGTGTTAATTTATTAAGCTAGAACGTACATTTCTGATTCATAGTTGATCGATTACTTAAGTAAGTTGTTTGAGATCAGGTTCTGCGTAGCACCGTGTTGCTCCATGCATTTGTGGGAGACTTTGCGAAGCAACCAAGGAGCATAATATATTGGACATGCTATTACTATCTATTTATACGCGATATCGTGGCACTCTATCTAACGAGGCCTTCCTACGACCCGCTTACTTCAGCCCATCCGCATTAACCTATTAACGAGTAGTACGCTGATTAGGTGTTGATCATCTGGCTAACTTGCCTAAGGTAATGAATCGCCTATCACATCCTGACGGCGATACAGTCGTTACAATCTGTTAAATAGCAATAGCCCCCAGGTCGAGAACGCCCTCGGTTGTAATAGCAGTCCAGTGTGTATTTACACTTTTAAGGAGATTAATTAATCATAGCTAATCACGAACTTTACGCTCGAGCTGCCTGTATAACTTGCATGAAGAAAATGTTTCACAAGTCGTTATGAACCTTTATTTGTAAGCTGAGTATTTTCTCGTTGGGCTCTGTTGGTGAGGGTAGTTCATAAGTGCTAGATTACACCTAACAGAGGAAAAAGGAATTGAATCTTCCGGGCTGATTCACAGACAACATTTGAAGTCCAATTGCTAAAGTCCATACGGTACAATTGCTGTCGGCATTGCTTCATAAGACGGTCCCCTTTAAACGCGTGGCAATCGAACCCGTGCACCTTCGTATCTTCCGGTTGCAAGGCGCACAAGATACCTAACAGGGGCATCTGAATGGTAGATATCTGTAACTACCAATAATACAATTGTCATATATATGTAATGTTAATGTAACTTAGGTATCATTTTTTTCACGGGCTGAAAGTCTACGGACTAATATAATGCAGGTAGCTATTGTCGGAATCATAATGGATAACAGAGATTGGTCGCTAAAAGACTGCTGCGTTACCGGCTCTTTTTCTCTGTCTCGTAAAGCGTACAGACCTGAATCATTCTGTTGGACAAATTGATTCCCGGAGGACGAGATTTACGATCAAGGCCACAGGTCCTTTTGTAGACCCCGTGTAGTGACAGACTGCTGCAGCCTGTAAATAAAAGCAAACCTTTCTGCCTAAACATTTCAGGGTAGAGGTATAGTCGGTTTGCTGAGACGAGAAAGATATAACGAAGCTTGTATTGTATAGTGACTACAGCACAATACACGTTGTCAACATAGGCAACAGGGGTTCTCTTTCTCTCTTCTAGATTTGCATTGGCTGACACACTTTACTGGTGGCCCTATCTTAGAACTTTTATCTGGTAAGTTGATGTATAAGCTATAATAACACATCGTAAATACAATAAATTAAAATAAATACATTTATTACAATACATTTTACCTTCTTAAATTCGCTATTTATCAATTAAATAATAAGTCTGCCGGATATATTGGAGAAAAAAAAGTCGGAAAATCTCGCGCGCAATTGATTTACATTTGCCTCCCTCAATCAAGCACGAGTCTCGTAGCGTCCGCTAGGCGAAGCCGCTTTCATTCACTCCTGCCTTTTGAAAAGTGGGTGGCAGTGTTCCATGTCATTGCAACTATACTAAATAGTATCGCTCATCTAAGCGACGGCTAGTCGTGATGCACGAAGTGCAGACGATTCCTTTCCCGACCCTTGGGGTCTGTTCCCGCAACGCAGCGAAACGCGCTGCTCGGAGGAATTTTGATTTCGCCATTTTCTATTGCGTTCGTTCCATTTTCTATTTTCTATTCCTCTTTCGCCTGCCTCTCTCTCTCTGTGTCTCTCGCTCTCTCTCGGGCCCGACCCTTTCGTATAGGCTTCTATGAGCTTCATGGAGGTCCAAGCTGCGCGTAGCATTGCGGGTTCGCTTTTCGCATGAATGAGTACTAGGTCTGAGCACGCGAGCCGAGCGCAACGCGCCTCTCAGCGAGGGCCGTGGCATTGCACGATATGCCATAGGCGAAAGCGTGATCTCTCAGCATACTGGCGGTTGGTAAAATCGCTGGGACTAACTGGCGCTGGGGTTTAGTTCAGCAGTTTCGTTAAGCGGTATGTAGGCAGTGCTCCCACACAGCACGCTTTGCGGTGGAACACCAGCTTCGAAGACGGTTAGCTCTAAGGCCGTCCTCTAAGGTCAGCGCGACAGCAAGACACTGTCACGCGACTGCGGGGTGGCGCTGAGCGCACAGTTGCAGTTCCCGAAACCAGGCAACGCACTTGCTGCACCATTGAGTTCAGCGGTGTACGCCGGCAGACCGGTGTATACCTCGTGCGTCTGCTAGCCAGATAATTTTCGGCATACTACGAGATTAGTCAAGCGACGGTTACCAATTGGAGAAGTCCTACCGGAGACAAATGAATTCAGCAGTCGCCGTGAAAGGCTAAATTAGAGCGGGAGCAAACGGCTTGTTACGGGATGCGCATAGCTCCCCAGTACTCTCGCCTTCTATGACTGCCATAGCTCTTGAACGCTGCCGAGTCACGCGGTGGTTACGGCCGTCTCGCGTTCGCATCGAGGCATCCGACGAAGGCGAATGTCACGCACAGTCACGTGTCCCCTTACCTTGTGAATGTCGACATCATGAAGAGCTAGCAAAATGGTGGCCATCGTGACGGGAACGCGTTCGCGTTGCACGGCTTGATGGCGTGAGGGTTTTTTGCGACGCGGACGCGCGCGACATTGTGACACGCACGAGCGGTGGCCCATGTACGAGGTCGTTGCTTGTTCGGATTCGCCTCCAAAATGCCCTCACGTGAACTTCGCCACTTCCATAAGAGAGTTGGTTGTAGCCTTCGATATTTTGTGCTGCAGCTTGAGCATAAGCTGACACAAAAAAAAATTGAAAATATTAGTTCGATGAATAACAGGTCGAACTCGGCTCATAAACATCCAATTCTTGTTTGCTTCATGAAGTGTAATCTGTCCGAAAAACAGAAGAAAACATTATTAAAAATATGCTGCTGCTTTGCATTTTTTAATAACATATATTTATACATAGTGTTCTGCTCTAAGGGTGTTTCTTATGAATTATTAAGCTCCCGTCAGCAGCGATTAAATAAATATTAATAGAAAATTGTGTATCCTCCGACCAACTCGTCATCCGATACCAGAGGCTACTACTATACTTTAGCACAAAGATGAAATTTAAAGCTGTTGATTATTTAGTGGGCACGACTTTCAGAAGAATGAAACTCGTGAAAGATTCCACGCAAAACTCGGCAGTTTAAATGGTCAGGTTGTAGATTCGGTCGTTCTGATGAAAGAGACCAAAAAAGCCTACCACAGAATCCCCCTCAAACTATAAACACCTCTGGTTTGTAGCGTGGTATTACACGGCCAGTTCCCATCAGGTTACCGTTCCCAGTTGCGAAGATCACCGCCTCCCACTGCCCAACGTCACTATAAAAAAGACGTTATGTTCAACCACCTATGTACTATTACTGAGATACCTAATATATATATATATATATATATATATATATGTTCAATACGGGCGCAATGAGAGACTCGACCTGGGAGCAGGTAGACCGTAAAAATCGTCACGTCGTGACAAGATTTGCGGCGCCCGCGTTTCATCATGGTTTGGTGTGGGGAACGCGGTTTCCATGACCCGAGCGAATCCTGCCGATGCCTTAGATGCGGAGCCTCCTGCCCGCGATACATACTGCTGCAACCTGCCAACACATCACTTCGCTCAACAACCTGGCGAGATCGTCAAGCAGCGGATGACCAGGATGAACGGCCCTCAGTACCTTCTGCATATAGTTTCTATATCTTATATATTGTATGAATATTATAAACTCTGATCATATATATACATATTTAGACGCACATACAAGGTTAAGGTCAAAATTTATTGTACGTTATCACAATTGCATGATACCTATCTCGAGGCATTGTTACAACATAAGACATTGTGTCCAACAAATAGAAATATTCGTATTATTGCTTGTGAAGCCATGTTCTTCTATATATATATATATATATATATATTAGATATATCATACGTAATGTTCATGATATAACAGTTAGTGTATCTAGTGGTTTACTTGCCTAAGACAACTCGTCTGCAATGATACTGCAACAACCAGTTTAAGTCACATTGGGGTCGTGATTTAGTAATTCGCCTGTTAATGTTGACTGAGTTTGGTATTGCGAATATACGATCCATATATATATATATATATATATATATGATGTTGAAGAGAGTGAAATGACCATTCCGAAGTTCCGAGAAATCGCTTTAACACAAATAGACAATAGTAGAAACCATCGCATGTGGCCGTGGCTACTGCGGCAGGCGGCGGCGGCGGCTAACGGCGATCACACTGTGGGATACCAAAATGGGTGGGGTGGAACGCCAAGCGTGTCCGTCAGGGAATTGTTGTTTGCTTTTGTGCCCGTTGTTCGTTTGCCCTCGCAACCGACGATCTCGCTCTCTGGCCGTATCTATCTCTCTCTTTCTCTCTCTGTTCATGGAAGTCGTTTCGGCACGAACTCGTGCGTGCATGAACGTTTGTATTCTAGTACTCTATTTGGTCTGTTAGAGGAGGCGAATACATAAGCGTCATTTCGTGCGTGTCATTTGGGAACTGAACAAGACTGCTCATGGTGCCAGGGAGTGCGTTCGTAGGGTGGCGTTTTGCTCCAGCAAATTGCTCTCCAGTACCCGCGTACGTAAATACTCGTGTATACTACCCCCGACTATGCTGGACCAACCACCTGAACAGTATGGCGGCAAGCTTATTTACCAACGACACATAAAAAGAACAATCATATTTGACTGTAAGGCCAAGACAGTTTGTTTATAATACGATTAGGTTGATTCAAACGAAGCCGCCAGATTTCCTTTTTCAAATTAAAAATGAGTTTTTACTACAGTTAGTTATTCATATTATTGAAATATTTGTTGTATATTGCAAGTATGATTCCTGAGAGTTTATTGTAAGTTGCCATCTGGTTCGTACCAGATGTATACTCTTCGCTGTATATTCCTCGTGCGATCTTCGCATACAATCGTTTTGAGACCAGATACGGTCTCGTTGAGTGCTGGATCGAACTCGTTCGAATTTTGGTGGTCGGTACATAGACTATTCAATTAGATACAACGACAGAAGTCTGTATCTGGAGATACATGCGGGCTGACTCCATCACTTGACTCGGCCAAAAGTTCCCTAACAGCAGCACACGCGTACACTTGTTTGCAGCAAGCCACGTATCCAGATTCTCTGCCAATAAGTTTTTGTACACCTCCCCGGTGACAGAGGTAGGAATCAATAGAAACCCATGGCCGTAATCAGCGAATATTCGCTCCGATTCAGCTGTTTCGTCCGAGTCGGAATACTCGCGACGCTGCTTCCTGTCGGGCTGCATGTACCATTTGACCCATGACTCATCAACTGTGAGTTCTTCAGAAGTTTTTCAAAGGAAATTGATGTTTGATATTTTTACCTAAAATCCATTAGTCGGAATTCCCGTCCACAGTAAATTCGTTGTCCGATTTCAACATCTGTGCGCACCTGTTTTGTTATAATTTCGTTGCGAAAACAGGAAGGCTATAGTTAAAAGTCCGGCGGCTTTGCTTGAATTAGAACATAATTTATCCATTATTTTTTTTCCATCAATTTTTACCATTATTGACATCAAACATATCCGTCTGCAGCACCATTAATATACCATTGTATCGCATTATAGACGACAACGAATGAGCCCATAAATGTATATGATATAACACAATCACGGGGTGCGCTTCATGTACACCTAATGAGTGACATCCGTTCTATTGCTACTCATGCGCCTAGATTGTCATAGATTAATTTCATTAATTTGTCTCGTGTTATTCCCTCCACCGTTTTTTGTACCACGACGCCTTATCCTCAATCACCGCCGCCCGATATCTGTTGAGATTCGTCCACCGTACGAGTATCCCATTTACACTATATCTTACTAGCGCCTGTACCAAGGTCCTTTACAAGTGTTCGCCGGGTTACAGGACAGGGAGCACGACTCGCAACACGACACGGGAACGGCGCCGACGAGTGTCACCAGTTAGCTGTATCACGTGCGCGCTATCGTCTCCACGACATCTTGGTTGGCCGACGGGTGGTCGGGCCAAGTGAGACCATTTTTTTTTGTTTCGCCACCGGACCGAGATCCTTTTTCGATGACCTTGAGTGTGACACACAATATGGAAGGGTGCCAACGAGGCCGACAACGACGACGACGACGACGGCGGCTGAGGGACGTGATGTGCTCGAGTGGATTCGGCTCCACAGCAACGCCTCGAGATGGGGCGGGTGCCAAACCGAAATGGGATGAGCAATGTTTCCTGCCAGAGTCTCGGGTTAGCCCGATGTGTTATTGCCTGCGTATCCTGCTAACGGCTAACGGCGTCGCTCCTGGCTGCTGCTGCTGCCGCCGCCAGTGCTGGTGCAGCTTGTCCACTCAGCCATGACCCTTGCAAGTCCTTTATTTCGCGTACGTATCTATGTTGCTTTCGCTGCCCAGTGGGAGAACGACGCCGAGACCAATGACGGCCTTGCCTTGGCTGTGTGACTCAGACACGAATGAGTTCAGCGTCGTTCGTATGTTCGTTTGAATTTGTTACTTGTCCGGTTCGTGACAACGGCAGCGACTATCGAAGGTACTACTACTACTGATTAGAGTTAACTTATGTATAATGAGAAATAGTTGGCTCTGAATCTAGAAGGGATGTTATGGATTAAAAGAAATTCGGATAATCCAACTTGCATGACGACGGGATAATATATGTATATATATATATATATATGCGGATCGAATCGTCATTTCATGAATAAAATACTTACCAACTAGTCGCCATAAGAGCTCGCCTGTGAAGATTTCTTTCCAGAGGGGATTGTATGTGAAGCAGGATGTTACACCAAGACGGAACAGACGCTTGCCACTACTATGTACGCTGTACGTGTGACCACGCTTGGCATGCTTACAGTTCATTTTGCCTTGAGGCGTCTTGTATATATATATATATATATATATATAGATGTCTGGGGTGCAAGTGTATTCGCGATGCATTCCTGATGACTTCCGGCTAACGAACCGCTTGCTCCACGTAGTGGCCGAAGCGTAAAGGACTCTGCCAAACGAGACGCGGAGTTATATGGACGGCGTCAAGAAATGTGAAGGACGTACCGCCCCCGCTGTTGGGGTGGCCACAATCCACCCAGAACTCGGTTCTCCTTGCATGAGGAATATATCGGCCGCGTCGCAACCGGCGAGTGCCAGCAAGCCACCGGGATGCTTCTGACCCAACTATTATATGTGGCCTGGGAGGCCTTAGGCAACTGTCGCCTTTCGAGGCGCTGGCGATGCTAAGGACGTGTAGAAGGGTCGACCCATAGCATACATGGATTAGAATGGATCTTGAAGCTTGGATAGAAGATGACCAACCGCTACAGAAACGATACAAAGAAGTCCGTCTTGCGATTACGTTGTTGTCGAGCAAAACGGATGTCGCTGTGCCATTGCTGTTTGAGGTCGCTTATAACGGCTACGCAAAGCACTTGCAGAACAAACTCACACTGGTGCATGTTGCTGTTGGCGCGATATCGGCTCTTGCGTGTTGCGATAGCACAGCGGCATCCTGCTTGTTCGCTGGCGTACCGCGTTCGGTGCGGCTAGAATACAGAGAGAGAGGAGAGAGGTTGTGCGGGGCAGACCACCCAAAAATTATCTGTGTTGCCGCGCGCGCTCTCCTCTTTGCTCGCCTCGGGCGACGTCGCTCGCAACGTCGACGACAACGCGCCAGCGTACCGACGCTGTTGTTGTTGTTGCGTTGGTTGGCTACGCGCAATCTAACTACAGGCCCCGATGGTACGATGTCTGGAAGAGAGAAACCGCCTGGTAGTGCGGCGTTTCTGTTCATGTTTCGACAGCGTCCCGGTCACCACTGGCTCGATAGTGATAGTGGGCCAAGGGGAAGTTGAGTCCATGAGAGCCCTGTGGGCTGATAGTCCACAGCGGTCGGTGCAGGCATTCTTTTTTTTTTGCTAGAGTCAACTTATTTCGTTCCTTCAGATTTCGCTGTTCCGCAGATTTCTGTAGTATTGCTTTTCTATTTCGTGTACGTTCGCGCCTGGTGTAGGGCAGTAATGCGGGGTGTGTGATCTATAAAAAAAAAACGAGAAAGTCTATTCTATTCATGGTACGCGCTGGTCGCTGATAGTAAGTGCTTTATGCTGATCTATACGTGACAGGGAAGAAGTTAGAATTCACGTTGTGTTGTGATACGGATAAAAGGAATACGCGCGGATGGCGTAGAGGGGACTCAACAATAACCCTCCACCTGCTGTGTGACATATAAGAGAGCTTAAGCATTGTAAAATTGCAGCTCCTTTAATAAACCAATAAAACCTTTACCTTACCCACTGGTGGAGTCGGTACACCGAAGAGGATCCGGCTTAGACACGTTATACTTCCTTAACTAGACTGTTCATTAATTTATCGATCTCTTGAGATAAGCAAAATTCAACTTAGCATCAATTAACTTTGGGGCAGAGTTGAGTGAACGACGACAGTGATGAGTAGGCTATTGTTAGCATACAGCCAAATTCAGCGTTTCTTCTCCACATTGTTCAACATCGTCGTAAGGAAGTACCCAATGTCTCGTCTGTCGTTCATATTTGTCCACAAATCATCCGAGTGGAAACACAATAGAGATCACTAGTCTATAGCGTGCACTTCATCACATGGAAATATAGTGAGGGTATGCGTAAGCCGGTTCAGCCCAGCTTCATCATCTTCGAGTAATAATCGTAATAACGAAAGTTGTACACTTTCGTATCGTGGAGTACTGTGCGCTAAAATATCTACGCGTCCAACCAATGAACCAAGTACGATATACGTTTGTATTTAGTCTTTTGCGGGCTACCTTAAGCATTGTAAAATTGCAGCTCCTTTAATAAACCAATAAAACCTTTCTCTTTACCTCTGTGCAACAGCTGGTGCTGAGATTTACTAGACATTCACCTTTACAGTACTGACTATCGACCCGGGATCTATGATTGAGGATGACGTTGACTGTATCGCAAGTTGAAAAAAAAGACAAAAAAAACATTTTTAGGTGTACCTTGGAAGATATATCGTCCATGTGAAGATCCCCGTGCACCTATTCCGCGTACAGTACTGTTGACGAACGTATTTAATAGTATATCGTAATTTTGCTACGAATTCTCGCGCAAAGAAATCATCTCTACAACGACACGTATCCCACGTATCCCATTGGTTATCTAACCATATCTTCAACGTCTAACTGCTTGTATACGGTTATCCAGGGGATCAGCGGGCCGGACGACTATCGCGGAGCATGTGCGTGTCATACCCGAAGAACCGAGCTGCGATCCGCAACTTTACTTTCATTTTGGTGTTACCTAGAATCCACATCTAAATCAGATCGAGGCTATCTCAGAGAAGCCAATTCTACTCGGGAGTTTCGGCCAGCTGAAAAACTCGCGTCTTTTTGTTAGTGCACACCGGGAAGAAATCCGTTCGATTTGTTCCGATTCGATGAGAGATTTAAGTTTCCAATATCCCAGTCGCCACTTGCCAGCGAACGTCCATGGACACCAGCTTTACGGATGGCTTTTGGAAAACGGCTCCATTTCGTGCTGCTACATAAATACATAGCTACAGGCGCAATGCTGTCTCCTCTGCGGGTCAGTGGTATAAAGGACATCGCTGTCCAATTTTGCCGTCGGCGACTCTGCCGCTGCTGCTGTGAACATTCGGCCGAGACTGTTCTACCTAATCTACAACGAGCTTAAGGATTTTTCAACCGATGATGAATTCAATTATCAATTCAATGTAATGTAACTATCCGTTGTTACTCGGGTATTACTTTGGAGAGGCTCTCATTAAATATTAATACGGTAACTAGAGGTTGGTATAGCGGGATATCAAAGAGAGGTGGTTCTGTCGACCAGACCGGTAGACTTGCTTGCGTGACAGGACATCCAGGGAAAAGGAGATGAAGTTCTCGCACGAATCAGTGCCACTATTTTATCATGTATAGAAAAATAATTGTACACGTATCGCTTTTGTGTAGGGATTGAAAACAACTGGCGCCCATTTCTATAATTGAATAAATAACAAAATTATATATATATATATATATATATATGTATATATATGTGGGGTATTCGAATCGACACTCGACCATAAGGCGGGTTGCGTTAAAATTTGAACACTATACATTGTGTCGCTATTTAGGTCTTGGAAGACTTTACATGGTATCTCTATGCTGTGGGTTGCGTAAGTTCTCGATTTAAAGACCATGGAGTTGCTAGAATTTACAAACGTTTTCCTGTATATCCGAAATTATAATAGGTGGAGTTTGCTTAAGTGCGGTGTCTTAAGTGAAGTTTTCATTCGATGATTAATTAATTATTCGATTTCACAAATGATTCTGTTGACTACACTCACCGATTACTGCATCCATTTATATTCTAACAATATTTCTTAATTTCGGAAAAATTCGTTTCTATCCAAATACTATTGCTGTTTCTATTCGCCACCCACTTCGGATTGGCACTGATCCCGAGCATCGGAGAGGTGACTGATATTCAACTCGGGGGAAGGTCACCCGCAGTTGGAAACAACGACCAGGTTCACCGAGCTAGTTTCCACCCACCAAATCCTTTCCAATGTTTTCGTATGCTCCTTGGTTTTACCTCCTACAACGTTCCTTGAACACTCGCAAAGAAGTGGATTGCACCATGGCCACACGCACGCGCTCTCTACCGCCGAACCGCAAACGCCTTCTTCGAAGCGGTCGGCAGTCGGGTTGCATTGGCAGCGGTGGCGGCGGCGGGGGCCGTCGTCGTCTCGCCAAGCCTCAAGTTTATTACCTCGTATGCAAATGAGGTCGTTTCGGAAAATGATTTCTTCTAACGGTACCCTACAGCTTTGGCTGGTTTTTGAGCTTCTATTTTCCATTAAGCAGCTTTTTCCCAGCCGCCAGTCCACCGCCACCCCGTGTTCGCGAGCTCGCCGGTTCGCGATCTCTCGAAGGCCAAGGGCGAGAGCCGGCGGTTTACGCCCGGTTCGTTCGCTACTCAGGACATTTCCGGACCGAGCCTCTCTCTCTCTCTCTCCCCATCGTCTGTTTTCCGCGACGTCTACTTGCCCTACACAGCAGGTTGATGTACGTAGCCAATGTACGGGCGAGATCGACCTCGTCAAGATCAAGTGACATTAAAGTCTCACACTGTTGTATAATAGCTCGCGTTCCTCTAGGTGCGAGTATGAGTGCGGCGGGTGCGTATTCTGCTCACTAACAACCGGACCGGCACCTTCTACCTGAGAGCACTGCTGGCAAAAGCATTTCATATTGCTTCTGCCACTGTTCATGGAACAGTTAACGAGACCCTTGCATGATAGTGAAGGCCGGGAAGTAGCATTGCAGACAATATTTCGAAGATAAATGAACTTTGAGCGTGGAGATACTCTAGAATACTTGCATGAAGTTGATTTTCGTTGATCGAGAACCGCTTTGTCACGGATTTAAGAGTCGAGGCAGATGCATGTTTTATCTTATTATTCAGACACGTAGTGTACTAGTTTTGTTATTTTTAAATAACCTATTACTTGATCAATCTGCAGGTCAGTTATATACCGCATTGATTCGTATGTGTCCTATGAAACATCGGAACCGGAGACCCCAAGGTCCCAACGCCATCTCGGTCTACAAAGTAAACGTATCGCAATGCATTGTTGCTCACTTTTCACAGCGATATGAATTAGTGCTATTTTTCAACCTTAATCGAGTTCGTCGACGAGAACTGACAGTGCTCGAACGATGTTTTTTTTATCTTTTTTTTATCTATTACACTCGAATAATAATTGTTCACGTATGGTAATCTTAACATTGTAAATTGTCATAATGATCATTCCTTCCTAATTTATGAACCGAAGTTCTACGTTTTTCTTCTATTGTGAACGAACCAAATCGATCCGGAAGTATTGAAAATACCAACTCTGAACAATGTTGAGATATTCGTATCTCTATGATACCTTCTGTCTGCTGACGATAGGGCCATTTAGTTGGGGATAATTAGTTGTCGAAAATGACGAACTAGGGTAATGTGCACCTTCTCTTTCACAGCACAACGCGTTCCCGTGCTCTTTTAGAGTTTAGATATTATCCCAGGTGAGGCTGCCAGCTGTTTGTGGCAAAATGCCACACGCATGGGGAAACTGAGTAACACATTTGGCAGTGCCGCGTCTAATGTGTTCGTTAGTTCCGTGAAACTATTCTGTTAATTTCTCAGTAAATACATATTTAGTAGTAGTGTAGTATATTTAAGTAGTAGTAGCGTAGTGCATTTTCAAACGGAAAACAAATCTTAATAAAATACAAGGATATAGAAATTATTCCGGAATACATGAGAAAAGTCGCATTCGAAACTACGGGACCTTCCGCTAGGCTTCCACAGGACTGCATAACTTTACCAGCACCGTTTAATATATTTCAACCTTATGTCTACTGTTGTTTTTGAAAGGAATTGTGGCAAGATTAAACAATAGGTTTCACGAAAATGTATCACATGATGTCGTAGATGGCTTTTCCTTTGATCAGAGTGTAGGTTGGTGGTGGGTTGCACATTACAAGGTAGTTCAGTTACTTGGTTGAAATTATTGTTCTTTAATTGCTTCCAGTTTAATTACTTGATTGAAATATTTGTTATTTAACTATTTTTAGCTTAATTACTTGATTAAAATTGTTTTTAGTTTAGTTACTTGATTAAAGTCATTTTTAGTAGCATTTCTTGATTGAGATGAGCTCACAGATGCGAATAAATAGTTCCACTGTGTGGCCCAAATTCTAGACGTTGAAACGTAACAGAACGCCGATATCGAACATAGGGTGAGCTCACACGGGCAGTTCGGCTTATTGATTCGTAGTGCAAGGTATTGACAAGCTATGTTCTTCCAACATATATATATATGTAGTATATGTGTATATGGTCCTTTATTGTCGTTTGTTTGATCGATTATTTCGAACCCTCAACCAGTGGAGACAATGCGTATTGCTATGTATATATGTATATATATACATAATATATATATATATTAATGTTGGTTCGATATGAGCCTGGGTCCTATTGTTTTGGCAAAGCTGATGCTATTGTTTGCCGTGGCCTCAGCAGCAGAATGCATCTCAATCGGAGACTAGAGTGGTGGCAACTTTGCCATGCTCTACGGATGCAGGATCAACATACCAGACACCGCACAAAAGTGTCAAATACTACTCCGGAAGTTAATAGCTTTATTTTTTCTAGACAAATCACCGTTATCTCACTTCTTATTCCGGGTAATCAATAACAAATTGTAGGGGGCCAGCTTGTGGTAAGCCATACCAGGTACATACGCAGCATGGGGTAGTAACTGTCTGTGAATTTTTCGCCAGTTCGCACTCCAGAAGGTTAAAGGTTTTGTTGGTTTATTAAAGGAACTGCCGGGGTCAGCATCGGCAATTCGCATGCAATATGTTAGGGAATAACAGGTCGAACTGCTGAAATGTTTAAGCCTTTAAGTAAAGAATCAATTTAAAAAACAATTTTAGAAACAGCAACAAGGTGGAGAAAATCAACACATACGCTCCATAGGCTTGATACCATCTGGTGTGCTTTTGCGTCCCACTACCTTGACCTAAATCGGTGCCGAGCCAACATCTCATTAGTATTATACATTAGTATATGTATATATATATATATATATATATATAAACCGCACGACCAATAGTGATGCCCCCCCAGACGATATCTACCTGTGTGGATGATACATCACATTGCCCACCAATCCTCCGCTCACATTGTTTCGGCCTTCTGCGCCCATCAGGACGAGTAGGCTGTGATATTTTTAGGCACTTGCTCACTTGCGCTCCATTCCATCACCTGCCGTCCCCATCGAAGAAACTGCCTCTATCGTTCGTTCCTTCCTGATCAACAACAGTCAACATTAGATCCACACATGCGATGCAACTGTCCCATGTGCAACAGTTCCACAACAAGTCACCACCAACGTCGTCACCGGGCCACTGGACCCGGTATCTCTCGTACTCCTGTTTAGTACAGCGGTGAGCTGCTGTGAGGTACTGAAGGAAATTCGAACCCGACTCAGGCGCCACGGTCCATTCCTCCTCACCACGATTGCCTTACTTCCTAGCCTATCAATACCTTAAGAAGGATCTCTTTCATTGCGAGCCGAGGCTTAACCGGGCGGGTGGGGGGTGGGGGGGTCGGGGTTAGGAAGAGGACTGCCGTCCCATGGCCACACTTACAACCTCGTCCAGCTTCCAATAGGGCGACCTGTGCTATCCGCATAAAAAACTTACGTATTAGAGTAGATGATTATTGATGAAGCAACGATAGCGTTGCCCCGAAGCCGGCCGAGAAAAGGGGACCACGACCCGCGTCTGCCCATGGCTATTCAAGCAGTCTGCGGCAGTACCATGCTGTTCTGCGGGGCAAGCTAGCAGCCTTTCGACTTCGGTTTCTTGGCATGGATGCCCGAGCAAGGCGAGAGCTGCCGGGGAAGGTTTCGAAAAGTGGACTGCCTCCACCAGTCCAAAAAGCTATCTGCCCGTAGAACGTACGGTCATACCATCTTACGGATCACCACGGACGCCGACCAGACCGATGACCGGCGAAAAGCATGAAAAGGCTAAAATGCGTATTGGCCGAACATGAACATAGCGACCCTTGCTCGGGGAAGCCCGGGCTAAACTCAGCTCTAAGTAGATTTTGGGGAGAAGCCAACCTCCCCATTACCCTGAATGGACTGGATACGTTCGAAGCAAAAAAAAATAGCAACGAGGCGGTCTCGAAGACGCCCACAAACATCTATCTCTCAAGGCATTTGGGCAACACTGCAGTATACATCGACTTTGTCCCATACAGTGCAAGTATGGGAAGTGAATTTATTAGTTGGGATAGCCGAAGGCCACAGAGCAAAGCAGAGATGAATGCAAGTTGAACTAACGTGTTGTGATAGCTTTGCATCGGTTCGACGTGTCCAGCAGGGTATGTGCATTATAATCTAGAAGTGAGGTGTCCTCCTCGTCGGTGTTCTGCCGAAACTGGCTGCGAATCCGTAGGAAATGACGAGTTTGTGGAAAACATAACTATAGACGATGTCTCAAGTGATTTGGTGAAGGGAATTTCGAAACTAAGAGCATTATTGCAAAATGCAAAATTGCAAAATGCAAATTGCAGTTCCGGCAATAAACCGCAAGTGTTATGTTATGTTATGTTACTTGATCATAATGAAACGCTCTTCTAGTGGGACATAATGTATGCAGTTCTAGGCAGCTCCCAGCCGCGAGTGATATTGGGCTGATTTGCATAGGGTGGGATGTCCCCCAGATGGTTACTGCCCTTTTCTGTATGGTTCGGTAGCCGAGGAAACTCGTTCATCTGTCACGACATGTGGTAAGCGAGATGTCTATTCTCGACAGCCCTAGCAACTGTAATTAATTAGATTTACTCCTAGTCCTTTATTTGGTGTGGATAGGCTGTGGATAACGAACTTCGCAAGGAGCCTTTCTATTGTGTAAAAGTACTCACGCTTTTCACGATAGGTGACCACACGTTTGAATCGATGAATCAAGTATACCCCAACGTGCTCGACCGTGGAAAGTTGAAGGAGGCTAGCAATCGATAAGGCGAATCCATCGAAGTCAAGCTTTATCGGTAAAAACCAACGAAACCCAGTCCCTCTAAGTTCGACACATGTTTCGTTATGAAACGTATAAAAAAGAACAATCAAATTGCCAGATTGTTCTCGAGTCGTTCTTGAGGTCCAAGTGAAATATTGAAAGCGAGTGACCTCTCGCCATTACAATGTGTTCCTGCCTAATTCAACATATATTTGCGAGATTCTTGCGTAACGTCTGCCACGGCTATGAGATAGTTACTCGAACTCGGGAGCTTGTCGAACGGTCCAGTTCGCTCCACTTCAGAAGGAGAAGGTTTACACCCAGTTATTACAGGGGGCCCTCTCTGCGCCCGTACAAGGACCATCGTTTGTCCCCCGTTGAACAACCGGGTGGTCGACAAGGCGTCTTCAAGGACAGACCATCCGGTAATTTGCAGTTATTGTAATGGGCCGCCCTCCAGGATATCTTTACACCAGAATGGAGAGGTAGGATGCACTACTTATTAGAGTGTCAAGGATGACACAAATTCGTTTTCTGCTAGGCTGTGCAACGTTGCTTACGGCTGGCAACGTCACGGACGAGCACAACGATTTGGTGTGCGTTGCGTCAGATTGATTTATTGATAAGAGAACCCTTATAAACATGTTACTTTGAACATTATTGTACCAAGCAATTCATCATATTTCATCAGGTTTCATTATGTCTAAATGGGATGTGGCACTTCTATTCATTGTTTATGTCACTCAACCCTCTGTATTACGCAACCCCACAGGGGACTAACGAGTCCTTCGACGCTTTCGACGGTGATATTTCTTCTCATTCATCACTACGCCTATATTCTGAACTTGTGATATATACTTAGATAATGTATTTCTAAATTATCATAGTAATACCTAAAAGGTTAAGAGCTGAGGCCTGTCAGATAGGGGAACAGCTGAGGGCCAGCTGGAAAAAACAAAAAAAAAAAAAAAATTAAACGGGAAGAGACCAACACATGAATAATGACGTCGGAGTACCCGATCAAACTCTGCTCGAAATTCGCCATCGTCAGGGGGATTTTAAGCAAACTTCAGAGTATCGTCAAAGAAAAATGTGTTCTTGTACTTTTTGTCTGTTACATTTATTTTTCTACTTACATCAGAATCTAGCTAGACAGGAACGTAATTACAGCAAACGAGCGCGAAAGGCAGAGATGAAGGCACAATTCGACCTTCGAGGTCGTCAAGCTCGGATCGGGTAGCTCCCCCGGGAACTGCGCTTCTGTCAACTCAAATAAGTCGACATTTGCACTGTTATAGTTGGCCGTATGCTTCATGATAATGAAACACGCTCGAATAACGTGTGCGATACGTCCTTGATGCTGTTGTTGTTGGGGCGTTGTTGTTCTCGCTGAGGTTAGCAGTCAGAGCAAGCGGAGCGAAGAAAACTTTCACATACGAATCTATCCTATTGAGTGCTGGTCCCGGGAGCGAACGTGGTCGGCCGACGCCAGTGTGACTCTTTTAGCGAAAAGATGTTTGCAATGTGTCCGGACGAAATGAGTTACACCGTACACGAGAAGTGTACGCGCTCAGCCCGATAAACGTGATCGGTCGATGGCGTGAGCCAACAACTTGTGTCACGGTACAGCCTATCGTCGATAGATCACTCAATGCTCGATCAGTCATCTGAAGAAGTGAAGCTGCCTAAACACACGACATGTGTTGTAGTTAGAAGAGAACTACACATAGGCCGACGAGGTCGGATTATGCCGTGCCCGCACGATACTTTGTAGAGCTATCGTTACAGATAAGCGAACATCTATACTAATATGAACGATGTTGTACAGTTTTTATATTTTTTGAAATAGCTGCAATATGACACATATGATATGGCAACTCTTGCGAAGCGGTAGCTGTGATACGGCAACAATTGAGAACCTGTCGAATTGTGGGGAGACCTAAGGGTGGACATGATAATTGATTTTCAAGCTGACCCTCAGCTGGGCCTCCCGTATCTGATAGGCCTCAGCTCTTAACCTTTAGGTACTGCTGTGAGGGCCTGTCGGGGCCACCCTCGCTTATTTTTCTCTCCCTTACTCATACCTGTTAAGATTCTTCAAATAAAGAAATATGATAAAGAACTCCAAAGATTCTCCGCGTCTGACAGGATTTGAACCCAATCCACACGTGTCCTTCCCGTGTAGCAGTCCAACACGCTAGACCATCCCGGGGACTAAGGACGGATATGGAGAATGACAGAACCATCGAAGCCATTAGCCACGTTTCTGTACGGGGTCGATTTCATTTTTCAATTTAAGGCTTTTTCCCCTGAAATTGGGTATAGTGACAAATAGAGATGCCACTAGGTGCAGGCAGGTGCTACTACGAACATTATTAGCAAATACACGATGACAACAACCGGGCTTTATTTATTGATTGATTTGAAGATTAGCTAGCAACCGCTGCTATAAACGAATGTCGAAAGTGACTGACTTGGGGATTTGCGGCTATGGTAATTAGCGGTTAATATCGGTCCAGTCCTTATTCGGGAAAGAGCTTCCGGAAGGAGAATTCAAGAAAGAATTACACAGATGTTATTTCTTGAGGAGACAGTATCTCTTATCGTTTTAATTTAGACACTTGGCCAGACGATAAGCGATATCCACCTTTTGTGGCGTGGCTGGATATAACGCGTAGAAAATAATCTATAGGTGCTATCGGGCTACAATACTGGCAAAAGATACCCACTACCGCCCGTGAAATGAAGTGCAGTGTCGAAAAATAAGCGACGCTATTTACAGGCTGCGGTTTAATTGAAATCGAAAGCTTAGTATATATGCGACAGTCTCTCTAAATCTTTATGATGGCTACCTTTCAGCCGTCGCATTAAAAGCCTCGAATTATTCAGCCCGGATCTACTTGGCCCTGTTACACAGCTAAAACAGTGATTTAAGCTATTACATTTTAGCCAATTTTTTTTCCCAGTAATTGGACATTGTTGGCGGTAGTGTCAGAAGTAGCACTGACTGCATCTCGTTCTTATATCTCGTTAGTACTAGCTGTGCAAGCTGACCATCTCAAGGCGAGTAGATATCAAAGTACCGCTAGGGCAGAGATAGAGTCTCAATAGAAGATGGTCTTTGCATGGTAGAGATGTTTCGTCAACTCTGCTCTGGATCGACCCACCTTGGATAGAAATTGGAAGGTGTCTCTAGTGGTGTCCGTGCGTTTGAAAAAAATGTCCTTCTCGACAAATCAAAAAACAGGCATCATCTCGAGTCAAATTGCATTTTTTTTTCAGCAGATCGAGGCAACGTTGTGACATCACGTAAAATTATCCACTCTATAATCTGAGATATTTCGGAAAGCATACAATATATTGTGAACGTTGGTCATCACTAAATAAACATGTTTGTTTCATGTGAGCAATTGTTTTGACATCGTAACCCTTTGATTGGTTCGAGCAAATCGTCACGAAACCGCCATTCAATCAATCCCAGCTATTCTATATGCAAATCGTAAAACCTTCACATAAGCCTTAATTTGATAGTTAAAACGGCACAACGATTATGCGTGCACCCATCGGAGTGGATTAACCTGCCTTTGACTCTCGGCTGTCGGCCAGCTCCCATCAATCTCTCGAGTTCGTTCATGGACGATCGTGATACGCCGTCATGCGCCGTCACTGGCCCTCGCCGGCTGATCTCATCTGAGCGAATGGTCAGCTGTTGCTTCGGGCACAAACAATAGATCGGGAGTTCGCGATCCGGCTACAGAAATCCGGTTATGATCCGGCTGTGGCCCCGTGATCAGTGAGAACCTGGTGGTTTTCGGAACACATACAAATTGAAATTTCAGCCAGATCGGGAATCTGTGTATGCAATCGGGCTGACCACTTGATCCGAAAGTAAAATGTGTGTGTGTGTAAGTTGCGATGCTGTTTACGCGTTTATTGCAGCATATGCATGCGGGCAGAGGGTGACGTGAACATCAGAATCTCCGTCTGTTTGTCAGTGTTAACGCGTACGATAAGTGAACGACATTGACTTAGATGGCCGCGGCGGCAGTTGCGGGTGGGAGCGACGTTCGAGGTGCCATCGGGCTGCGGTACCATCGCAACGACATTGAGCCATGGTAACTAGGGGTGGGCAGGGCCGCATTTTTAAGTTGGACTTGAGCTAGCTTTGGAAGAGGCGTGTATTTGCGTTGCCTCCTAATTTCCTGTTTCCGACAGAGGGAGGAATTGAGCAAACGAGAGAGAGAGAGAGATGCTGAATATGGGAGCGGACAAAAAGCAGCGGAAGGGAGACACTAGCCGTGTTATTGGGAGTTAGTAGCATCTAAACTATTATATAATACTATTCGTATGGAAAGAAGTGCACTTTACAACGGTCTAGCTGTTTGAGTTTGTCCCTGTTACACTGCCTTGCTGGCCAGATATTTTGCGAGGCGAGCCCCACTCAAAGTCAAGGGTTACAATACAGGCTATTATATGCGAGTTGGAAATGTGTCAATGCACTGTCACTGAGAGCAAATTTCAAACGGGTACATTACGAAAGATGCTGAGCTGAACACGATGGTTGGCTGCCTTTTGCTAGCTAAGGAATGTTATTAAAAGGGGAAATCTTAGATTTCGAGAGCCTGCAATACATTATCTTGCTTACACTGAGATAAGTATTTTGTAAGCGGTAACAGGTAAAACGTTTGCAGCCGCCTGTAGCAGCTTTCACGGGATTTCTCGTGCTTGGCATTCCTTGAAATCAATGATCATCGAAACTGACGTTTCGTAGTGCAAATGGGTTCACAGTCCAGTATAGAATAGGCAGGCTAACCAGCACAACGGGGGCCAGCCACACCAGCCGAAAGAAAAGCTTGTGGAAAGAGAACTAAACCTCTAACGGAAGCTTCTTCATGAGTCATTAGGCTTGAAAGTGCGAACAGAGGCGGATCGAAACTGTCCGCCCGAGCTAGCGTCAACGCAGAACGTAAGTAAACTCATTTAAAGCAACAGAGTTAAGAGGCTCGACAAGGTAGTGCCGTTCAAAGCGACGGGCCTTCGTGTTTAAGGACCGCATTCTTCGAAGTCAGCTAAAGATTTTACCTTTGATCTCATGACAAAGTCTCCTTTAAAACCATCACCAACTGAACCTGGAATACACGCAAAATCGATTTGTGAAACACCTTCCCACGAAACCTGATCAGTTAGCGAACCTCTTGCGGAAAACAAATCGCTCATTACGAAGTTTCAAATGCGATCTCATCAAGATAGCTCCATCTCTTAATGTGCCGCCGCTCGCCCCCTAATGCAGATGAAGATATTAAGTTAATCCATGCTATATTGTTTTGATCTAGGCGAACTTCGGAGTCCATCGGTATCCTTATCACTGGGCTGTGCTGTCCAGTTGAAACTATTGGGTGTGGCCTGTGTAGACGTATAGTACGCTCGCCGGTTTCCCTCGTCAGTCGCTGCCTACTGCGAGCCGTGACGCGGGCGTCGTCGATGATTTGCTGTGGTGGATTTGTCCCGTCGCTGAGGGTATCGACGCTGGCTCGGATCAGTGCTCGCTTATTTAGTCGCGTTTCCTCTGATCCTGCTGTGACCCTTTCTTGGTTGGGAGTCTCTCTTACTTCTCTTCTTCACTCCTTCTCGAACGATGACTACTCTACTCTACTCTACCAATGGTGCTGCAGCTCCACGGCCGTCGCAGCAGAAATGCAGCTTATTCACTAGAGAGTTGTTTCGGCGCTTTGTCGTCGCGCTCGCGAAACGAGCGACGAACCCGGTGGTGGAAGGAAAAAGGATCGAATTCGGTCCTGTCAGGCTTCGCGCGGGACCGTCATAAATTAGGATATTTATTGGGTGTTCGTCGACGACATGCTGCTACGGGTGCTGCTACCGCCGCCGCCGCCGACGACTCAGTTGTGAGGGGCCTTTTAGCTGGGCCGGGCGAACGGCTGCAGAGAAAGAGAGAGAGAGAAGGGGACCAACGCGTTTGCCTGCCTCGGAATGTCCTTGGAGACAAGCGCCTTCCGGCGAGGGCAGCGGTTCGGCGGTGCCTCGAGTGTTCAGGAGGGGAAAATGTCGAAATTGAATCGAACAGTAGACTCCACTAGGACATACTGTGCGGATATACATACACGTACAGAAACACGCACACATCCAGCCACTTAAACCCACACACGCACACACCTACGCTCACATATACACGAAGTAGGCGGTGGGGAGTCGAATGCACTCAATGCGTGGCAAGAGTTCCTGACTGGCATGGAACTGGGTTTCGGGTTGTGCTTCGTATTTTTATATTGCTCAGTCTGCCCGCCTGCCTACCGAAGGAAACCTAGAAAGGGCTGAGACGCTGTGGCTGTACAAGGCACAAATACGACGACAAATTTAATCCACTTTGTGGCATTTGTGGGCGGGGGAGGATGGTGTATCGGAAGGGTGTCCGTGTCTATACGAATCTATTCTATTGTGTGTGTATTGTTGCCGGTCGCATCGCAATAACACATCGCCAGCGTCAACCAACTTGCGAGATGGCTCGTCCGGTCGCTAGATTTGATGAAATGCTGCTTGGCTTAGGTGCCGCAGTAAGATTTTTGTCATGTACTTTATTTTCTCCGCCTTTGCCCATAGCTAGGGTCGCATTTCGAAGATAAGACCGCCTAATATATCAAAGGAAATTTGCTGCGGAGGTGCCTGTATCAACTCGGCAGATATATGAACGGGCATCATCAGATACAGCACAAGTCGGTCCCAGCAATTTGGCTAAGAATACGTTCAAGATTCTAAAGCAACACAAAGAGCGGAGTTTATCCCTGCAATCATGAATCTTCTGGCGTACTCACTTCCGTTACCATGTCCACCATGATAAGCGTCCCGATTGTGCCTGAACCGGTTGTCCAAAGAACTGGATCGGAATCAGATGTCTCAGGTATTGTTCATTTTTCATACCAACATGAAACAGTTGCAACGATCTCATCTATCAGGATCTAACAGTTTCTGATAGAACGTTCGAACAGCAACATATTGGAGTGCTTTGTGCAGGTGTTTACCTTTTCTATACTACGGTTATTATTATTGTTGTTGTTGTCATGTTGCTGCTGTTGTTGTTGTTGTTGTTGACGAGTGCCACTGTGAGCGGGGCGGCTCTTGCAGTTCGTCTGTGCCGGCCGACAGATTCTCTCGTAACTGCCTCTCCGGTGAGACCTGTTCGTTCGCTGTCAAGCAGTATTTCCTGTTCGTGAAGACTGAGCTAAGTGGCTAGCCAATGCAGATGAGCCTCGACAGGTTGACGCGTTCTGACGAACGCCGCCTACTTCAGATTCTCTTGCTACAAGGCGCAATGCTCGCGGCGGGAAATTCAATCCAAACGGCTGTCTGAACTCTCACAGCTCGCCTTGCCTTGCCAAGCAGGCAAGGCTTGTTGTATAGCGGACGCGGAGACATGAAATTCGCCAAACGAAACGCGCTCTTGACGTCGCGCTTCGAAACTAACGTCAATTCGGCATCGTCCAGTATACAAAATGACTGACAACACTGCCTGGGACACTGCGCCGTCGATAGCTGCTAGCGGTGTGTACGGATTTGTCGGCGTAGGCTACAAGAATATGCTCAACGCAATCTAACAGTTGCAAACACCGATTGGTCCCTAGTGATGTGAATGTAAAGACGGCCACCGTATGCATACTCAGCAGTGAACGCCTCGATCGCTAAGATGAACACGTTCCTCCGTCGCGGCTTTGCCAATAGAAGAAAACTGGGATCGAATTTGGCTCTTAGTGTGCGCGTGCACGTCAGCGAAACCAAGTACAAGAGGTGATCTATCTAGCGAAGCTGGCCTGGCGCGCACTTGTTTGCTCGTCCGAACGACATAAACAGTGTAAACCTTGTAGAGCAATGTGTCGTATCGCGCAGGGCGCATACGTCAAATTGAACTCCGGAGACATGAACACTGCGTCCAGAACGAACGCTGGTAAATGCATTCTACGTGACTACACGCCAGCAGTCGATCGTGCGCGGGCCCTTCTCAGTGTGTACGACCCCGGCTACTGTAATCAGGTTAGGTTTGAAGGAAATGCAACGAGGCGTTTGTCTACTACGATTCTATTCACGGGAACGTGTGGAACCCAGCTGAAAAGGAAGGGCACGCGGAGCAAGTGCCGACACCAATCGTAGAAGCCGTTGTTGGTGCTATGGAATTGAGCAAAAGTTGTACTACAAGGGTACAGTATATACTACAATGTTCGATTATAATTAACAGCAGTCCCGGTCCTAGGAGACATTATCCTATACGAATAGATTTAGGAAAATGCGTAACGTACCGGAACATCCGGCAGTCTTTTCTCTGCTTGTGCAATATCTTCATTATATAGAGGTACTACATTTGTACTGCATTCGATTCGTGCTCGTTCTCGAGAAGCTCGTATTCCATACAGTTTCAGTAGGTACATGGTACCTGCCGAAGGCCATACTGCAGGCCAACTGCCTAATCGAAGATGATGTAATAGCTGAACATCAGCATCTATTGGTCGGACAACAGGTTTGCGCAGCATAACCAAGAGAGCCACAATCTACACTGATGGCCTTGCCTTCCCTGGCTGTAGCTGACTCCGCGTACAAGAAGCTTTACCAACTCGCGCGACTGCTTCGTTTCGGCCACTGTTAGAGGTAGGAATCAACACGCAGGAAACGGACGTGATGAAATTTAGGCGTGGTGTCAGCTCGAACCACGATAGTTTCAACAGACAAGAATTGGAATACCGTGAATAAGCTCCGGCACATGATCGCGACATTAAATAAAAGCGATGATTAATTTCTTTTCTCTTTCGAGACGTGACATATACCTTTGAATGAGACTTGCCATTGTATTGCATTACCATGGCAATCTCTAGTATGGTATTACTATATATATATATATATATATATACCATAAATACCAGAGTTACCCTGGCGGGTATTGCTACACAAAGCCATTTTGTTGTACATTTATTTTCTCAAAGTGACGTACGTGGTCAAGGGTTTGTCGCCTCCAGAAATTTCTCAAAAACTTTCTCACACACTAAAGCCTTCCTCTGGCTACGTCATCCCATGCCGTAATTTGTTCCGCAGTTCTTTGTGTTTCCAATTTTCGTCAGCGTGCACGGTGCGAAACTCATGACATGACATGGCAGACATCAGACATCATGGATCGCCACTTCATGCGATCATACCCTGGCCACTGGTACCATCGTCGTTAGCAGGTGATCGTTCGTTCGGCGAGATCTGGGGCCGTATAGCGTTGACTCATCGCTGTCACACTTCGCTGAGAGAAACTCTGACCTGAAACTCTTTGGATTTATCATAACGGCAAACTTCAACTGGATTTAGGGCGAGGGTATGGCTTGACAGCCTTCGCACCTGAGACCCAGATCCCTTCCCTGATCAGGCAGCGCAGGGGGATTGAAGCAAGAGGAAATCCGCAATAATCGGTTTAGACGTCCCGGTGGGCGATCGTCATAGCAAAAACGTTGGGACGTCGACGACCCCCGTAGCTCCCGAACGCAGGGAAGATGTCGAGAAAGCCTTCCCATTTCTCCATCGTCGCGCAGATCAACCGTGAGATGGGTGGGGGGTGGGGCTAGATTAATGACGCAGTCAAGGAGAAGGTGCTTTCGGGGGCGTTCTCCGTCCCACTGATCTTGGCGGCTAGTTCCTGAACCTTTTAGCCTTACGTGCAGGCCTTCCGTCGCTCGGTAGAGGGCAGATATACGGAGAGACCTTGATAGCCTTCAGCAGTATTGAGGGTTGTCTTTATGAGTACGATTGGTGGGGACGGCTGACTCAAACGAGGAAAGCCATTGCGGCCTTGGATAGAACGGTGGTATTTGTATCTGTCGCAGACGATCTTCCTAATTGTTATTGCAGCTGTTAGACAGTATGGTGAAATTCGTATTGCTTTTTGCATTATAGACTTTTCGCGCGCAATTTATTAGCGCGATGGCTCTGGTTCCCTTTAAGGACACCTGAGAAGAGTACCGATCGACGACATCGACAGCCGAGCCTCGACCTTCGGCTAGAGTCAGGTATGGAGTTCACAGTTTTACAGGTGTAGAGCTCAGGCGGGTCGCACTTCAGCTCTGAACCTAGTTTTTCTCCTAACAGTAAGCCTTCCTACTTCCTAATTAACAACCTAAAGTTGTCTCTCCCACTCCATAATAGACTTTCATTCCATTTTGAAGCAGGGAGTGTAATACATGCGATTATTGTAAACCACACCTAAGTAATATAAAAACATGTTCGAAGAATAAAGGACACCGTAGAAATGTGCCCTCTATTTTCAGTGCTACGTAACACGTCTCGAAAACAATTTTCATAGTTTAACAGCCTTTGTTGGATGTTGCTCAAGGCAGATTGCAACATCAACAAAAACGTATACGATATTCCCTTATTACATACATCAACGTACAACTCAATGAGAAACAGCCTAAGTAGCAATACTGCTTTGTTGCATATAAGTATATTTCGCCGATAGCCATAGCGGCCCCAGCCAAATTAATGTGTTTTGATAAATGAATTCCTTTGAATTTCTCTGCTGAGAAGATAGCATCGTATCGATGACTGCTCCGTCGACTGATTAATGCCCAATGGCAAAACTGACCGGTGGAGTTCATACTAGGCACGAGCTCTTTGAAAGATTCGGGAAGTACATCTGAAAAATCAATCAAGACGAAACTGGAGCACTAGACTTGTAACCGCATTGCCATGGCATAACTATTATTATTATTATTATTATAACTGATCATGTGTACATTTGCTTTGGAAAGCATGACTGTGACTGTTTGCTGGAAAGTTTACCTATGTTCTCGTCAGCCTTTCATGTGCCTGCTTACCTACTTACCTTGGAGCTACTTCACATGGTCGCTCAAACGGACGGAGACTACCCTCAGTTACTATCAGTTTCCGGGCACAGGTATTGGATTGCACCCTTGTCACCGGCCAGCCCCTGCGTTCCCCTGGCTGATCCTTTCGGCGTTTAGAACGCACGTTCCGTAGGCCTCGTTCGCTACGGAACACGATCCCGGTTTGGCTCCACTCGGTTTCGTAGCTCGTGAGAGAACGGGCGTATCGAGTGTCAGCCTTCCGCTTAATGTTTACCTCCATGGGCCGGCGTAGACGCTGGCTACACGGAAGGCTACTTAAGCAGAGTAGCGCATCGCCCGGAACGAATACTGCCCTCACACATGCGCTTCAGTTCTGCTCGTTCGCTCGTACACAAGCGGAAGTGGTTCCTGCGAGACATTCCTGGCAGTAAGTAGCTAGCTCTACCTTCGAGTCCCGGGTGCAGGACGCCACGCGTCGTCGTGTCGGGCAACAGTTGGATGAGATGCATGGACCAAGCCTACGGCCTTGTTGACAACATTGGCGGGTGTGCTTACGTGTGATTCCAAAGCAGCTGCAGGAGCTAGCGTCCGAGATGGCCTCGTCGGTAGGGAACGCGGGAACTATTTGGCTGGGAATCAGTCAATTTTGCAACGTCTCGCCAGCTGAAGAAGATCTCAGATTTCGATGGAACTGTTCGGTACTGTGATTCATGCTTGACTCTTTGTGTGGCGAGTTGGATAGTTAAGTAGTGTCTACACTAATAGAGAAACTTCCGTTCGCAATAAGGGCGTACGAGGTTGTAACTTAGGCCATATTGCTTGCTTGATAATTTTTTTTTATCAAGGGGGGAAGGTGGCCGTACTAGCATGCATGACAATAACACCGTGACCACCCTCCCTTCTGGAACTGTTGACGATGCTCAACAGCACCACCGTTCCCAGTATTGCGTAGCGCATCCCTTCAGTAAGGGGGCGGAGAGATGTGTACAAGCCCAGCCACGAGCACCACACATCCTCCACATCACCGTACGGAGATGACGTGGTTAGCTGACTCTCAGCTGCTTCAATTCTCTCTCTCACTCCAGACTTCCTCTCTGGGACTTACCAGTCTGCTTTCCGTACGTAAACGACCACTATGGTCAATAGGATGTCGGTAGAAAGCCCCGGGAATCTTATTGTCGTTGTTCGTGGTCTGTATGTAAACACGCAGTATTCATGACGCATACAGAAGGGGGGTGTACGGTGCCTTCCTTTCTGCACAGTGGTTGCTGTGCCGCAGACCACATTAGTCGCCACTAATAATTTCCAAATCTTATTGCGGAGATAATAATCATAATAATGGCTCCACTCAGATTTGATCCTCCGAATCTACAAAACTCCCTTTGATTCTAGCACTGCCTCCCTTAACCAACATGTCATGCCCACAGGAGCTTGCCTGGTAAAGTGTTGTCTTAATGTTGGACGTCAGATCATACATTTTGAGAAAAATCGCTTATTTGATAAGTTCCCTCGGTTGGAGTTATCACCATGAAAATAAATTATATCGGAAACTCAGCACCGGAAACGAATTCTACATTATATCAAATAGGATATAGGTGGTGTAGATTTGTAATTTAGGACTATATATATATATATTATACGGACTGCGGATGCTTTAAGTTGTCTCGGGAGACCTCTTAGGTTCCTGAAGCTCTAGTTTCCGTTGAGAATTTCTTCTAAACAAATCATCGTTGAATTCTTTAAACAAAAGGTGGGCTCCCCTTAGCCATTACTAAACAGATCCCGGTTCCATTCAATGTAATGGGAAGGGTAAATGACACCATTTTAAACAACACTAAGGACTCGACCCGTGACAGAGCTTAGAAGTGGGCATCAGTGTTTATTTCCTCATTCCAAAATGATTTTGCGTAATAACCATTTAATGCAACCGTGTCTTCCATCACAGCAATTTGGCGAACAAGATGCAAAATCCACATGTTTCCAAAGATTCTCTAAAACCGGATCACCCTTATCCTGAAACTGTGGTTACCTAAATGTGAACAGCGAAGATGTCGAAGGACACGTTCCTTAGTTGGAACTTCATCAATGTGTGTAAGTTAAAACATCGGAATTATACTATAAGAAAAACGGTGCGATATACCTTAAGACGCCGCACCGATTGGCCAGTAGAGATTTTCATTATAAAACAAAAAAACAAAGAAAAACACTTCTGTAATCTGCTCCAACTGAATGTGCCAAATCTACCTTTTCCTCTAGCTCTGACTCCACATCCGGGTTCCCGTTGTTTGCCAACCTCAGCTGTCAGACTGGTGGGCATTCCCACCCATCGAGGTGCTGGATAAGACACGAAAGGTGTCTACTGCGAGCGTGACCCTTGCAGAGCTTGATCTATAGCCTACAAGGAGACCTAAAGCGGATTAGGATTGGTTCTCCTCAGGTCGATCAGGTTGAACTATGATCCGGAGCGGGAAGGAAGTCCCGCTTGCAAAGGCGGCCCAGCAAATTGCTCGGGATGTATTGGCACATCTCAACGGGGCGCACGATGTTGGCGTGGGTAGGCGGCGCGGAAAGCGGAATCGCCGTTACACCGGATATATATATATATATATATATATATATATATATATATATGTGTAACAGTTGTAGCATGTAACATCCGCGCCGTTGACGTAACTGACGCTTTCATCGCTGCTCGAATACCCTGTATCGTATCGGAGTCAACTGTGGCGAAAAACGTAAATACAGTGGGGTTGAAATCAACAACAAGTAATACGAATCAGCAGAGAAGCCCGCAGCATATCATATTCATATATATATATATATATATGAACATTTTATAGCCCGGTATGATACGCACTTACTGATGTCATTTAAATCGCTGGGTGGTGTTACAATTTTGACTCCGGTGTCTCAGTCGTTAATGTTGTTTCGCTCGAGCGTTACGACTGGATCGGTTTCTGGCGGTTTCTGCATATCCTTTACCTATCACAGACTCATTAGTTAGAAGATTTTTCCTAAATAATATCGTTTATCTATATGAGGAAGTGAATATCATGCCAATATTGACTAAATTTGACAATATAGATAAGCGCATATATATTTGTATTGGTAAACATTTTCCCATTCTAATGAGTGCAATGTTTAATCTGACTGTGACGACTACCAGAGCTGATATAAATGTTTTACCTAAATTCGTAGCCAAGAAACAATGACTTATTTCCTTGGAGAGTGTCTCGAGCCCTACGTGATGGGTAGATTTTTTCACAACATATGACTTCTTCTTCTTGGCAAACACATAGCGGCCAACTCACATATTGTTAAACCTAACCTTTGAAATAAAGCGTTATTATTATATATATATATATCCACATGAAAACCACCACTATTTTGCTAAACTCCCAAACATCCAATCGAGTTGTACACAGTAGCTGTCTTAGTGGCTTTCTCTCAAACCTATCTCGTCCTCCCTCGATTCAAGCAGTGTTCAACATTTTTAGTTTCAACGTATCACCCGTCGGCGTGCCCGCTGTACACTACTTCGCGAGCTCTGTACACAAACTACTGGACGACACTGGATGAAGCGTCTAGCCATCGACGTTTGATCCCTTCAGGTCACCGCCTAATCCCCAGGGCAAAGGGGAATCGAGACAGCGCGACGACTGCTGCCTCGTTTTGTCTGCTCCGTCCAGACATAGACGCCTCACGTATCGGCTCGTTCACAACGCTTGCGCTGGCTGGGGCAGCCGGTGGGAGGGGTGGTGGCCAGCGGTCGGAAGTTCTCCGGCCGTTCGGCCCTCGAGGAAATGACTGTGAATACGTTACGGCTGGCTACGGAACGCTGAGCTTGAACCCGACAGTCCCGCTGTCCTCGCTCGCTGTTGTTCAAGGGCTCGAACGGGCACGGGCAGGGGGGGGGGGGGGGTATTCTGTATTCTCACAGTCGCACGAAGAGTGTCCACGCGAAGTCCAGTGCGAGAAAGGCAGCCTCAGCAGAAACAGAATGGGCGGGGGTCCATGGGCGGAGAATAAACAAAGGAAGCCGAGGCGAGGCTGCCATGACAGTGAGGGCCGTCACGGAATCACAGGCCTCGAACAAGAGCGGCGGCGGTGGCGGTGGCGGCGGCGTCGGCAGCAGTTGCAGCATCGACTGCTGTTCGTCCCGTACTGACCCTCTCTTCCGACAAACTGAAACTCATTTGTGGCGTAGGGACGCTTTGTGTCGTTCGCTCACAACGGACGAGAGATCGTTGGGGGCTATCGCAGGACTCGGCCGACCCTCGTCGGATTGCGGCGGGGCCAGCGGCAACGGAGAAAGTGCAGAGTAAGGCCTAAAGACGGACGTTGCTGGCGAAGCAGGGATCACCAGCTACGCGTTTATTCACCCACGCCGTTGCAGTGGCACCCACAGCAGCGTCGGCTTTAGGTTGTCGTATGCTTGAAACTTGCAACTGAATTCATCGCGCTTGTAACCTGCTTGTTGTCCTGTACAGCCGATTGTTGCTTATGGTATCATTGCAGATCTGCGATGGATCGATTCTTCAATTCAAGTTTGTTGTGTGTATATAAATATATGTATCTATATATATATCACCATCGTCAGGTGAGGCTGGGGCTTTGGTTGAGGTGTTCGAATGGCCGAAGTTAGAATACAAAAATCAATGTTATAATTGATTACATATACCAAAAAATATATATACCTAGCGCGAGATTAACTTGGAGCTACAAATCACGAATTGCGAACAGAACGAGCTGGCCCGTGTTGGACTATTGGCCAGGCTACAGTCTGTCGTCTGACGGGGGGGGGGGGGGCAACAAACAGAACATGGTTGCACAACATGGGGACTGCCTACCCGCCTATGGATGTAGCACCGCTGCCGGTAGCGGCCACAGCTACGAGGATGTGCGACGCCCCCGAACGCCGCCTGAGGCCTTTTCGTTGAGCTGCACTCATCGAGGTAGTCCTGAAAGGGGCCTTGCTCTTCCACCGTGCACTATACTACCTTAGGCTCAAGCAGGCGTTCGCTTGCTCGTTCTCTCGACAGCCCGACCGGCCTCTCTTTGAGCACCAAGAACAATGGCGCACATTGTTCCACGTTAATTGCTTTCTCTTTGTTTACACACACGTGCCCCGATGACAGCTTGCATGCGGCCGGCGCACTCGAAGGCGTAGATCAGTCTGAACGCGGCGGAGCCCGGTTCCCAGAGCCCCGAATGCACGGGACGAATTGTTCAGCCCCAAGCTATCCACCGTTTTGCCCATGTCTCTACTTATATATCGTAGTGTGTACATACATGCATACATGTGCTAGCCCGGCCTCTCGCCCCCTCGTTCAGGGGTCTATGCAAGACCAGTGGCTGCTGTCGATCACGTTCGCTCTAGACGACGAGTCTATTCGCGGAAGCCTCTTCGTGGCCGCTGTTGCAGATGCCGACACCGATGCATGACACCCGCCGTTGGCACCACGGCCTCCCCCATCCGGGGTCATTGACACACCAGCGTTGTGTGAGCCAGAGCCCGAATCTGTGGTAAAAAATAAGTGGCCATCGAGTGCGAGTTGATGATCTCTACCCAAGAACCAACGGCAGGTTTGTTCATCAGTTTGTACCGAGCAATACAAGATAAACAGTATTTTGCCCCTGGGTGAAATTCGAGGTGAGTCGTAGATCGAGACGTCGCCGGCTACGGCCGCATAGATCTGTTTTGTATCGTATAAATGACAAGGAACAACCAATCATGAGAGTACATCTCATTAATAGTGTCTGCACTATGTTAGAATTCGAAATCGATCGTAATAATTACACTCGCAATAGATCAACACTCAATATATTTATGGGTAAATCAGCACATCACTCGCTGCACAATATTTCGACGGTATTTATCGTTTACACGATATTTTAATTAAGACAAACATAAGTTCTGTCGCCCAGTCGCCATTTTCCCCTACAAGCTACAGACCTATAATAACTACATCGTTTAATAATAATAATAATGATGATGATTAACCTGTTCAAATCCTTATGCCTCGCATATCCGGGTATTTGCCAATAACAAACAAAATAAGGAAACTCTTATCTTCTTGTTCCTATAACGATGAACCACACCGAGTCGAAGGGATAATCCTCATTGCCAAGGAGCGTATACATGGAATTATTCAAATCCAATCTTTCCCCAGCCCTGACGAGCAACTATCTTCACTAACAGGAAAAAACATGTTAGTTACCCTAGAGACGAATACTTCGTATCTTCCGCGTGGGGCCAGCTGTGCTACGAAGTGATCTTCCCCGCCAGCCGTATGATATACGGCGACTAAGAAGCATAGATGAATACTGAAATTAGGGGATCACATGTTTATTAGCAAATGATGGCTTTCTGCAGGTAAGGTTCGCTATTGTTCGACACTTCGGGAGGGCTGGCACTTTTGGTGTGTACTCGGCATGTACCTTATATTCCTGTTCTCGCAGAGTTGAACCCGCTGGTGCTGTTCTATTTGCTTTCGTCAAGCCAATAACAGAGTTCCAAATCGCCAACCTAAATAAGAACACACAAACATCCCAATGACCTAACAACTGTCAAGTCTTCTGCGATATTATAATACTAATATATATATATACAAACATTTTATGCATCAACGAAAATACGAAGATACACGACTTAGTTTGCGATTGTGCTTGTTACATCTATCAGTACGTTATCTTAACCAACAGTCACGGAGGATTAAGGACTTGATAAAGCCATCCATAATTGGGAGTCACCTCCGACTGACCTTGATAGGATCATGTCCCACCAATCAGTCGCTCATTAAGCCTACCTCACATTGAGCAATGAAATAGGAAGCTTCGGTGGCTGTCAATCAGCTCCCATCAATGAGTTCCGACATTGGCAACGGGCTCGGACATTTGAGCCTTTTGAACGCTCCGCTGTGAATTCATCCACAAATACATCAATTTGGCATGCGGCCTTTGTGGAATCATTAGGACAAAGGGAATTCTACTTTCTCTTTTATATGTGTCTGCGTCGGGCGAGGTTTGCTTCGCTAATTGGGAGTGAATTTTAGAAATCACTGGCTGATTTTAGACTAGACTGATTGACTGCGTTCGACGGAACTCATTGCATTATTACTCATGGGAGCTGCAGTAAATTGGACGTCCGTCACAAGTAATCGAATCTTGTTCCGTCATTAGTGCAGTAACCGCAGTAGACGCTGTAGAGAGTTCAGAAATATGGCGTTCTACTTACGATTAAATATGTACAAGCGTTACAGAGAAGGGAGGTAGCTCCCCGTCATTCACTACTGCTACAACTACACTCACATATCGAAGTTTTTATTTTTTTATTTAGAGGTTAGACGCAAACGTCATCATGGACAAGCACCTCATTTCTGAGATATTCGCCCCGGTCGTGTGAGCCTCCTACTCAATAAAAGCTTCCGATTACCTCAGAGGCTTGGCCAACACATGTTCAAGTTAAGCTGCAGAAGGCCACCCGTACTAGAGCCAGTCCCGATGCCTAAAACGCTGAGTGACTAAAAGATGGAAAACAAATTAAGACGCAGAACAAATAACAAAATATCACACCCGATACTCCGAGGAATCTTCGTGCGTTTCGAGGTTTGAAAGTCGCACGATACCACGGCGAATGGCATACTCTGCATAATGCCGCCGCCTCCTCCACCGCTACATAGAATTTCGGTACTAACGGTCCAAAGGGCCCGCGACCATTTACCTCCGATTATTGAAAAAAAAAAGTATAACCATACTCCTGCTTTCCAACACAGCCGATGCCGATGATGTGACGAGCGCGAAACTCGTCTATGCGAGACGGGTGTATTTTTGCCGCAGTATTAATTATCACGACTTAATGAAACGGGTACTAATACTGAGTCGATGGAGACACCCGTTCTAAACTGATCAATTGGTCAGTTGAGCGTTGTTTCGCCACTACGGCCTTGTACTTGCTGATTCAACAGCGAAGAAGAGGTCGGGCAACAGCTTACGAAATGCATCGACCTCGCTGATTAGATTTATCAAAGCACACACACACACACACACGCCCAGTGTGACGTTAGACGTGAATTGTTATTGAATTATTAGCGTGTACGTTGGATCAATCGGATTGATGCGATCTATTCGAGACTCTTTCTTCTTCGTAGAAACACTAACAAGAATTGTCAGTGTCGTAGTCTAGTGCAACTGACTGGGTTTAGTGTCTAACTGAGAAACAAGGCACAGTTCCTCTCTGTTATTGGGACGGTCCTGTATCACGCTCGTATACGCACGTACGTTACATAATGGCCAGTACTTCTTCATCACTTGAAGAGGACAAATACTGCGCCGCGTTACCATGATCGATGTGATCGAAACACTTGTTTTATCCCCAGACGCTTCGACATAACGCGAGCACGATCGCGAATGACATCACACCTGTCTCGCCATCGTCGCTACGTCGACACCCCGCCTGCCTTGGAGCTGTACCCAATCCCGCCTTCATACAGTCTCCCTTTATGTGTACGCTATCTGCGTGTTTGGCTGCGTCGAGCACTCACTACGGCCGGCGCTACGACAGCGCGCCTATCTGTTCGTTTGGTGCTCCGACCTTTCCGCATTAGCGACCTCACAAATCCCTCAGACATTTCAACAGTGGCTTTCGTTTAACCTACCCATGCCCGCGTCCCCCAAGTCGACGCTCGCCGAGCCAGTGAATTGGTGCGAGTTCGAAATCCTGACGCTGTCCTTCGCTCGCGTTCGCCTTTGTTTGACGTCGTCGCTAATCGCGAACATGTTCTTCTTCTTCTTGGTTTTTTTTTGCTATCATCGTTCTGGAGGGCTTGTCTGCCCTGTCGGCTCTTCACTAGCGATAAACATGCCCCTGCTTCCTCGTACTCGGTACTAGTAAAGCAACAACATCGACAAAACTAAACGATCGGACGCCCCCCACCAACTCCCAGATGTCCCCCTGCGCTTCAGGGCACACGTCATTTGGATGAGGCTCCCCGACACTCGCGGGTCGGGAGACGAACAGGGGCCTCGTCGACCGCCGCTATCTTCGAGCGGAGGAGACACTCGAAAACGAAATCGTCGTGACGAACAGCTGCAGATATCGAGATTACAGCGACACCGTCGCTTTTTTTCTACAGATTGTCTGCTTGACTTGCGATTCGTTTCAACGGGGCGGGTCAGACCCCGCTGTCGAGACATCTTCGCCGACACAGACATGCGGGCCGATTCATACGATACGTATCGGAGAGACTCTCATGATGTTTGGCTCAGTCATTCTCGCAGTGGCTCACTCCATTTTCAGTTCAAATGCTGTGCCAAAAACCGGCTCACGGCGTAGCATGTGCCCTCTATGTGTACTATGCCATGTCTGGCCTTGACTTCACGATGCTCATTGCATTTTTTTTTCTTTTTACACTCCGACGGCACAATTGCGGTATGCTCTTGGAACCGGCTTGCCTAGACACTGTTCCTTACTATAGACCTTCTAGTAGATGTAGCTCGTTTAAATTATTAGGTACGAATGAGTTTATTCCTTTCGTTATGCGGTCGTCTAACGTCGTGAACGTGACAGTGAACCGCACTAACCTCTTTAAGGACTTCATTGACCTAATCATCCAATAGGCACCCTTTAGCTGGAGTTTTTCGCCGATGCTAATAAAGTTACCGCAGTAACAAAGTTATCAACAACTAATAAAGTTATCAACTCTTGAATAAAGCATATATATATATATGATACTTGAAGCAATTTACCCCATACATGCTCATATCCATGATTTAGTCTAGTTTCGGATCTCGTAGTCCGTCGAGCAATGGCCCTGTACAAAATTGATCGTCAGACTAAGGATCGAGACCAGACCCTCATTTATCCGCCACTAGTCTCTGTAGCCTCCTCGACCAGACCACTCGACTATCCTACGCCCAGTACGCGTATAGAAATAATACCACACTCGCGGCCAGCCCAAGGTCGTATCGGCGATATTAATAGTCCGCGCGAGAGCATCTAGAGCAGAACTGGCTAACTGGACAGAGAGTTCTGCTTCACTATGCGCATCTGTTCCGTGATCAGAAAGAAAATAGACGAGCTACCACTATACACATTGAGCAGGGTTGGCTTCGTTGGTGGGCTGATATCGCTCCGAACAAAAGGATTCGAACCTTGCTTGTGCTTGTCATTGATAAAAAGCAATGCGGCGTCGGGCATTTTCAATCCAATGAAAGATAAACCTGCTGTCTACAGCGATTGGCAACTTCCTCCAATCTGCTAGCCAGCCGACATATGTGGCGATATCGGTGTTGCTGTATCATCTAATATATATATATATATATATATATATATATAGAACAGCACCACGATATCGCTACATGTCAGCTGTATATATATATATATATATATATGCCTTCCCGATTTTCGATGAAACCGTTATGTTGGGAGGGGTGAGATCGAACGTGAGTGTCCTCGATGAAAAGTTTGCTTGTAGCTTTGTTGGAAACGCTGCTGCATCAAGCTATATTGGTAATTCGTTTTATTTCCAGTAGCACATAGCCACCTGGTCACATCTGATTCGTCTCATTTATGTCTCGATTTTCCGTTCAACGATTGCGTTGTTATACTTTTCGGAGATATTTCTCTATTTTTTTTCATTCCAAAGTTGTTCTCTCGATCATAAAATCTAACCATATAAGGTCACCTACATACTCAATATGTCATTGGGCAGAGCCAATATGAAGTGGCAAACACACTCCTCAGATCTCGTAATGTGAATTCATAACTACTTGATTCAACCTTCCGAGGAGCGATAACCTAACGATAAAAGGCACTTGGCTCTATTGTGCCCTATTGAGATCGAGCACTGATCTTTCGCAAGCAAGTTCGCTTAGACGGTGGCAAACCTCGCGTAAAATGCCACCAGCGGTGAAGGGTTCTCCTCCGCCTCCTCCTCCTCCCCCTCGTTGTCATCGGCAGTGTCGATTTCACCATTTTTGTCCCCTTCGACTAAAACAAGGGCTCACCAGCCAGCCTGAGTCAGGGGCCACATGTACAACAGTACAACAACCACCCACCGATCCACGATCGCTGTCGCCGTCGCACAGCAGCCCGGCTAGGCGCAGTAATGTATCCATCGTGCAAGCAATTGGACGGGGTGGCGGGCGTGACAGCGTTATTGACAAAAATAAAAGTGGCAACAACATACAAGCTTACAAGAAAGCGTGTCCTTCCCTTCGCTGCGCGTTGAACTGGCGAGACCCCAGAATCAGCATCTGCAGTCCAATAACACGGATAGATTATCGATATAATGTCACCTCGTTCTCGTTGGGTCCGGAGCTATTTCTGATCTAAGTGCGTATCGAATCTTAGGATCGAGCGGTAGGTTTCGATGCTGTTGATCTGCTTTTAAGCAGCAACAGCAGCAGCAGCAGCAGCAGTAGCAGTCGGACCTGGGTTTGCAATCGGCACAAGAGGCGTGGGTATGCCTCCATATGAGCGAAGTGTACAGTAACGATAGTGAAATTCATTCCTCGAAGAGATTCGCTCACTTACGTCGGTGAAGGGATTTGTCAAAGAAATCGTGAATTATTATATAATATGTAAATAAGATGAAATGTCGATAGACTTGTATAAACTTGTTGATTTCGATTAAGAATGATGACGTATAATTACAATAATCACGACGCAAAATGTCGATGACGACGTGACACTCCGTTGAACCATATATATATATATATATATATATATATATTGTGAAATAAAATCCTGTTAAGATCACAAAAGCATGTAGAGATGACGAATGTGACCCTAAGAAAAACATTGTGGTATAGTATATGATGATCGTGTTATTTAAGCCATTAAGCTTCGGCTGTTGCATTTTCCATTTCCATCTGAAGATACCTATATTCGAAATAGGCCCCTCTCGAACGTACCCTTGTAAAACAGAGGTTATTTAACTACCCATGACAGAATTATATACATACATTACAGCTGTGACAAAAGGGTATAAACTATTATCATTGTTACTGCCGATAAATGTAGGAAAAAATGAATAACATATATATATATATATATATATATATATATATTCAATATGACTTTGTGATATGTTTTGAAGGTATATCACCTCGAAGAACCTTGTGAAATACTTTGGTGATCGCTGTTTTTATCTTATTTTTTAATACGAGAACTTAAGCGTTGTAATATTTCGCAGTTCCGTCAATAAAAAAATAATTGAATTGAAAAAAAAATATATATGTATATATATAACTCATGTTTATATAATTTCATTTTTCAAAGGATATCCTAAAATTGTGGTTTATGATTTTAATTACTCGCCAAAAAGAACCAACATCTTTGTTTAAGCATAAAATAATCTTGTAAAATCCGAAGTTGTTGTTTACAAGAATGTGGTTCTACCCTACACGGGTATGTGTATCTCCATATTTAGAATATAAACACTATTTTTTATCGCTTGCCTCTCTAGCTTCTGTCCCGTTCCGCAGCCGCTTCGCAGGAGCCATATAATGGAGACGAATTCATCTCTAGAATCCAACCGATGCGACCCTGAAAATAATTGACTTGCAGACGCCCTCCTTTAACCGGCGTCATCAACGTTGCACTTCTATGAACAATCTCGAACTCCGAACCTCTCTCGCGGTGAGAGACGGCGCCTCTGAAACTACGTCGATCACAACTTGTCACCCTGTACCTTCAGTCTAATCGCCTGTTCTACTGCGTGACGCCTCTGTGCCTGCTGATATTCCCAGCTTTTTCGCTGTTGTATCATGTTGCTAGCGAATAGTTTGCGGCGTCTGGCAGATACGTATGAGAGATACGGTCAAGGCCGACACCTCTGAAGATGTGAAGTCCATCCTTGACGGCTGTGGTGGTCCTCCTCATTTTCCGGATCCAATCGGACCGCGCGTCCAATTTGAACGAAACCAATCGACCTCGGGTCTACTCGTCATTTCGCATTCAGCCTTGACCGTTTCGATCTGGGCTTCCGCTGTAGCTTTCAACCCACTGACAGATAATCGTGTCGGATCTAGTGGCGATGCATGCTCCGGAAAGGACAGCCGAGTTCACACGAAACTCCGCTTGTAACCGGCACTTGTATGTTCGCATCCTGTGCGTAGTAATCCTGGACACATCTTTTAGGACTGGCCTTCGCTTAGGCCCCAAGTATTCAGAAAAGCTAAAATGGGGATGGATTGAGGGAAGGGGTTGTTTGCTTTGTGTAGCCCCGAAGAAAACCGAACGATCACGTTGGTAACCAAACCAGTAAATCGCCGATCGTCTACAGGCAGCGTGGTGCAATCCCATTAGATGGCAAGGACCATTTACCGAGTATTCCGAACACTGTTCAAGTAAGGCTACCCAGTGCCGCGGGTAATGAGAGACGACCATTCCGAGATTGGTTTCTGTTACTTTAATATAGACGACAACAGTGTTGAGCTGGCGGGCGAGTTTTTTGTTATATTTTGACAACATGTTTTATGTGTTATACTTACTCATCGTCTTCATATTCATATATAATAACTGGCAAGTGGATTTATCATACGTCAAATAAAAGGATTCCTTGTCAAACAATAACGAGCTCAAGCTTACCGCGTTACTCATATTGAGCCATGGAGGTCTCCGTGGGCCAGATAAGCCAACTAGCGTCGAGCGTGTACATCAACCGGCCTGTCACTCTTGCAGTGAATGCATATGGTAATACAAAATCCGTCTTCCCCGTTGAATTCCCACGATGATCAAGGATTACACTGCACCTAGCCGAGATAAAGTTGTTTCGCTTTAGCGCGATTTTGAGCGTTGGAGTCGGATACTCTCCTTTCACCGGATATTCATTGCGAGTCGGCCCCCGAATTCGAAGTACTTTACGTGAGTTCTATTTTGAGTATCTCATCATCGCCATTTCATACCACTCGTGGCTTAGCTTGTCAACACGAACGCCTGTTCCTCTGGGACCCTCGGTCGTCCACGGCGGTACACTACGTTCTCTTCGCTGCCTATTTTTTTCCCCAGCTATCTGACGCAGTTACACATTCACAGAATGGCTAACCTGTTCTAGCGGGCTTTCGTGTGTCAGGGTCGTTTCTAAGCTATGCTTTTCAAAGTCTGTCCACTGGTCACAGCTTAAGCCTTTGGGGGCTATCCAACAGGATTGTGAGGCTAGTTTCCAGCTAATAAGGTTATACACGAAGCTGTCCACATGTGTCGTACTTACTTTTGAATAATAGCCACAGGATAAGAAACCACACAGACACACGGGCACACATCGTAGTCTTGAATTGTGAAAGAGACTTTCCATAGAATTTGAAGTGGGCTGGAAACGGTTGAAAGACCAAAATTGAGTTAGCGCACTATTCCTTCTGTTGGGAGAGTGGTATAAGAAACGCTGGCTTATGTCGGTTTATAGACAACAAACAATCCGTTATTGTGTGGAATGGTGAAGGATTTCCCATCAAATAGGAATGCTGTAACAACAACTAAAAAGCGACACACAGAAGGCAACTTTCAGATTTGACTTCACGTTACTTCACAGGCAGCAATAAAATTAGCAATGTTCAGCTCGTTTAACGGCACCACTTTTGCAACGAGTGGGCGAACGACGCATGACGACCTAGATTTTCATCGATTTTATTTGACCCATCTTGGTCCGCCGGCTAGGTTGACAACGTCACGAATAATATGATGATACATCAGCAGCAAACACCTATACAAGAGCATATCGCGCATTGAGAACACGTCACCAACAGTCTTCACGAAATTTCGTCGACACCAAAAGCACCGAGCTCAGATCGAAGCGAAACCGGTAGCACGATTCGAGAGATAAGTGTCTGTCCTGTGTCTTGTTTCCCTCGGCCAAGTTCCTCTTGATCCGGCGTCCGATCCCACTCCGGGCCTTTTTCTGCGGGCGGACCCCGCTGCTCGAGTTGGAAATAGCAGGCTAAACTTTCTATCTATCTATCTATCGGGTATCAGGTGGCAGAATGGCGCGTCCACGTAATGACTGTCATCACTTGTTTAGCAGCTTCTGCGAGGGCAATGCGAAGCCGAGCGGATCACGACGACGGGTAGGCGCGTTGGGATAACAAAGATGATGACCATCGAGGGGGGGGGGGGGCACGGATAACGGCCTCATTCGGTTCGTTCCTTATTTCGAGGTCTCTCTCTCTCCCGAACAACCCTCAAGGCAGCGACAGAGAGGAGCCCACATTTGTCCACCACTCCACGCTTTCGCAGCGTTGTCGTCTGTTGCCAGTGCCGCTAATTTTACTCGACGCTCGCTGGCCGGATCGTGCCCGCACTGATTCTTTCCGTCCACCCTCCATCGAAGGCTGGAGGGGTGGTCTCGGATTTGGGCGGCGATACTGCTCAGCCGCCGCCGCCGCTGTCTGAGTGGTCTCTTTTTTCGTTTCGTGCGTTTTGTGCGCCGTTTTCACAGGAGGAGCGACGTTGAAAACGCCGCGGTTCCGCTGTCTCCGGTTACCCGCTGGCCGCGCTCCCAACGCCAAATCGCGATTGCAACGGGACTGACCGGGATCAGAACGCGAAGGCAGGCTGGGGGCGGGCACGGGAATGAGTGGGAAATTCGGTAGTGATAAGAGAGGAACAGGGGTAACCATGAACACAGGGCCGACGCTCAGAAGTGGAAATGGTCTGGTCGCCAAAACGAACGTAGGTTGGCGGGGCGAGGGCCCAAAATGACGAAGAAGACGGACGCTATGATAGGGAATACCGAAGTAGGCAACCCCCCAGAATTGTGACGGGGGTGGAGAATGGAAAGACGTCAAAGTAGGTGCACAGTGCGTGTCTGAAAGGAGAAACGGGGAGATCGTGAGCGTGGGGGGGGGTAGACCTTGACTTGGGTGGGACGGAAATCTTGAATTGGCAAACCATTGACACGACCCAGCGAGTAAGGCGGTAAAGGCAACGGACTGTTGGCGATGAGCAGGGGCCGCAAGATATGCGCCAAGCTGAGAAAGAGAGAGAGAGAGATAGAAAAGAACAACGTAACAGTTCGAGAAGATGTTGGATAGAGAGATGGATGATAATTCTGTACACGAAAAAGAAGTAGTTTAGAATAGAATCTTCTGGAAGATTCATCGGGTGCATCAAAGGATGAGTGTCCGAAGCAGACGGCGAAGAGATAACAGGATAAGTGTAATGCAGAATGCGCCGGTATATAACTAGGAAATGTGTATAGTTTATCAAAGAGGAAAGGTATAAGTGTGAACTCAGATGACCTGACACATTGAATCACGTCTACTACACGTTCACGATGTAATCAACACCGAATGTTCTCGCCTACGTGATTTTGCCTTATAGCAATCATAGTAATAATGACACTCGTCGCTTTCTCGCTTCGGGTATAATACGAAAATACCTAAGAGGCACAAACTGGAGCCGTTCGTTGAAACTCAATCTTTCTTTTGAGGACACACCGATTCTCTTCACTTACTGGTCTTGTGGGGGCCCACCTGACAAAGGCTAGCTGACTGACCGAGACTCGGAGGGAATCGCTGAGTTAGCATCGGCTAAGGTGGCCCCGCCAGGAATGGCAGGAGGGGCAAAGGCGTCTACGGCTGGACGGCTGCAATGACACTGTCACGCCCACAGGCCTCGGGCCGAGACTCTGCGCGCTCTCGGGGTCGCGAACAAAGTCTCGACGGCTGGTCAAACGACGCCGATCGAGAAGAGATACGCTGCAGACTTAAAAGTCTACGATACTCCCAAAAGGGACGCTAGCCTCGCGCCTAAAGCTCCGAGGCCTTTGACCGTGGCCACCGACCCATCCAGCAGTTGTAGTAGTAGTGGTAGTGGTAGTTGCTGTAGTAGATGGGCAAAAAGAGAGATCGGGGTGCGACCCGGTGTGGCCAAGTTGAAAAAGTATAAGTGAACTGTGTTACAGAAAGGAAAAGTGCAACTCTCGTTGACTTACGGATACGCGAGCTCGCCACTGCTGTTGTGGAGAAATGGACGCGCCAGTGGATGGAGTCTTTCAGGACGAGCGCCTTCGACACGGGCGCAGTGGTGTGAACTCTAGCTGAGTTTACACCTCGACATAGACACACCACACACTCACACGCACATAGAAAGTGTCACGACGTCGGGACAGCGTATCGAACCCATCTCCTCTCTGAATAGAGTTGGGGTAACCGGGTAGTAGCCTGCGTTAAGCGCACTCGCACGACATGCTAACATGTGATCTCAGGCGACCACCTAAACAGCCACGTGTCTCGTCGCAATAGCTTTCACATCAGAGATTGTTTTGTGTTTGTTGCCTCCTACGCAATAAGGATCAAATACTTGGACGACCGGTCGGTTGAGATCAGAGTCTCGTAGAGCAATTTCCTTCTCCGAAACACCAGTAACACAGCGAGAATTAGAAATACGCGAGCACACAGGGTAACTTCGATTTGGATATGGAGCTATTTGTGACCGTCCCATCGTAACGTGTACTCGCATGGTACAAATGCCATCACGGGCCTATCACGGCTTCTACGAGATCCTTAGCCACTTGTACGATACGTAATGTATACAAAACCCTTTCGACCTTCGCTTAAACGCGCACCTTGAAGGCAGCGATCCACGTATCTATATGTACTTAGTGGTTAGCTTGGTATCGGCCATTTGTCTAGTGAGCTTCTCCTTTCCAATGCGAGCTCTCAAATCAATCAACCATTTAAGCACTGACATGTTTTTCATTGTAACTTATGAACGGGAACAATAAGAGTGTCACAGACAAAACGGAGGCCGGTTCATTGTAAAGCGCTGGAAAAGCTGCCGGTTTACATTTGCCAACACGTCGCCGCCATTCGCAGCAGCAGAAGCAGTGAGAAATAATAACAGTTTTTATTTATGCAGTCCAATTTCCTGTTTCCGGGCAAAACTCATTATTGGAGTTGGACTCGTAGATTTATAGGGTCGCCGAAAATCGAAGGGGGGCCTGATAGCAAGGGGTACCGTGTACTCGTTTCGACAGTCATGTTTGCACAGAGAGACAGAGAGAGAGAGAGAGAGAGAGAGAGAGAGAGGGACGGAACAAAGCGACAGCAGATTAGCATAGAAGCCAGACTCTTCGTCAAGGCTGACACCGGCCAACAACGCAGATGACACAGGGCTTCTGTTCGTACGGGACGAAAGGTCTGTCGTGCTATCGTTCAGCGGGGAAATACTTAGTAGAAGGTTACTGTACTAAATAGTTGCTGTGTTTGTTCGTTGACAAATAATGATCGTGGGTCGCTTGTCAGAAGGAGGACTCCGTTTCGGTCGAGGGCTATTCACATATGATACAATGTGATATTTCGAAATAATATATAATACAATACAAGGGAGGCTAGGGGGGGTGGGGGAGTTCTACGTTTTGACCTCGTTGATGGTGCGCTCGCGATTCGTATTGTGTCACACGAGCTCCATTCGACAGAGTAGATGTTTAGTTGATCATCAAAGACGAGCAACACGCGGTGCAGTCAAGAGCCAGTTGGCAGTTGCCGTAGAGGTTGACTTCGCCTAAGCACCAACGGGACGAATTTGAATACCTGGATCATGTGCTATGACAACCCATTTGGTGAACGATTTTCCATTTGGCTGCTTGACTCAGATTTCCTCCTCGCTCGCGCCAGTGATGGTAAGCGAGCCATGCTAACGAAGATCGACTGGTTGATTGGGTCAATCGCATGCCTGGGTACACTCATTTATTATTGCGATTGCGCTCACCCTTCATATGCTTACTCGAGTTATTGCCGCCTATCAAAGAGCATTACGTTCAAGTTGATTTTCCGCGAGCTCAAACGTCAGCCATCGATCGATATCGATTACGTCGTTTATGCAGGGTGTGATACAACCTATATCTCCGACTCGGAAAATGAGTGGTGGGAATCGCTGCTGGTGACAGCGGTTTGCCAACTGACGTTGAAATGATTCGAGAGATTTGTTAGGTACTCACGCGAAACATTCGGAGTCGATCATCTCGCGGCGAAGGATCACGAAACTAATGAGTGATTAGTGGTGGCGGTGGTGGTAACACTTACACAGCGCTACTGCGTTGATCGTTCTCTGTAGGCTATTCATAGAAACAGTGCTTGACAAGACAGTGCCACGAATCGTTGCCAAGTTCGCTCATTGGGTTTAGAATACGGTCGACTGGGTTCAAATGAAACTACAAACCGGAGTACACTCAACCGCCGGCGTGAGTCAGCTCGCTCGATTCGGCCTAACGTATCGAGCACGGAACGTTCTAATTGTAAAGCAGATTTGTCATTGACACTGCCGCGCCGAGAGCGCGGAAATTCTACCGGGGTGACTACGCCGTCAGGGGACACGGTGAAGAAAAAAGTGCCCTGCTGCAACGCGTGCTGAAACGGATAAGTCAATCGCGGGAGCGATTCGTCGCATCAGACACTCGGTAGTGCTTGCTTGAGCGATAGTCTTCTCCGGTATATCAGTAAAAGAAAATTCAAATGTAAAAAAAACATATATGGTATTAACTAATCGGAATAATACAGAAGGTGGTGTAACGTCGTCGACACAATTACAATGAACTCCCCCGGAGCTGCACGAAGATTTTTTTCTTTAACTGAATTTTCTCACATATTCGTGGTAAATTCAAATGCGTATAAAAACAAATAAAAAGTCTGCGCCTTTGACCGATCTGGGGCGAGCTTGCTGTGTTCGATCCTATTGTGCTGTATATTGTCCTGAGTGTAATATCACTCACTAATTTTGAAAGCTAACATGACCACTCGTTACGGACGAGATGTGACAAACTTGGCCAATTACGGCAAGCTTTTGGGGTACTAATTTCAATGTATGACTATCTCAATAATGTGTGCTTCTTCCATATGTAGCCGATGGGTCATCCCTATGAAGGTAATTGCAAATGACCGGCTAACTTGTAAGGCCAGAAATACGATAGGAACATTGTCTCAACACTCGGGAACACAAAACCAGGGCAAGCGAGAAGGGAACGCTCGCTGCAATCTCATGGTCGAGTCGCCTCTTACCGATGGCGCCCCACGTGGCGTCGAATGCTCCTTGTTCATGCTTTGTCCAACGCTAAGTGCACTTAGTACTTCAGTACCTGAGAAACACTGTGGAAATCCCCGAAGAGAGTGAGAGAGAGAAATGGGACCTATAGATGATGAACCACTGATATACGCAGAGCGGACTGCTCCAGACCAAAATCCCCATTGGGAATAGCTCGCAGACTCCCCTGTGCCACCCAATCCCGTCGAATCAACCCCCGTTGAGGCATTAGGCTTCGGCAAAAGAACTTCGTAGGATTCAAACATTAGAGAATTGATTAACTTAGGTAAATTATATAATAGACACCCATCTCTCTCGAACCTTTCACAGCAACAGCTACATATGTATCCAACTTAGTCATTTCCATAATCGAATACAGCCCAGACAAACGAAACACATTACAAGGCGGATTTTTCTACGCCTAGATTGTATCACTAGCGAAATAGTCGTATGAGTGTTGCGGTTGAAAGAGCGCAATTTGAATACGATCGAGGTTCGCCTTTTTTCCAGAGCGCCACTTAGCACCATCGGCCGAGTTAAGTCCACTTCCTCTCCGGCCATCCCGTTCTGGGCTGAGGCTGTGTCACTCAGTTGGGTATTCGAGAGAGTCAACGAGAGTCTCGTGGCAAAGGATAGCGACTCCTGCATTATTCCCCATACTCCTCAAGGCCCAAGCCCCCCCACCCCATCCAAGAGAAGGCGACGTGGGTTCCAGCGAGGCGATTAAGAAACTTTCGCCGTCATCCGTTTCGCTGCAGGGTTCCTTACGTTACGTTCGTCTCTCTGTAACGTTCCGTTAGCATACACCATTAAGCACAGCTGCATTTAATCATCAACGTGTGAGAGAGTGCAAGAGAGAGAGAGTGGAAGCCGACTCGACTGGTCGGCAGACGGGCAAAGACTGCAGAGCGCGGGCGGGCGCGCGGGCGGGCGCTCGCGCGGCGGCGGCGGCGGCCGCGGAGGAGCAGCTCCGCATCGCGCGCCAACTTTTGTGCGGTTCATCTTCCAGAAAACAACAAAGTACGGCTTTGTCTTGTGTTAGATGCAGACTGGGCTGGACTCAGCAGCGCGCACTACTCGAAGAATAACAATACTAGAAATGATGAGAATAGCCATAATGGTGATATTCTCTCGGCGATAATATTAACATCGTCCGTGATAGCAGTATCTACCGAGTCGTCAGCACGTGAACTTGTGTAGTAGTTGGGTCTCAGCTTGGCAGTGAATAAATGTGAATTGCCAAACAAAGTCGGGTATGAGGGTGAATTTATACGCGAGCTTAATCTCACGTGCGAATCTGACGGCGCTCTGTAACATATCATATATACGAGTTACTTTTTTTTTTGTTGCACTTACGCAAACACATAGACGATTGTCTCGATTGGACAGAACGGACGGAGAGCACATCGGGATCTTCTACTAAAATTGTATATATCTATAATAACTGAGTTGCTTATGTGATGAAAACCCGCTACACCGAGGGCATTTATATTTAGATCCGCGTCAACACCTCCATCCTGCCAAAGTGGATTGTATATTTAACTGGATAATTGGCGACAATTTAGTAGAAGGGTCTGGAGTCATTTCGCTCTTAACCGAGATGGTGAATAGGTCAAATTAAGACTGAAAATCTAAAACCTTCTTGAGATCCCCTAAAACTGCTTCAAGGTGACCGCCTAGAACATCATCGTCTAGATGCCAGATATTTAAACGGGATCGCGCATCACAATGTTGAACGACCTTAGCCAACAGATAACAACGTTATATTGTGGAGTAACAAAGAGAGGTCATGTTATGCTTTGTCGTATACTCGAAAAAATCAAGTAAAGTATTTATCAAGTAAAGTATAGTAAAGTATCAAGTAAAGTATTCTGACTGCTCTAATGAGTAAATCAAGATGCAATGACTTCATCAAGTTTCGCCAAGATTACTTGATCTGTTGAAAATAAAGGACGATGTCCCATTAATAGCAGCTTCGATTCCATCCATAGTTCCAAATCCAAGCCAGTTTGCGTCTCAAGACTGTGGTAATTTTCTCTTTAAAATATATATATACATATTTTTTTTTATATCTACAGCAGTCCTACGAAGGACCGACGAACAAGCAATGGAGCGAACTGAGTTACCCTTTTTTCGAAAAGCGAAAAGGCGGGCACCGGATAAGCCGGGTTCAATTTCGGTTGGGACGTATTGGCGTCTTACGATGTCAGGAATCTGCATCTAGTGCGGTCCCTGGTCTTGCTGCGACATCGCCTGAGGCGGTGGAAATGAAGCCTCGAAGGTGCCGAGAGCCCGAAGCATCATAAGGACTCTGACTGTTTATTTTGTTGACATGCAACTCCGCAGGGGTGAACTAGTGGCAGAGAGAGAGAGCATGTGTGTGGTACTGTGTCCGCTTAGTCGACGGAGTGCGCGTGCTTGACAGGTTGTCTGCTCGTCGTTTGGTCAGTCGGCCGGGAGGGCTCGTGTGTGGGCACCTGTCACGCTGTTCGACGACAGCTCGAGAGTGGCTTGACTATTTTGGCTCTTTCGATCGCTTGGAAAGAAGTTGCCGGGCTGCTTCTATGACCAAACTGTCCATCGCCTAACCACCCGTAGGCGTTGGGTTTGACCCAAACTTTCCGTAACACCTGTTAAACTTGCCAACGCAATGCTTCCGTTACGAGGTCCATGTAACCGTTTTCGACATCATATGAGACTTACATTCCGTTTACAACAGAGTTAGAGCGCCTTGGACAACGGGTTATGGTAATTTATTGTAATAGAACTAAGTTCGCTGAATGAAAAAGCCTTCTGTCTCTATTTTCCTATGTTCATATCATGTGAGTCTTGGATTCTAGCAGCAACCGTATCCTCATTGGCATTTTCCACTTCGAAAGACAAACAAGCCAACGTTACATTGTAAAGAAGCAGCGTCCTAAGCCCGATCAGACGGGTGGGCAAGGGACTAGGGCGGGTGTCACCCCTTCGTCATACGACCGTTTGTGTGTGGACATGAGTGCGCGTACCTCTCGCTAAGTGCCGCACCACTCCGCACGGTTAACGATGTGCATGGATTCGATGCGACAGATGACGGCATTTCGCAGCCTTCCTGCGGCTGTGTACGAGCGTACAGCAGTTGTTGTCTCATTCACGTTAGAGGGCAACTTCGAGAATTAGTGGTAGACAGTCGATTTTCATTTTGAACTGAGCACGACGCGGCTCACGCTATTGTTCGCCAGGTTGCCCGGTTCTGCTAAGTCAGTGACAACAGCGGCAAACGGCAGAGATCAATGCCGCCCGCAATAGTGTTGAACAGCGTTCTTCAATCTTTTGAACCTGTGAGCACTCGTCCCGACTGTTTGCGCGGGTAGTCAAGGGGAACGGCACGCATAGCTAGAATTATCATAAAATGAAGCTGCAACTGTGACACTCGTTGTTCCTGTACACCTGCAGTGGGTGATCGAATGGGATCAACTATAGTGATAAGCAGTTTCGCGATGTCAATCAAAGCAGACATTATCGGTAGGCGGGAGAGGAAAACAACAGATACGAAAATTCATTTGGATATATCACAGGGAATGGGGACAGTGTCGTGCGCAACGATCATGGCTGGGAGTTTTCTTGGATGCCGGTAATGATGCTGCTTGCCGCCTAAATAGTTTCTCCTGATAGCTCGTCGCGATGCCCACGGATCGTAGAGAGCACCAATGTCTTAGCTTTCAGATTGAGTTGTGCACCCCGAAATATAGAGTGGGGTAACACGCAGGTCAAGGGTGTTTCATGCAAAAATAAAATTGAGTTTTCTTTTTATTCATTGCCGACCGTGATGAGACGAACCGATGTGCCCAACCTATACAGGCCTAAATGTGTCACAACTGAATAAAACCTTGACACTATTGCAGTGGTGGTATAGCGATTGAACAAGGCGATCCCTCAGTTCTTGTCGGTGCCTTACTCGGCTAGCTCCAGCTAGCACCACGTTATCAGCTGGAGCCTATCGCAGGCTTGTGTACCCCTTCCTATCTACGCCTCCTTATGAGTCCTTATGGAAGCGCAGTCCGCTAGTCAGTGGACCCGCTCAAGGAGAAGGCCGTTCGCTTTTCATCATCTGGAAAACATATTAAATGGGTTCGGGGCTGGATTGGGGAAACGAACATGTCGAAGAGCTAAAAGGGATCATTTTCGAATTCCACCCTTCTTCAGGGTTGGCCTTCATTCCGAAAAACGACGACAGAACTAACTCACGGCCTTCGGTCCCGCTTCGCCCCCCCCCCCACCTTGGCCTTTCTCGACAGCCTTTCTTTTGTATGATTGAGCAAACTACATTCTCAGCGATCCACTAATGGAATCTCTCTGTTCGCGCCATGACGCTAGTCGCGTTGCCCAGCAAAGGGCCTGTCAATGCTCCGGTACAGTCTGAAGCTCGTAGAGCTTCGGCAGTCGGTCGCTCGCTCGATTTTTCTACACTGAACTCCATTCTCCTACCCATGATGACCTTCAACCGTGTCCGGCATCGGCGCTCGTACAACTAGTTTAGATATTAGACAAACAAAGCTCAGCCGAATGGATGAGGTAGTAAGTTCCATGTATACATCTAAATCTCTATCGATGCCGCTATTCCTTAAGAAGCACCTATAAAGTAAAGGGCTCGTTAAGAGAACTTAAGCATTGTAAGCATTGCAGTTCCTTTAATAAATCAATGAATCCTTACGTTTCACCTTTTAGAATTGGCCTTTTTTCGACTAAGCATTATCATTAACCAGAGGCCGCAGGTTCGAGCCCCGCTGTGTGACATATAAGAGAGGTTAAGCATTGTAACAATTGCAGCTCCTTTAATAAACCAATAAACATTTACCATTTACCATCTGCAACATCAGATACGTACAAAACATTTTTTGCAAGAACAGCACTAGTCTTATATATTCGGCTGGTTTGTAGTCGAATATCAACCCCTTTTTCCAACCAACTACACTGCCATATACGTTGCTCTATTCTTAAAGCAAATACCTCCGTGCGTCGTCGACAGGCACCAGTTGCAAGTTCAGCGGTTTCGTCGAGAAATCGTCCAAAGCACACGTGTTGCAGATACTTGCCACAAGGCTCCTGTTTCCACCAGGAGCCTTATGGGAGTAAAAACTGATCCAGTGCAATAATGTACCTTGGAAGAAGTATCTCGTAGCTGCTATTTGCTGTTTTCACGAGAACCGCTCGTAAGATGCTGCGTGCCATCATCCTTGTGGGGTGTCTGGCAGCTATAGGGCGTTACAATGGGAAGAGAAGAAACTAAGACACATGAACAGCTCAGAGCTTGAAGTCGTTGCCGGCCACTGCTCTGCAGCGCTAAGTGGGAGGTGCTCTCGTGTGTATGGGAAATTTCCCTGATGGGCCCGAGTCTGGATACCGGTGATGATTCGGCGCGCCCATTATGAGTTTAGCAGCAAAGAACAATTGGCCCTTTCGAAGAGGAACTCCTCGACCAGTCTGGCTAGCCCGTAACTGAACATAAAGATACCTGCGCCTGTTCTCTGCCCCGCGAGTGACTAGGGTCCACGATTAGGTCTTAGACGAACCTTTGCGAAATACGATAATAGATAAAAACCATGTCCACATCGTACACAGAACTAAGTATTAACGTTCTGTTGTATTTTGTAAGACATTTTCAATGGCCTGCATCGACAAATTAACAGAAATCTTGCACTAGATAATAATAATAATAATAATACATTATACATTGGAATCAATTTTCTAGCCACCATTGATGATGAGAAAGTTCACGGTGAGAAGAGCTGTTCGTAGGCCAACCGAGTTTGTGCCGACATCTGCCGCTAAAGACTCTGACATATTCCTGCTTATCGCCTGCCGACCGTCTGGGACTCTCTTCCCCGAGACGTTCATGTAATTCCCTCAGCTAAAAAAAAATTGCAGAGGGAGCAACGACGTTTTTCAATGCTCATCCCTAATTTCTGTTAGTGTATAATTTTTTTGTGTTCAATATTTTCCGCCTGGAACATTTCACCATCTGCAATTGCATAGGATATCTCGATGTTTTGGCATACTTGTGAAATCGTACATATAACAACACTGTATATATTCACCTTTTGCTTTAATTTTTTTTATAAATGAGAACTAAAGTATTATCAGATCGTTATTTCGTCAATAAACCCTGCGTAAAATGAACGAATGGTATCCAGCAGCACCATTATACATTGGTGAACTCCACCATTGGCGTATTGTTGACCCAGCGTTCTCCTTTGATGCGTTAAATACAGCGAGCGCTTTTTCTGAATCTAAAAAGGCGCTAAAGACTATCCGGTGACCTTCGACTCCGATATAAGCCAACATCAAGAAATCCATCAAGTCTTGTCTATCACGGACATCTCGGCCACACATCGCTACCGATGCGCTTCGATGTTGTACACTATGTGTATCGCTCTGCAATTCGTTTCTTATTTTATACGCACAGATGAACGGTTCACAGGACGAGAGCAAGGCGCCTTGGCGTTTTAATAGATTGAAGAACTCCATTAAGAGAGCACAGAGTTGGGCTACGGTTGGCACTGCCTCTTCGGGAGAGCTACCATGTTTTATTAGGGCGATCATCCAGGTTGATGGAACGCCACTTGATGTCTCTCTAGATATTGAACTTTACCATACATTCTATTTTTTTTTCAATTTTTTCCTATACAGCTTTCTCTAATTCAAATGATATAATGAAGCCTTGAAGAATGACACTTTATATATTGTGTTGATTATAGTGGCCACCATGGTAGCTAAGTGGAGATTTACTTTTTCGGAAATTGTGTTTGTCGTAGTCTCGAAGAGCCGTGATTGAAATGTCGATTTTGTCTCTGTCAACCTCATTGACACATTACAAAAATATAACATGTCAACAAAGTACACGAAGTATAAGAAGCAAACATTGCCCAATAGCATGATAGTAACAACATGAATCTATGTACATCGCAGTGTTGTCGGAAGAATAGTTCCTGTAAACAACTGCGCGATGTAATTAGATAATTAATATTTTGTCTCGTATCGAGCCGTCCATTCTGAACTCAACATTTGGTCGCGCGCCTTTGTGAAATTATTATTTCTGCCCGCCACAACTGTTCTCATTAGGAACGTACAAACTCTGTCTGCCAGATAATACTCAATCATCTATATTCGGAGTCACGAGACGATGGCAATTAAATTAATCGCAGTTGCGCGTGAAGACCTCGTTGTTTATTTGCCATATATATGCAACTATACATATATATATATATATATATATATATATATATATACGAGTGCGTATCTGTTTATGTTTGGTTGTGGATCCATGACGGTGTGATCACCATCATCTTTTGTTTTTCCCATGTTTTCGTCGGCGGCGGCGTCTCGTCTGTTAGCGAGTGATATGTGACGTAGCTATTTAGGCTTCATTCAATAAGGAGACCCGACGAATGAGGGGATCTGGGGTAGTCGTTGGTGGGGCTGCCGGTCGCCCCGTTGTCGTCCTCATCATCGTCATCGCTGTCGTGCTGGTATGATCGCCTGCCGTTCTACGCGAGCCGGGATGGCGAGGAGACGCTTAGGGCGTTCTCATCTCACCGAAGGATGAAAGGCCCCCCCCACATCTCTCCCTTGTAGCGACAGCACCGACCGACCGACCGTGCCGTAGGAGACGATATAGCATCACTTCCGGACTACCATTCCGCAGCTTCTCCTCGCGGCAGCCCCGCACGGATAGATGGTAGGCAACAATGAGTGTTGCAGCATTCCTATATATCGCTCGCTGTACGATAGCCGCACGCTGCGGCGCCGTCAACATATATTGTATGTGGACATATAGCCCGTGCCGAGGAGGCTCTGTACTGCTGCAAGAGCATTCGCACGGCTTCCCCGGACCGCTTTCCCCATCGGGGCGAATGGAGGTATGAAGAGCGAGGGGTTCACATGCGGGAGAAACAATGGCCTCAGACCGCGCGAGCTGATGCTACAATGATATTCTACTTGATGATAACGGTGGCGACGGCAACAGCAGCAGCAGCAACAGTAGCACTAACAACAACGACAACAGCAACAACAGGAATAACAACGAAACGAGGAACATTCATTATTCCTAGCTATACACAGCTTATATATACATTTGTACGTAAATGATGGGATTGCAGGACTATGACGAGCATTGTGGCTGGATGAAGAGAAAATGGGATGACAAAATATACGAAATCTCAAAAGGAACAATTGGCAGCTGGGTTTAACTATCGAATGTGTTAATGGCAGCTAATTGTAGGTATTCGTTTTTTTTTCGAAAATTGCTGTTTCTTTTGAGTACACAGAGTTAAAGGCAACATTTTAACCAAACAGACTATATATATATATATATTATATATGTAATCGTTACAAAGAGCACACATCTGAGGCATTTATTCTGTATCAGATTAATGTGCGTGTCAAATAACATGGATACCACAAAGAGGTAGTCCAAGCTTCGGGTGTTCAAAATGATAAGGCACTCTTGAAACTGCCATGTACATTTGTCGATTGGCCTCGACTTCGACCATAAGTTGTCAAGCAATCAGGCAACAGTTGAACCTTCAGGTTCATACATCAAGAGTTTTAAAGACAATTAAGCGTTATCCGCATATGTTACGGGCGCAAATGAAAACAAGACCGAGTCTTCAACGACGCCGCATCACTGCCCGACTAAAGTTCGCTCTCAACGATATGGCCAGAGACTGGAAATTGGTGAATATTGGGGCAACGTTTTTTAAAAATCCTCAGGGTTTTATCCTCAGGGTGCACATCTATCTAAAAGGTACTATCTTGTTTCAGATCGTCTTCAGTGGCGACAAGAAGTTCAGTTTGTACGGGCCAGTTGTATTTAACGGTTATTGGCATCATGTACGCAAAGATTCGCGTTATTTCTCAAGCGCAGTTTCGGTGGTGGGACCCTTATAATTTGGCTTGGCAAATTCGCGCTCGCTTTCATCTCATCTTGAATGAATAGCGAGGACAGTCAGCAGATGCTGACCGACAGCCTACTGCCGTTTAAGCTCCGATTTCATCGACTGCCAATTGTTTTCTAACAAGTTAACTCCTTAGTTCACGTAAGGTCTAATACTCATGGGTGGTTAGGTCGGCACAAAGTTGAAACCCTAGAGGCGGCCAGCATGTTCTCCGAATTTCAACCCGATGGAGAACCTCTGGGACATTCGTGTCCCACGAGTATATGCGTCAAATCGACAGCATACCTATGTCGAAGAACTAAACGAAGCATTTTTGGAGGCCTTGAAAAGGGTCAGAGCTAAACATCGTTGATTGTATGCCAAACCGAATCTTGATGAATCTTTATCGTTATGAATAGCGAGGTCGTGCTACACGGTACTAATTAGCACAAGATAGCGAGAATCAATCCAGCGAAAACACTCGATAACTGGGGGTGTCTTATCATTTTGAACACACGAAAAATGACACATTTCGTTGTAGCAGGCTGCATGCGCCGTCATATGTGCTTCTCTCACCTGGATGCGCTTAGTTTCCCCCCGCACTTGAATACACACACATATGTATATATATATATATATATCGAGAGAAAGAGAGAGCAGTAAAGCTTGTAGACGTCGTGCGTCGACACAGCACGGCTGGCCATAATTGAGATGCAGCTTAGCTGTTCCGCCTGAATGGACTCGAACCATGAACATTTGATCGCCGGGCAACATTCGATCGGCTCGAATCAGGCCGTTGATTGGACGAACGGGCCAACCGTGTCATGTAAGCGAAAAGCATCAGACCCATCAGCAGATTCAACAGCCGTGGAATCCCCTCCACAACTTTGGCGCCACAAAGTTTCCTGCAAAGGTATTCGACCAAATTATAGCGGTCGACAGTACGGATATGGGACGGGGAACAACTCTCAATGTTGTAACTTTCAGGGGAATAATAACGATGTTTGTACAGTAAGTATATATTCTCTAGGCCGCGTGTGGCCGCGTGTGCCTGGCTCCTATCCCGAACTTGCGATAACTTTAGAATGAGTAGGCAATTGGCGGTTATCGTACAAATTCATACTCTCGCGCACTTGTGAAATTTATGCTTGATCCGTATGAAATATTGCTTGAATCTGGTCTGCCAGTATGCCTCGTGGTAATTATCGTCTACAATGAAACGGCTAGAACCTTGCATGGTTTTTGTTAATACATCGCAACGACTCTAGCTGATAGAATACGTCAAGATCGCGCCTAATGTTCATCCTAAAGCAGAGAAACATATAAAAACAATCGTCTATCAGCGTCTCCTGCTAGCCTTCCTGTCGGCCCCTCTCTCGCTCTCATCAAGTTCTTATTCGAGAGTGTGGCTCACCTTGTTCCTCCTTTGCTGAATGATGGACACAATACTGTGTGTCGTATTAACTCAAACTACAACCACTGGTAGTACCATTGCCGCAAGTCTCACTGCGGCATAGATACACATTGTGGAGGTAATGTATACGACGAAGCGCCTCGTTGCCCTTGGGACCGGCCGGATCGTCCGCCGCCGCCGTCAGCCTGTTTGTTCTATTAATGGCGGTCATCGCTGCTATGATTTGGGCGATATGTTTTACTGGCTTCGCCACTGTTCGCCGCCCCCTATTCCTCCCTCTCTGTTCTATCTAGCGAAGGTGCTTCTGCCCGGGGCGTGTATCCTGTATGGCAAGGAAGACAAGTTAGGTTGGTCACGCCAGTCGTCATCAAGGGCGTTGCAGGTTGCCGCAGCTGTAAGACTACGAGCAATACGCCTATTGGCCGGTTTATTTATTGGCGAAGAATCCAAGTGGATAGCTCGCCGAGAAGTGCTGTATGATACAGACGGAGAAAGGGGGGTAATCGATGGCCATGAGACGCGGCAAGATTCGCGGCCAGGATAGCGAACAAATCATAAGTGGTAGACACGATACGTCCAACTTCACGTAGTGAACCGTTGTTCGTTACTTGATCTACCCGATCTGAGAAGGGCTGGCTTGGCTAAGGATAGCCTGGAGGCGAACGAAGAAGTCGGACGCCAGCCGGGGCCCAGCCGCTGCCGGACTCACTTTCTTCTCAACAACTGAGATCCCAATCAGGACTTTAAGGGATGTCACGACTCTGTATCTCCTTGCCGTGCTATGTGAGCGTTGCAGCGCTGTCAATCCCAATTGAATAGTGAGGCTTTCCCAACGGAGTGCTCACTGCAATGGAAGTCGCTAATGGGTCTGTCGAAAATATTTAATAGCTTATAGCAGGTAGAAAGGAAACAATTGCAGGGTCGTCTATGATTAGAAGGGACAGCGGCGAAGCCACATCAGTTCCGAAGACACGAAGCCACATCAGGGTGTGTCTGTCAGCGACGTATTATAGCGCATAGAGACTATCGAATTGTCTTTCATTTTCTGATTCTGTCAAATTTCGCCTTGCGTAGTTAACGACTGGGTATTTGTGGTGTCTACTCGAGCCAGGAAAAATCGGTGTTGATCTCGACGAAAGCGATTTTTCCCGGCGAGACGACAGAATGTCACCGTATGAAGGGTGGGCATAAAGTGACATTCTGTTCGTCAGCGAATTCAGTCGTTAATACAGAGGGAAGAAAAGACGAGGCCTCCAGCATCTACAGAAGGGCAACGCACTGCCAGGCGACTCGCCAGCAGTTGCTAAATGCCTCATCGGATAAAAACTCGGTAATTGCATCGAAGACGTACCGTCCATGGCACATCACCGCTACATGTGACGAGGTGACCTCGTTGGTTCGCGTGTCACCCGGTCGACAGCTGACCCCAACGAAATTGAATTGCAATTCCAAACCTCATTACGACTCTAGTCTGGGTATTTTTTATAAATGCCGGCCGGACATCGGACGCCCACTAGACTGCGTGTGTATGTAGTTCTTTTGCTGTGCGACACCCGAGCGTACATTGGGAACGGACAACGTAGAGCACAGTGTACAAGACTGAGAAGGCTCTCTTGTTGGCTCCACGCCAGCGGGTCCACGATCAGTGAACGGGTCAAACGGCGGACTCGAACGATGTGGGAAATTCTTGCATGGCCCGTTGGAGACGATTTACTTGGCAAGCCGCAGCTGTGTACCAGCATCGTCTGCAATTGTCATAGAATAACTTACCATTTAGCACTCTCTATTCCCGCGTGTTCGGTGGCAATCAATTGGATAGGCACATCAATACACGTGTTGAGACAAAACCGTACTGGTTTTGTGACAGTGGACACTGCCGGACTGTAGAGAAACAACTTCGACAAAAGGGTTCCAGATCCAATAAATTAAGTGTCTAAACTTGTTCTTTCTCTATGAATACGAGCCCGATGCTACGGTGGGGTGGTCTTGCATATAACGAGGCTAGATCTTTTATCTAGATATAAATTTGTAATTAACTAGAAAGTTGGCGTCAAGTAACTTGTAGCGGCGCTAACGAGAATTCTAGAATTCTACCTTGAAGAAGTTCAGTTTAGCCCAGTACTGATCGTCAAATTAATGCCAATATCTTCTTTATTCACTATACGTGCAGTACACATATCTGGCCGTATTTTCTCGAAGCTCAAGATGAATAAAACATACTTCATTTATTCAAAATAATGTTACTGCATACACATTGATATTTCAGTTATTTAGGGCAAACGGTGTATTTATCTGCTGCGTCCATTGTTAAGTACCCCGTTGATATAGGACGCTATTGAACTAACGTAAGACACGTGTAGGCGGCCCTTCAAAGCGGCAGCTGTATCGATGATGCTAGATGCACAAGGAGCACTCGACTAATCGCTGTTAAAGTCACTCTCTCAAAACTCCGAGCCATCACTGATCTCTGAGCAGGTCGTTGCTTGAAGACTTCGATGTGTGCCAGGTGGAAAGCCCCTGATCGTACGAAACTTCAATCTCTTTCCTTGTTCAATTCCTTCGTTTCTGAGCTGCTGTAGTGCCACGCGTTTGCACTGTCTGAATATCATGGCCGTGATAATGAGTCCGGGATGGTCGGTGTCGTCTCCCGTTGCCTGGACCTGACCTCTCCGACGGTTTGCCATGAAGTTTTCACCGCGTTCTTGATGTCTAATAAGCATGTAATTAATCAATGGAGGTGAATAATTCATAGATGCTGCGGCTAATCTCTCGATGGCATTAGATGTCGGTAACACATCCGTCGCTAGCCGAGGACGCCTGAGTTTCAGTCAGTCAGCCAGTCATAATGCAACTGCCGCCAAGTTTGTGTGCTTTGTTGGTACCTGGTGCGCACATGGAACAGCGTGTTGCGTTTATGTGTTTTCAATTTGATGAAGTGATCTCAATTTTTGACGAAACAAATCGAAGCTTGAAAATATATGTTCCAATGCAAATGCGCTTAATGTGAAGGGGCAAGCAGCTGCGCTGATCCGACGAAGGTGGGCCATTACCGTTACATCTTTCGTAGGAACGTCACTAAAACTGATTTTCAATCGTGACCTAATGTCGCCAGGTGACCTTGATTTGACTTATGCACCAGGCTTTTTCATTTTTCAACCGTAGTCTGTAGTCATGAAGCTTTGAAATTCTCAATGGCTCACATTCGTGTGTACATTGTAAAGCTTTACAGTTGACTCGAAGGCTTTGCCGACGTCACAAAAATCCTGTTACCCATCATGTTCATGTGAAAATCAGGTTCGAGAACATCATGACGAATCAGGTTCGAGTCCCGCGACATGACATACACCTTTGATTAAAAAGGTGCATTTGTGTGGTGTGAACAATGGCCGCTGAACGGAACGAAATCAAACGCAAAACGATTACGTTCAACGTGGACGAGACGTGTACACACATCAACGTTGTCCATGAAGCGCCATGGCAGAGATGTACAGGTCTGAGCATCGAATAGGGCTTGAAAATACTAGTGTGCCATAAACACGTCTACCGGCCTTAAGTTCCGCCAGGGCGTGCAACGGTATACGAACGTGCCTCGTGAAAGACGCGCAATGACCTGCTGTCTTGTGCGTGCTAAAACATCCAAAGAAAAAAAGCCGCAGCTAAATCCTGACCGCGAGTACTCTATCCTATTTCGACTAGTACGTCAATGGGTTCTACACATATACACTCACTTATAAGAGAACGCAAGAACAAGTTGATTATGATAATGGCTCGTGGCCAACGGTTATATCCTCGGTGTCGGCCAAACGACTTATGTCCCACATCAGGACCTGATTAATTAACAGCCTGTCGAAAGGAGAATAAATGGGCGAGATAGCCCCTTCCCCACCATCAGTAAGCCATTGAGCCATAGGGAACGTCGTTCGGAGTTGCGATCGTGCCCTGAAATCGGTCACAGAGGCACTCACCGGGTTCGAGCCCATCCGCTGCTTTTTCGGTGCGTTTGCAATGACGCTGACGGCATTGGCAGGGAGTACCTCAACCTACTGAACGAGACGGATCACGGCAACGCAACTTGAATGGACGCGTTTGGCCACCTCCATATTACAACCGAGGGGTGCACGCGAAACCTGGGAGTCGTCGTTGTGTGGAGCCGGCAGCATTCTTGGCTGTATCCTAACTAAAGGGCGGGGGGGTACACATCGTAAAACAAAATTAAAATGACGGGAGAACGCCGCGTCGACAAATGCGGCAACAACGGCGGGTCAGCCTGCTTAACAAGAACAGACCTGACGAAAGTAACACCCGTTACGTTCGAGACGCAAATGATCACGAATGGTCCTGGGCGAACCCGGCAAATACATTGAACTGCCTTCACTGTCTGGAACAGTGCTACCCGTGTTAGTAGGCTGTGACAGGATCCCGCCCGTGGAAAGTCGGTGCAAGGGGCTATGAAGCTAAATGGGCTCAGCAGGGAAGGTCGCATGTTAGGTACAGATTTTATAGTCCTCTACCGCGATTGGGTATCGCGCAGCAGCAACAGCAGATGTTCAACAGTGCTAAGGTCAGTGACAAAGAAGGTGAGCGGTCAATTTCACCTTCCGGTGCATACGATAGGATAAATGCAACAACTTTAATAATTCTCACACTTTGTATAACAAACGGGGTATTGTTGTGCGTTGTGTTAGATACTCGTACGCAACGGGGGAGCGATGTAGTTTATCGTGTGAGCGGGTGAGGCATATTATAACCCCGAAAACCTGGTGTGGTCTACTGATAGGATTATACAATACGAGTGCACGCAAGTCACAGTTGTTTTCGCTCCTGGGCTACGTGAGATTGGTTACGTTGTTTCCATGCTTGGATTTGCATTCGGAAACCCGAACCAATCAGCCACGATGATTGCTCATCGCTCAAGCCGGACTCAGGACTCTTCGACGGGGAGGTCTCGCTTCATCAGTATTCACGCATTATTCATATCTCCCAAATGTGTCGTTGGAAACGTCTATGATAATAACGATAAAGTGGAAATTGATCCAGTCGAGCGCTGTCTGAAATTGTAGCAAGTCATAAGCGTCCAAATCGCATACATATGTAGTATGGGCCATATTGAATGCTAGGATGGTGGCGAAGGTTATGTCAATGACAATACTCTGCAATTCACGTTGTGAGTTAAGGGCAGATGTATTGGCAACCACTCATACATATATAATCGGTACTAAAATATTGCGTTTTCACATTTGAGCATTTTAATGGTTCGTACATTTAAAAGCCTGTTTAGAGATCTTTTTTTAAGAGGTTAAAGGCAAATCCTGCATGGACACGAGGCCTTACAACTATGATAACTAGGCCACTAGAGACTTCCAAAAGTATTACTTCAGTCAGAGCCTTGTAGGGACCGGCAGTTGATTCCAACCATGTCTTATTGGATTAATTTATTGTATCAATTTTGAACGATATGTGTATCAATTAAAGATAATAACAACAAATCAATAATAATTAAACGAGCTTTATATACGTAGCTCCAGCAGCACCCCAATTTTCGTCATAGCGTCGTCTCGGATTTACGATAGCGCATTGTCCCACATATGTTGAAAGTGTCTGTGACTATTCCGAGGACACTCATTGCCCTCATCCCCGGCATCGCTTCAGTGAATGTTCGCCTTGCTGTTCGCCGCGATGTATGCACACTCCGACTGTGATCTGTGTCATGTTTCTGTACATCAATATATTCATACAAATACATACTGAAACGTATCAGTCCAACGTAGCAGGTGTTCTGGTAGAAGTGAAGTAAATTCGGTTAAAAATAGCCCCTAACCCGTGGCTCGTTAGAGAGCACCCCGTCAAAAATGCTAATTCCCTCGTTAGTTCGGCTCACAGCACACGCTCGTCGCACAGATCGCGCACAGGCAGTTGGCAGCAGCACAATGACGCCTAGTGCTACTTAGAAACGAACGCTACAGAAACTACAACAGGCGTGTGTGGGGGTGGTGCTGCGTTCCCCTCGGGGGGGGGGGGGGGTCGCACTTATTCTCGCTAGCGTAATCCGCAAAGGGTGACCACGGTAGGGCACGTGGTGCTGTGCCACTGTAAGTACGCAAGGCCTATGCTGTAGGTCGATGCTGGTCAGGGACGCTGCCAGGAACCTGCTCTCCCCCTCGAATTCATGCGCCTTTATGACTTCGGATTAACGGTGCTCGCCACTACTGAAGCGACACTCGAAGGCAGCTTGTATGTGCTGACTTTCGGTGGACGACCATTTGCCCTAAAGTAGACTACATGCATCGGTGAAACTTCGATGTGGACAATATACGGTGAATACTGAGCTCCGCGGGTGGAGCCCCAAAGACAACGGACTTATGTGCGAAAATGGCCTACAAACGAGCATAGAAATGGTACAGTAAATTTGATTTAAGATAAAGTATCCCTTTGAGATACTGTTGATCGGCGGCATTTCGCCTTACGCCAACATATCAAGCGAGGCGAGAAGCAAGCACGTTTATCACGCGCACAGCTCAAGGTTCAAATATTGCTCCCTATGGTTAAAGATAATTATTTTGCAGGAGAAATTGCATGGCGTGAATTCCATCTTTCAATGTAGTCTATTATAGCCTCTGATGGTAACTATCTGATTTTTCTGAAGGGGGATGTTGACGATGTTCAACAGCAGGTAAAGGCAGGTGAGATGTGTACAAGCTCAGCCACGAGCACCACGTATGCTCCTTGCCGTACGGACATGACGTGGTTAGCTTACTCTTAACTGATTGCACTTACGTAAAGTGTGCATTTTCGGCATATAAAGCAATGTGTATTTAAATAAATTTTAAGGCCAGACTCTCAGCCAACATTTAACATTCAAGGTGCTGCTGACGGCATCGTTGCATCAGACGAGAGCGAGAGATAGAGAGGGGGGGGCAGCAAGGCACGAATGTCGATCTATGCATGATCGAATTTCTTCTTACTAAAAACCCTGCACTTTCATCCGTGTCGATGTTACTATCTATGGGATTGAGGGACTGTTCTCTCGGCTGAGAGAGCTTCTTCAACTTACTTGTCAATCACCCGTAGGCCCTCTAACGCCGCCCCATTTCCGAGCTTCCTCAGGCGAACGAGAAGGTTGAGAGGGACTGCCCGGACGATTTCTCGCAGTTACTTACTTGCAATGACATCTCCCATCAGCTCTGTCACTCGTAGCCGCTGAGATACACGAGCGCAGTTTTTCCTAGTACGGTTCTTGGACAAGCCCCAATGCGTATTTGCCCGGCAGTACTAAAGGTAGCAAATGGAAAGGGTATCAGGCAGCGTCGCCTCCGTTTATGTCAAGGGACAACGGCCAACATCCGTTAGGAAAACCTATGATAATAACAAAGAACCCGTGTCAGGGGGTCGATTATTTCTCCTTCCACAAAAGACTAACTTTGAATGATGACCGACGTCATGACACACAGTCACTTTCGTTGAGGATCATCGCCTTTTACAAGTCATAAACATCTCGTTGTCAATGGATGACATTGAATTAAGCAGTTTTGTCACGTCCACTTGTTTAATTTCGAAGCGCTCCGTTGTAGGCTTCCTAATCGACCTTCTAACTCGCATTCGACGAAATTTTGTGAAGGGGCCGGGTGATCGACTTCTCACAAGAGCTCGAGTCGATCATGAGAATCGCCGAACGGGCAATGCGATACATGAAGGCACGTGAAAGGAAATTGATGAGCGTTGAAGACCCTGTTTTGAACAAAATGGAGTTTTGTTTGACGGATGGCTGAGCCCATCCAAAGCGACGAAACGTACAAATTGAATAGCAGAAACGAGCCAAATATCCTCAACTGAATGGGTATCGTTTATGCTCGGTGTCAATTTGACTTGAAACGAGAGAGGACCTCCAAGCAGGAGCGGTTATTCCTCCCGGACGTTCGTCATTGACGACTAATGGCTATCACACCATTCCAGCTCATCATTGTACGAAGCCGACCAACTCACCAAGAATTGTCATCTAGCATAGAGACATCCATTCAATACTTCCAATTTCGAGTTATTTTGGGATCTGTATTTATCATGTGTCGCTTTTCGCGTGGTGACGACACTCTCAGTCGTGCAATGAATTAGCACGATGCTAAGGGGAATAACACTCCGATACGAGTTAATCTTGTAATAACTAGCTTTTTGTTTGCGACCATATGCTTGAAGAGCTCTTCCGGAGGCGCTTCCTTAGACAAGGGCGCCATTCAACAGAGGAGTATAATCATTTTGGGCAGACTCATATATAAGGTCACGTAGAAGTCAGCTCATTTGACAACAATGGAAACAGTGCTTCTGGTAGCATTTGCAGCCCGAACGACATTTGTTGTATATGAGAATCACTATCTAATGAAGGGCACACAACAACGCCCATGTACCGAATATTGTCTACACCCCTGGGGATGGGGTTACCCTTTAAGGTCGAATTAAAATCGGGTTGGGATAACGATGCAACTGGACACTTAGGTACAAATATCAACGGATAGTTATCTCGCACCGCTCTGCTACGGCGTTCATTGATGACTGTAATGGCTCAGTCCCACAAGTCTGTCAGAGGATTCAGAAAGTTTCGGATTATCTGCATAGAGTTTGTGAACAATTTGCCTTTTGGTATAATTTTTTCAAGATCCAATATAAATATGCAAAACAATAGAGGACCCAGACAAGACTTTTCGGGGCACTCCCGCTTCTTATTAAGTATGATATAACCAATCATATTTGTGGCTTGACGAAATTAAATTAATTAGAAGGACAGGCTTTCTCGCCCGGGCAAATATTGCACATTTAGTACTGACGCTTTTCTTTAATCCAAAAAAGAATACGCAGAGCCGTATTTTGAAGAAGTCTATCCAAGTTCTCATTGCGTGTGATGAGCGTCAAACTCCCAATCATAATAACCCTAGTCACAGTGGGGATCGATGATTCTATGATTATTGCAATTGTGTCATACATCTTGGCGGTATCAACTGATGCGAACAGCATTGCCCCCTTGTCGCTTTATAAAATATAAAAGAAAATGTAGACAACAGAATCTGATATGTTTCTTCTCACGGGGAAAATGTCGGGTCATGTACATATTTGTTGATAAACGCAGATCTCCGATTGGATTTCCTCAGGTCTGATGTTGTTTAGACTGGAGAACGGCAGCCTCTGTTTTTAGGTAGTTAAATTGAAACCGGTCATATATATTCTAGCGAAGCCTATTTCAGTATATTGCATTTGGTCGGGACAGAATTAGTTAATAGTAACAAGAATAATAGCCATTCATATTAATTGATAGTCACCAAACAGTTAATAGTAATTGTAATATGTGTTGTCTGTGTAGGCGATTTCAGTTACCCGTAAGTTCTATAGAAAATATGCAAATTCGTAGGCAAAGAGAAGAAAAGGGGAGGAAAGAAAGCGAAGAAAAGGTGACCTTTCTTCTCGATTGCCAAAGCGTTGTGAGACCTCCATTAGTTGACCGGATTAGGGCATGCTCGGTGGAGATACCTTTCTAGAATGCGAAAGACTGATACTGACATAATATATAGTCGGTTTTCGGTGAATCAGCTGTTCATGTGTTTGAACATGAGATATACTGTTCAAATATTTTTGCTCATGAAGGCTGTCCACGAAATCAGTTGACCGGGTCCTATTGAATGGAGCTTTAATTGCACGTATGCAGACGTGAGGGAAGGAGTTGTTATGGTGATTAAGACAAGTGGTTGAGGGAATGAATTAAGAACGTCAGTAGCAGTAACGAACATGGACTGATTGAGATTAACAACCACCCCGCAGGTGGTATACACCCTACCTGTCAAATCCGTACTGTCGTTTGGCCATATGTATTGGATATATGTATATATATATATATATATATATATATATATATTGGTCTTCCTACCAACATATATACATATATATATTTAGTGCACTTCAGCCAGCCAGGAAATGGCCATTACGAACGACGCGAATCGTCACTTCTTCATTGTCTAGAGCCACATCTAGTGTGCTGGCAGACGTCTGATCTGATCTGGGTTGGAGAAGGAAGCCCTCCCTGTTGTTGTTGCGTTGCTAAACGAGCCAATGAACAATGCCATCAGAGTGGACGGTCGCTGAAATGCGAGCCCCAACGACCCCTCGACGTCGACCACCTCCGGCGTCGAATCCCAGCTACAACCGAGAGGGAGCCCGCTAGCAAATGGCTCCCAGGAGGCACATGACCCTGAACTCGAGCAAATCGAGGGCTGTGCCAATGTCCGTTCCACTGACGTGGCTGCTCGGAGATGGTCAGAAGTCATCGAATCGCCTCGTCAAGCCATAGGCAACTTTTCCCTTTGTACTTGCCCGCGTTTGCCACCAAATCCAACGCACCGAGAGCGCGCCCGCCGCTCATTGCAAGAACTCCTCTTCGAGTGGTACCGATCGACTTTGACGACCTGCCACGGTATGCATGCCACGAATGTTTAAGGAAGACTCCAGGATCTAGAACAGCAGTTAGCTAGATTAAATGACACAAGTGATGTGTATATGGTGAAATCGCCGGAAATAGTGTCGCATATGGAAATACACATACGTACCACGGTGATTCCTATTTATAGGCCGACAGTATGAATCAATTAGTGCTGGCAATAGTGTTGCTCTACGAAAATTAGCGTTGTGATCTACGAATGCTTGGTTCTAAGTAGTTACTTGCAATGGGAAGGACTTTGGTAGCAAACGTGATACAACGTTAGTGCCTTCAGTGAATATCTGTCTAGTCTTGCAGTATCGCAGCAACGTAACGTACCGAAAAGAAAATTCAGAAATGAATGTATAATACGCGAATTTCAATAACAATTCGGCTTCTGGATAGGAATTGCAAGATACCGTGGTCCTTAGATGCCTTTTGTGCTGTATGCAACGCGAGTTTGATTGTTACTTCATAGATTACACGGCGAGATACGCACCAATGGCATTGCCATTGCGACCTAAGATTTGTCGAGATCGATAACTTGTACTGAGGTTGTCCATCCATAACAAAAACTATCCGCGCTTATGTATATTGTATTATATATATATGTAGATATATGTCTCAAATACATTTTTAACTCTATCTAAATAGTGAACGACACGAATCTAAATACATACGGACTTAAATTTATATCAGGTGCACGCCAACACGCGCAATGATAAAGTCGTAGCGATCCTAGTTGTCGTCAGATAGTTGCTGTGGAGTTTTAGCAGAAAATCGTCCTGCACGAAATGCCTCAATGGCATGTTGCCCTGAGGCAACATGCCATTGAGGCATTTCCCTGCTCGCGGCCACATGCTTCGCTACGGCTATCGAGCAATATGCAGGTGGCAGGTAAACGAAGAACCCTCCCAAAAGGGCGAACGTCACGCAACTGGCGAAATGTCGCCTAACCCGGTCTCTCTCTCATTGTTTTCCATGAGTTCCGTCTGCACCGCTACCTCGAGTTTATCCTGCGGGTTCCCTCGCTGCAGGATATCCTGTCCTCTTGGACCGTTACCTCACTACGGCGAACTTCGAAGGTAGCTGCTCCAGCCGCCCCGCTCCTGTTGAGTTCCAAGGACAGGTCTGCCAGCTCGGACGCAGACCTCGTGGTGACGACATTTATGTTTCCGCCTTACCATGACCACAATATCTAGGCCGAAACGCCAACAGCGGCAGGGACATTTTGCTAGCAAACGTGCCAACCATTGGGGCAGCTTACGAACTCGGCTTCGCAGCATACCATAATGCTTGCGCGGGCAGCCAGGTGTCCCGCCGTGTCCCTCATTTTCCTCGATGAGACACTGCAACCGTTCGCGTCGGGGCAAGATGCCCACAAGCCTACCTGCAAGATTGCCCGAGGGCCGCCTCCCTTCTGGGCATCGCTATTCCAGACAATTCCAGAAGGCGTACGCGTTCTGGCGACATCCAGTGCGGCCACCGACGAATAATTGCTTTCTGCTTCCCAACGAAAGAGCAAACCACTGGACTCAGCATCGCTCACAGGCCTCTTGTCTCGAAGAAAATGGCAAATGCAGAAGCCTGGCCATGCAGAACTGCGGCCTGAGTCGGGCGGCTGTTCGCTCTAGTGCACTGACTCTATTCGGAGGTCGTGTTAGCCACACTGGTCCCTGTCTCTCGTCCTCTCGTTCGGACCCTTCCTGTAACCAGTCCCGTTTTTCTCCTTCTATGCAACAATAACCTTACGAAGAGTGTGCGTATTCGTAAATATAATCGCTATAGACCGAGACCGGCATACGCTTGCTTGCTCGCTCACGGGCAGCCAACCAAGCACAGGCCGCCTTGAGAACGTCGAGCAAATCGTTATCAGCGTCGCAGGCATGGGTGTGCTGCCGCGTCTGGCAGGTGTCCCCTGATTGTCAATAGCTCTGTCGAAACCATGAAACAATGCCGATAGAGCTCCCGCCAGCCGAGCGATTCATATTCGCTGTTTCTTCCCGTTCCTTTTTTATCTACAATATGTAGATGCCTATGGTGGCAACAGCAGTAGAAGCCTGCTATATGCTGCAACTGTGTAGTCTAGCGAGAAACCCGGCCAACAACAGCGCATTCAATTTGCTTCATTGTGCGTAAGCGTGGACGTGTATGATGTTGGCACCGGTTAGAGCTTGTGAACAAGCAACCGACAGGCTGCAATGTAGAGGAATTGTAATAGTAATAATAATAATAATCATAGAAGGTTTTCACCCATCGGCTGACAAATTCAGCCGGACAAGGAGCAAAGGGGTTGTCAGCTAAGGCCGTGCAGGCCCTTTCCTCGCTGTGGAAGCCGAGCGGAACAGGCATAGGGTGAGCACACATACGTTTGAATGGAACTTCAATAGATTAAACTGAGCGGCCGATATTGACAGGGCAAGCCTTTTTCGATTTCAGGACAACAGCAGGACTAATCGTAATGTTCAGAACGGTAGAAAAAACTAACAATTTGTACAGGGGGACGCCGTATATATGATTGTTTAATCCCACCAGGCAAGGCCACGCGTTCTATCCGCGAGAATTTCTGCTTTGCCTGCGAACGGAAACGCTGACAAAAATCGGATATGTATCGTATATCGAATTGGACACTTGTAGATTCCGTTGAGATAGGATAGTAAGTATTTGATTTCAAACAAAAGATGTATGCACATAGATATCTAAGCAGTGAATTGAAGCGGAAGGTAAGGGTGTTACCCTTCGGCGATTTACGATTGCATTAGCTCAGATGTTTTCAAGTAAAATCTTAGTACCTCGCAGATGTGATGGTCCGAAGTGCAGATGCATGCGTCATGCAGAAATAGAAATCAAGTCTAAGTGACATTGAGTCCGATTCATTTACTCGATAGTGCATGCAGCGCTAAGAGAACACTTTCGCCTACACAAAATCTTAACATGTACCAAAATCACTGTGTGGTAAATGTTGTCTGCAGCTTTTATGTACACTAAACATAGCAGCTGATCACTGATCATTTACTGCCGGTTAAGCCTAATATGATTGTGCGTCCACAGAAGCGTGCCTAGAAGTGACGCTTTTATACCAACGTCAGCTGAAACACATAGACAACGCCCATCAACACGAATTCACGCATCGGTGGCCCTCTCTCTCTCTCTCTCTCTCTCTCTCTCTTTTCTACTTCCCATGTGGTTTCGAGAAGAATAAGCTAGCGAAAACTGATGATTGCGCCAATGAGATCAAGGACGTAGCAAGTCACCGAGCAAAGCAGTGGGTCCAAGTGGTCCTCGGCGAGGACCAGGGCCACGACTAACGTGTGAAGCCGCCGACCTCAACAAAACGAGGATCACTCGTAGACGGAAGGGCCCAGCGAGAAAGCTTCGGAGACTTCGGCGCCTTTCGAGCCTAAGGTCGCCGCGGGCCATGCGGATGAACCAACTCGTCGAGCCAGTCGGCCAGCCACGGGACAAACGAGTCCGATTTTCCCGAAGTGTCAGACCGGGAGAGAATAAGAAGGATTGGCGAGACGTCCGTCACGAGCGCAGTCCTCCTTCTAAAAAAAGAAAAAAAAAACAGCCAAGACGGAGGAAAAACACACGCAGAATAGAGGCAAGTGACTCGGCCATCCTTTCGGCAAGAAGGACTGAGGAGGTCACCTCATCCAATTGCCAATCCCCAGTTGACCTACTCCATCTTCATTTTCTGGGGACGATGCGGGCGCGGGCGCCGTCGCGGGACGCCGAAAGCTTCGAGGTCTGAAGGCATCTACGTACGTACGAACGTACGACTGTTCCCTGTCCTCGAGCACTTTCTCTGTCGCTCGCTGAGGGGTGTATTCGTCTATTGGCGCACTATATTCGTCTACATAGGAAAGATCAACGCTGATCAATCGCACGTTCCGGGACTAGCTTTTGCTACTGCACCGCTATGTACTTGACTTTTCGGCTTAATGCGTTATGGAGAATATGCGATTATATTTTAGGTAAATAATAATACCTTTAGCTAGTATGGTGGCTAGTAGCTGATTCATCAGATACAGTGCAGTATCTGCAAATGGACATGTTGTTGTACATTGTATAATACAACACTTTTGGACTTGATCGCATCATGGAAGGCGTGGATAATTCGGACTTTCGGATATGTTCCCTGCTCCTTACACCATCAATGTACCATATTAAACGAGCCTGCTATGAGACGGAGAGTAGGAACCGATTCATTTGTTCTATTGTATATGCGTGATTAAGTAATAAAAGTATATATTATATATATATATATGTTGGCCTGTTTGTATACTACATATCTGATCTCAGGCTGTTTTTGTTGTTTTGTGCTCATCGTAAACAAGTTTAGTCAACCACAATCTTGATTACTCCCAGGTTATTTATTGAACTACGTACTATTTTCAATAGTGATCCGAATAACTAGCACTCATCGAAGTAAACCTTGTGAATGTTCCAATACCTGAAGACATCTTTGCACGCTTCGAACCCCCGTTGCCACTCTAGCCTCGACTACAATTTCGTGACAAGTCAAAAATCTGTTAGAGGCTCTTCGGAGGAGGAAGCGTTTTTTACGCGCGCTTTCTGCTTCGGGTCGTCGAGACGGCTTCGTGGTCCCGTACTGTTCAGTATCTTTAAGAAGATTTAAAATCACCTCCCTGCTTCTTTGCAAAATTCGCGCAATTTCTGATTTTGACTTGTGTTCTTCATTGAGGTTGAAAATAATTTTTTTCTCATCTTCACTAAGTTCGCGCTTACCTGTTTTATTGAAACAAGGGCCCATATTTCACCCGATATTTTCGACCAACACCACATTTCATCCGTGGGATGTCGCCGAATCACGTTGAGCTTTATGAGCGAACCACCGTTTGATGCGAGTGTGTGCGAGAATCCGTCCGTGCTCATGTCGATTCTCCATTTTGCGGTTTGAATCGGATCACTGTTTCACTGGCTCATTTTGTTGCTTATTTATTATACATTTATCTGTACCGAATGTTCGCATTGCATTCGTGCGTCTGTCCATAATTATCCTTATGGTTCATTTACTACGGAGACCCGATCGACAGAGCACTGTAGAATTTCTAAACGAGCATGCGCCTCGTACCTACAGATTCAATCTTTTAACACTTGACGTTGGGGGGGAGAGCAGTGGAGAGCTGCTGTTACTCTATTCATACGTAGCTGGCACGTCCAGTCTAGAAAATTCACATGCAAACGGCGACGAACGTGTCGGCGAAAACAGCAACCCCGTGCACAATTGAATTTCCGAGTTCGGCGGATTTACCTCGCGCAGGCACTCATTGTGTTTCGGTGAGGTGCGGAATTGCGTGTGAATGGAGGAACTACGGCTGATTATCCGCTGGGCAAGGTGAGTGTCCTATTGTGTACGAACGTATACAGCATATGTGGTGTTGAACGCGAGTCCTTGAATGGATATGGAACCTGGCATGGGGTACAATTGATTCCAGGCTAGAATTCCTGTATTGGATCTGGCCGCTCGTCCAGTGTCATCTTGGATCTCTCACACATTCTCGATTGGATGGTCGATGTTGTTGTGGTTTCAGATAGGTTCAGGGTTATTGGACGAAATTGTATTCGAAGCTCGGCTTGGAAATATCATATTATAGCTACTCCTCCTTAATCATATATGCTATCGCCTAAACAATCGCATCTCTCATATTTTTCTCGTGGCGCCTAGAGAAACGTAAACGATTTATAATGTATGAATGAAAATCCTAGTAACCTCCAACGGCGTTTATCGTATATCGGCGTAACATCCTGCGCTGTAGCACCAGCGGCTCGACACCTCGGCAAACCGCGAGTCGAACCGCGAGTTCGGAAAATGGCACAAATATGTCAAATCGTCTCTCTCCATTTCTGCTCAACCTCAACGGCGTTTCGTTTTTGAGGTACTCCTTCGCGAGCGGATCCGGCCGTTCTCTATACACACACACACACACATATCCATACACCCAGCCACCCCTACCCACCCACACATGCACTTGCCATGTGGCTCTTGTCCTGTTACCCTCACCACGTCCTGCCCTGCCCAAAGTGAAACCTCAGAGCGGACCTTCATACTTCCTGACAGCGTCTGAACAGCTTCGCCGCAGAGTTCTTCCGCTCGACTAGTGCTGCGCTTCGCCCGACGTCCTGCGGATCTCAGCGGTTAGCGCTTGTCCTCAATGTTGGCACCAACCGCAAAATCCTCCAAGGAATACATAATAGATTTAGCTCTCAAGCACGTTCGAATTGCGCGGGCCAGCCGGAAAGAAAACAGGCAATTGACTCCTTTCCTGCATCCATGTGTGTATTTTTTTTTGGCGAAACTAAACCAAATACTATCCATGGACATGTAGGAGTTTCATGGTTTCGCGAGATCTTCGGGCACCGCAGTCGATGATCACCACTCGTCCAACTTGCTCTGAGTGTTTAACATAATGAGACCAGTCTGTGGCTATTACTAGCACAATTACCATTATTATTATTAGTTTTACTATTACGAAGGTGACGAAAACAATCGAGCGTTAGGTTAAGATGCAAGCGAGTTAGTTCCTCCTTTGGAGACGGCTCGGCCAATCGCCAGCGACCCAGCCAGCACTGCTTTATAATAGCTAACACCGCCTATTCTGGGCTTGCGTGGAGCGGTCGCACCCGATGCGGCCGCTGTTGCAGCTGGTTGCAGCACTACTGCACGCCGACTGACGACTAATGGATGGCACGCTTTTTCGTCGCACCGTAGACGAGCAAGAGTCTCGCTTGAAGAGCGGCAAGTGGCTAGGGTAGGGCAGATGGTGGTATCGAGGAAGTCTGCAGAGATCTCGGCATCCTCAACTCATCGTCGTCGTCGTCGTCACGGCCGCCGTCGCCCGGCCTAAGTGGTCTTTCATGTAAACGGCAGCAAAGGTAAACACCGCGCGTCGGGCTGAGGCACAGACACGCGATACTTTCGATCCGAGGCAATACCTCCGCCACTCGCCTCCTCCCAGATCTAGCCCCTCCGCTCGTCCGTGAGAGCGGGGTGAGCCAAATGAAAGACGAAGAGGCATGATCGAATTTCACTGGGTCTCGCCGAAGAGCCTCGGGGCGGGGGGGGTGTTGAAGGGCATCGGAAACGAGAAAGCGATACCAACGGGATGCGCTGCGCGGTGGCCCCAACAAACTGTCGAACGATCGATGCGCGGCCAAGCCAGCTAGTGAAGGCCTGCCATATCATGTAGAGTATACATATATATATATATATATATATATATATATATAAGTGGCAGTGTGTTTGAATTGAATAGAGGTCGTTGGTAACAGTAAAGATTGCAATGTATTAGCATTTGAGAAGCCTTCCCGATAGCATAAGCCTAATAAATAGATTCCCAAAATGAATGAGCTTCATGTCTCGCTATTATATACGTGGAGTTGCGTGTGACCACGATGGATCGGTTTCTAAACAATATATATATATATATATATATATATATATCGATTCCCGGTGTGCTTCCCGCAGGCTGAGACGTCTTTCTAACGTAAATCAAGATTGTATACCCTTTGAACAGAAAACTGTATGAATATCTAATTTGGTGTTATTCGGGGAACTTCAAGCGAACTTGTAGCCAGAATTCTCCACTTATTATTATTATTATTATTATTATTATCGGAAATTATCCTTCAACAACGTTTAACCACGCCACTACTCTATCTGGAATTAGTATTTTTCATCTAATTTCTCAAACCAAGCAATTTGATCCCGCGATATCAAACATATGAATTCTGAAGGGCAAGTAGTCGATCGGACAATAGCACATCTCCTTTATCATTCCTGAGATCATAGTCTGTTTCAGCTGCAGAACACGTTTACATGCTCTGGATTCCTATTCAAAACATGTATTACACTGTTGCGAAGGTCCTTTCCAAGCAATGTCGGCTCTAGCCCCCGTTTAAATCCGTTGCCTTCAAATGTACGACCATGTTCAGCCTGATTCTCATGAAGCTCTCACAAGTAACGATCTCCTTTCAGCCTGAGGAGATCAACTCGGCTACATTGAATAGAAGCACAAAGAGAATGAACGAGATTCAATGCATCAATGAATGGATATGACGTCGGTGACGGCAGCGGAGACTTATTCTGCTACGGAGGACACAGAGCCATAGGTTCACCCGACGCAGCGTAGGATGTCGTTCGAGAATTGACGTTCACAATCGCCAATATCGGAGTGGCTTAACGGAATGAGCTGTTCTGTTCTGCACGCATCCGATGGATTTACGGTCGCGATCCACTAGAGGTAGTTAGGTATCGGAGGGCACACTAGGCAAAACGACACGAAGTGAGAATGCACCCTGTTGCTAGGCACCTCTTATGAGTCGTTCGTTGCAAGCGATGATCCAACGGCTGGAGTTCAGGATGTTTTTGCCAACGCCGCGAAATTTCGACATAATTAGAAGCTAGATTGCCGCCGACTATGTCTGTGTGCGTAGTTGCTAGTGGTGGATCTTGACTGAACCACAGGGGATTGTGGAACACTGTTGCATTCACCATTACAGCTTCTCGACGATACTTCTTCATCGTATTTCCATGGGCAGGGCGATTCTTGTACAACGATGCTGTAATGAACATTCGTTCTGGGGTACTCACCCCAGAATGAATGTGGAAAATGGAATAAATAACATGGTCAACCCGGCTACACGATAAGTTCACGACAAATATAGCACAATAGAATGGGCGGCCGTTTAAAGGTCTGAAGTTGATGGAATCGACATTGGATATAGCGGAAGAGATAAGGTCGGCCACGTAGACGAACTGCTGAGAAAGAAACAGGATTGGCCTGTTGGATGAACTCGGTGGGAACGCACGAGTGTTCGGCAGATATTATGATCCTTACATACGATAGAACATTTTACGAAATATCGCACTTGGCGCGTCCTTCCGTCTATCATGGATAGATGTAATTATCGAACGAGCTAAAGGAAATATATGAGGTACATGGTAAAGCTAAAGGTAAAGGTAAAGGCTTAATGGTTTATTGAAGGAGCTGCAATTTTACAATGCTTAAGCTCTCTTTTATGTCACACGCCAGGGCTCGAACCTGCGGCCTCTGGCTTCCGATAGCCAGAGACTTAGCCGTCCAAGTAATAGCTTGTTTTGTTGGGATTTCATTATTCACAATAAAAACGGCGGATGCGTAACCAGGTGTAACCAAAAAGTTATGCAAACTCATCATAGTTGTAAGCGGTTTCGACAGGAACCTTGAGTGCAGCTTTAATTTACTTCTTCCTAATATATTATATTTGAGAATGCGAAGGGAACAATTCACGAAACGTTTTTCGCTTCCGTGGATGTTAACGTACTCAATGGCTAACTATTATATATCTTCAAGCGCTGGTAGGGTTTGAAACGAAGCCAGTCAGCCAGCCAGCGGGCCCCTCTGCTAAAAAAAGGCTTTCTTCTGGATCTTTTCTTCTACTATTGTATTTATTTGAACATATATGGTGCTATTAAACGTGTGTTCACAAGGAAAAATAAGAAGAAAGAAAATAATATATTGCTCGCAGAGTTGCCTTCGAAACCAGGTTAATCTCAGATGAGTGTAAAGCCAAACTTAGGTTAATCTCCCCTATGGTTGAATATAACGATAACGAGTACGCGGATTATCACGTGAGAGCACGCAAGTGTTATTTCTGTATATATATCACGTGGTTTACGCCACTAAATGTGTGTCCTTTATCTCCTGGATTGGGTTGTTTTTTGCTAAAGCTGAGACTCCTCAGGACAAAAAAATCAAGATTTTGGTATTGTTTCACCGTTCCACATTTATCATATTATATACACATATATCTTCTATCATAATTTAGATACATCCATCCCGTGGATTTTAATAAAGGTCGAGTTTATATAAATACGACTGGAAGCAAGCAAGCCTAAATGGATGACAACGGTATACAACGTGCACTATTTGATTGTGGTTCAAGGGCTTCTCTGCTTTATCCTTAATAGGAAGTATTAGCAAAGACTTGGTTATAATATAGTCACCCCAACACTAGAGCACATCAAGTAGTAATTGGCTCTGTTGCAGACACAATCATAATTTTTAAACCCTTTTTAATGTACACAAATTTGTCATGTAGTAGTTAAAATCAATTTCAATGTATTATATGTATGTGAAATAAGAATACTAAAGTAAATAAAGAAAATTTCGGAAATATACTAAAAGTATTCTTGTATAGAGGAGGATGTTCTTATGAATATATCACAATCAGCCGTAGAATTGTCGCCCACTTGTACAATTGCCAATTTTGATATACAGAACAGCAGAAATCCCAGATTGGCAACAAATTAGAGGACTTTACTGTACAGTCGATTTGAAGCACTTCATTAGCAATAGTATCCGTACCAGCTACTTGAAACATGATAACTTCAGTTAGATTTATTCGAAACGGAATATTGCCTGCTTTGCAAATAATGAGTGGCACAACGTAAGACAACTACGAATTTCATTTAAGGGTGACCTTCAGCTCACGAGGCTCCAACCTGCGGTCGTCAGCCTTTTTCACCCAGAGACGCATCCGATCTTGAAGATTTCTGACGACATTGCCGCCAAGAAGGTCGACACTTCTGTATAGACTCGTCGCTCGGCCTCTATCCCGAGACTGTATTCGGATGTGTAAATATTTGATATCCTGACCGTGTCGGCTTTCACGATCGAAGACGGGATCGCAGGCCCAGCTGTTGGGCATACGATGTGCCAGTGAATAGTGAACAAGCCAATCAACAGACGCCGATCAACGGTGGCCCCTTGAAGAGAATGGTGTCTTGCATATTTGCCCCACCCCCCCCCCAGACTGGCCCACTGACAACGAGCTTACAGTGGCTGGCTTTTTATTCGACTGTATTGCAAGTTTGCAATCGTTTTTTGAGATTTTCGGGCTCGATGATGTCACTGACAAGGGGAACAAGCTATGGTAAATGCACACTACGAGCATAAAGTATTGACCAGCATGATTGATATGAGCTGAATTTGCCTCATCAAACGCTTGCGTTTGCGGCCCGCCCGCAGCCCTTCTCCCGGCAAACACGTCTCCGCGCAGTCGAGTAGGAAAATCCACACCACGTTCGACGCTGCGCACCAGAACCGGCCCAGGACAACACGGGTTTGGCCCGCGAGGTGCAGCCTATAGGCTCGCTCGGGTGATCGTGTATCTCCTTGCTTCCAAATCGCCGTAGGCCTCTGGTTGGGTACTGACGAGCTGTGCGGCCTCGCTATTTATATCCGGCATTAGCGAGACTCTCAATTTATCGGCCATTTATTATTTAGTCCGTCAATTAATATTAAATAAAACCACGATGCAGCTGAATTCTTCATTTCCAAGTTCAACCATTCGTTTTCGCCTTGTTGATAAACGCTACCGATGTTAATTGTCGAAATCATTCGACGCTCATCTCCAAACACATATACACAGCTTTAGATAACAAAAATACATTAAAACACCTGTCCGATAATTCACGTTTTGTAAATGCCGACATCCGAACTGCCTCCCTCTGTTTGAATCGTTAAGCTGCAATGTTCAGAAAATGTTTAGACTATATATTCAATCGTTTATTGGCACCCCACCAAGTTAGTATTATACTATCACACGGAGCCTACGCTCCTGCTCGAGTAAATACAGTGAGTTATTATTAATTACGTGATTAGAGATGACCGTCAGAGCGGAACGCTTCGAACTGCAAATTACAGTGTGCGCAAATACGCCAGACCCCGGATTGCTACAGTTCGATTTATCGCCGCGATGCTGGCAGCTCCCTCGCGAATTGTCCTGAATTCTGTCCGCGAGAGTGTAGTCTAACGGAGTGGTTCCTCATAATTACCGGGGGTGCGTATTGTGTAAAGGGCGCCAGTGATTTCCATGGGCGGATGCAGTTGAACTGTTTGGCAGAACCAACGAGGAATTTTCAGTCAATGATTCCAGCGATGGAAGGTCAAGCTTCGGTCGGGGAAGAAAAACCGACATCCTATATGGGAATCGCATATGGGTGGAACCATGGTGTTCCCCGTCGAGAGGTGGAATTATGTGGAAATGCACAGTGTAGGGACGGATCGAGTTTTCATCCGTGCTTGTAATAACACTTGACATCATGACACCTCATGACAATCTTCGCGCGTGGAGTTCATGCTTAGTATTCGTGTAACTAATACGAACGTAGTTTCGAAGCGTGGCCTAACTTTCACCTTCTCAAATGTATTGACACAGTATCGTCCAGCATCGCCGACGCGGTGGGTCCTTGAAGGAAGGCCACTACACTGCGGAAGCGACGACTGTGGCCAGGAAAGTCAGGATGAAGGTGAGCTGTAAAAATAAAAAGGTTTAATTTATATTTGCACGCTGATCAGAGTGTCTTGGCTCCAAACATGGCATTTCTTTAGGTAATCACTCGTGTTGAGTAGTAAGTGGGCGTTATAGCTGGGTATGAATCTGTAGCGTCTGGCTTTTTACAGCCATAGATTTAGCTGTCCAAACTACCGCAGTAGAACAGATCAATACTCTTTCTTACCTCGCTTGTATAGGCTATCTCAGAAAAGACTAATGTTCTCTTTTCAGCAATAACAATTAGTAAATGAGCGGAGCTAATTAATAATTCGAATTTAAATACACTATATATATATATAACCATTTTTCCAATGAATCAATTGCGTAACAAACAGATGCAGTGCACACAAATGTCCCAGCAAACCACCCATGTTCCGTTTAATCCGGCGACAAACTTCGTTGCACAGCACGTATAACTCACATCGTCTATGCCATATGGATATCGACGATTTCTTAGAGTTTTAGATGGTTAATCGAGGCCACTACACGAAAGTCAAACTGCAGGACTACCGCGACGCACGTCACTGATGTAGCAAGGAATCGTATGAATGTTTTGCGACTATTTTCGAACGGGCCAACGGTTGGAGCATCCCTTTCCTGTTCATAGCGGAGAGCTAGCCATCGACTTAGGAGTGTTTCTCCACTTTGTACCTCGTCGACAATGCTATCAATGAACGCCTGCTCGATCCTCTTGCACGCCTCGATCACGTTCGAACTTTCATTTGCGACGAAGAACAGCTGAAGTGTATAGCCAATGTGTCCCATTGAAGAAAGACATGAGCCGAACCGCATATCACCTACGAGAAACTTGGAGATTTCGCGTATGGCACTGAGGAATATCTTAATGTAAGCAACGGCCAACGTGGCAGAGAAAAGCCCATTGAGGGAACGAACTCTGTGGCGCAAGCACCGCTTCTTAACGTAGACAGACGCATTCGGTAGCTTTAATCTACAATGGATGATGCCTGCTAATATAGCGTCGTATTCCTGTCTGAAAGCGGAAAGGGCTTCCATGTACAAGACGAAGAACATTGTTCTCAAGTAATACCCATATCCTTTATGGAAAATGATCGCCACATGTACAGCGTTTGCGTTCGTGTTTAGTCGACGAGGCGCGACAGTGATTGTGTCATTGATTATGTAGGGTGCTATGCATAAACACATTGCTAGAATTGTCACTGGATGGAGGCTGGACCCGCTGAGAATGTCTATCAGAGTTTGACGCTTGCTAATCACGACATAGAACATTAGGTATGGCCAAGAAGCAAGTTCAAGCACGTCGTTGATCCAAGTTGCAAAATCACTGCAGCTGACGATGCGGTGCAGCATCAAGCCCGTCCTCTCGGCGAACAGCCACAACCACGCTGGGTACCAGAGGAGCCAGCACAGAAAGAACAGATGAGAAAATATCGATTTAAGCTTGCTTGCTCGAAGATCCAGGCCAACAGAGACACAGACGATTGTCAAGATCGTATTTAGCGGCATTGTTATGTTGGACTGTACAGGTCCCCTCATGGTACTCGAGAATATAGGAACAAGCCAGCAGCGGTTCGCAGCCTCACTTTGCAAAGGTTAGACTACGAAGGTCCAATACACGATGACGACAGATTCGGGACTCTTTCAACAGACCAGATCGAAAACCCCACCTCGCTTCATACGCTGGACTAATAGCGGAGTTTGGAAAAATCAGTGTTCGCCTCAGTTCCACACGAGAAGATCCTTCTCCCTACATCTCGTATATGATGGCACTGAGTTCAAGCCCGATGACTTGTTTCCATTCTACTGTCCTTGAGCAGACACGACCATCGTCAACAGCCGATCACTTATCTTAACACTGTCCCTTATTCTGATTAGTGATTTTGCGCGTGGGCACCATTACACAGATTATATTTTGCAGCAATTAATATTCTGTAAGAATGGCAGCGTGCTGTTTCGTCCCGAATCTCTTCGGAGCCGTAGTCCATTCGTCACATATAGCAGCACACAGCAAACAGTGATCGATATTGTTCTAACGAAACTTGACAGAGTCGTATCTGATGTAAAGCGATTGGCACGATCACCGGGTGAAAATAGTGCATCAATACATCCATCTGTCGAACAACAACGACCCCTGTGTACGTGCCACTGGTCGAATTCGTCTCCTGCAATTCAATTTCATCTTGTCGACGCGTTACACTGATTAGAGAGCGAAGCATTGAAAGTCCCGTATTGGTGCAGATCATCCATGACAAAGTGACGTGGCTGCACTCTGACTGATAAAACAGGACAAGACGAAGCAAGTCTTCATTGACGTTTAGGCCTCAGCCTCGGACACTTTTCGGCGCTCACCATCCTTATGGCATATGTCATTACGGCGAGGAATCTAGAGAGGACTCTGGCTCAGATGCATCTATTCGCCCCTGAAACCTCTACCTATTTCGTGCTAGTTAGTGTTCGCAACCGAAACATTCTCATCCTGTGGAGTCGAGTTCATGGAAATCAGAGTTGATTCTCAATCTTATAATATAACATCTATCGTAACTCCGCCTTATGATGCAGTTCGCTTGAGTAGGTTATATTCAATCGTATGCCAACTATCAAGGCATCACCCATTCCAAAAACCAAGTGTCAATCGTTTTGAATGAGTTTCACTTGCTGTGTCATGGTCACCACTGATTTTCGGAACTTTCGTCAACTTAGAATAACAATAATAATGGCTAAAGAGAGAGCGAGAAAAACAAAGCTGGCATACCACAAATAAAACTTTAAGTGAATCATAGTTTATGAAACCGTTGCACGTATAGTAATCACCCAGTGTATAAAAATCTTACATATCGATTTCAAGACATACATGTCTGTTTTGACTAATGCCTGCCTGCTCGGAGCATACGTATACTATTTAGCAGAATCCCCTTGTTTCTCCCGTTCTACCAACTCATTGGCACCATTTTACCACGACCCTCTTAGAGTATATCTCTTTTTCGTTGTCAATAATATATATTGTCCACCCCGGCTGTCAAACCACTTATCTATAAATAGCTTTTTCTCGCCATTGGAAACACGATTGCTAACGGCAAACGCCTTCATCCAGGTACCTGTACGCGCTCCTGTTTAGTCGAGAACAGATGGACATCGAGTGCGGCAAAGAGTACACGTATTAGTACATTGTTTGAGCTGGCTCTTGTGTTGTTTCCCTACATGACAGACCCCGGCTCTGAACCTTGAGAGGCTCTGACCTGATGACGCTCACTTCTAGACCATCTACGGAACAGATCACAACTGCACCCCCCTATACGTTCTGAGTTTTTCTTTCTCACACACCCTTGTCTATGTTCTCGGATAACTCGAAAGGGATAAGGGATCAGTGAGGTGGACTCGTCCGGAGGCGCTTCACCGCCATCAGCGATTATAATATCATTCCGCGTTCCGCCAGCCTGGTCGCTCGGCGACGACTGTAACTCCGCTGGTCGCAGCATCCAACTCAGCAGTGGAGATCCGGCCAGCGGAATTATTCACACGTCAATAGGCTAAACTAGAGCTACGTGGCCGAGGCGTCGTCGAACAGCGGATCGTCCGACCCGCTGCCCTTTCGGCCGATCGGCTGGGTATCCTGCGTTGCCTATTAGGCAGCAAGAGATCTCGGCGGAGAGCTGGCTGGCAGGCTCGCTCATCGATGTAGCGCGGAGGAAGAGGAGGAACGCAAAGACGCGATAGACGACACTGCCAGGATACACTATTCAGGATACACGTGAAAGATTTATTCAGGAAGAATCAGGGATCATCGGGGATCGGGCACCGTTCGACCGAATTAGCCCACCGGCCGGCAGGTTCACCGGCTCACAGGGCCGTCATGTATTCTGCGTGCGTGCGTATTGACACCTCGTAGGCAGAATACAATGCATAAGCTTCGCCTGGTTCCAAATCGCAAACATGGTCGGGTGAACGCATGTGTCTCAAATGGCAATCGCTACGGCGACTCCTAGAAACGAACCTCGCAAAATGAGTACGCGCGTTTTCAGAGGGTTCCGAAGGTGGAGACAGAGACGATGATGGTGATGAGAGAACAACTGTTGGCGCGTGAGGTGTCTGAGGGTAGAAATAAGACGTGATGAATTCGACTTCACGTGTACACTTCATGTGATCGTAAATTCAACCGACCACCTGGCACGTAGCAAGCGTTCGAGATGTATTAAACGAAATTATGTTATTAAACTCCCTTACGCAGTATAAAGTTAACTTAATTTAAGCTTTGAGCATACACGCATTATGTTCAGCACAGTAGTGGGCTTGTTGTTCAGTGTCGATGTTCCACGCTCGCCGAGCTACCTCAATATTAAGTACGATCTCGTAGAAATTCATGGGCGAATCTCTCCAAAAGCCCGAAATGAGCTACATACACACAAGGTGGGCACAACTTGGTGACGAATTGCACGTGCTGACCAACGCAACGTGAAGGTGAAATTTCGGCACTTGTGCAATGTTGTCAAGCATGCGTACAGTTCAGGTGTTCTTTAGTGTTAATTTTCCTTTCAATGGCCATACCAGTGGGCCCAATACGCCGAATATACTAATCGACGTATGTATACATACGTGCATCGCTGATGCATACACAATAGATAATTGCATGGCTGCATGAGAATTGAATGATTTGCTCCATACGTTTTACATAATGGTGGGCTTGGCCTACTTGCCTTCAAGACGACGAAAGGTAGAATTCTGCCTGAAATCTCATTCCTACGCATCCCCGTTATCAGCCGCTCTAACCGAGTTGCTACCACGTTTAAGAAACTTTCCGTTTCAAATGAAACAACAATTAGACACACTGTCATTTATCCCCTGGCGGGGGTGCCCTTCCTCAGGAAATTCGGTAACTCACTTTTGTGATTAAGTTTGCAAGAGAGGCTCATAAACGTATAACGAAATTGCCATAACTCCAATATGTAAAAATGTACATAATTATTAAGAATATCTAAAATAATGATGTGGAGTAATCACAATCAAACAAAGATGCCCTTGTCAATGTATTGTAAACGGTGATAGTTATTTCCACGTATTCCTCATTCGACGACGATTTAAGCGATGTAACGGTTGTAGTTCAGTAAATAAATCACAATTTGTATTGTATTGCATAATCTATGTTCTTATACAATAAAATCGGTTTCAGCTGCCGAAACGGCTGGACATAGAACAGTGAGCTCTGTATCTGCACGAAGAGAGTGAGACATGCATGTGGAGCATTGGCCGCTGGAAATAATTCCTCCTTCCAGCAAAAGGTCATCCTCGAAAGGGCACGTCCATACTGTGTACCCAGCTACAATATCACACACTGACCTAGGGTTTCCTATTCTAGGCTTTTTTTTAAGAGCGAGGAGGAAATTCTATTCTGCCTAGCGGCTTAGAAATGCTCTTGATAACAGGGAGCTTAGCGAACACGGTGTTCGATATGAACCTCATCCGTCTCAACAGTTGTCAATATATAATAGCTCTCTGCCAATGGGATCACGAACGAATCATGGGCGGTGTACTTCCCTGGCGGCGATATCATTACGGTGTTATTATACGCGTATAATCTTACACCGTCGCCATATAATGCGCTGTGTCATATAACAATAGGTTCATATTGTATTTATTAGCATATTATTTTTTTTATTAGCAGTTCTTACCAGCAACGAACGCACGTAGACTTTGTGCACGTTCACCTCTCTGGGGGATATATATTTATATATATATATATATATATATAAATAAATATATATAAATATATATATATATATATATATATATATATATATATATATATATATATATATATATATATGTCCTCTAACAGCAAGATATTCTAGAGAGTGACGTACATTGTCCGCTCCATCCTCACGAAATCCTACCCAGGAAGCGAATCGATGCGGGGAGAGGAACACGACGAATGTAACAGAAAAAAAGGCGAGTGACAGTTTCTCCTTGGCAGCCCTCCTTTATGTGGTACTACTGCTAGTAGTGGTAGTAGTAAAAGTGGGCTGCCGCAGCTGCTGCATAGGATCTAGCTCCACGAGTGCTAGAGATCCGTTTACCGTCACAACACATTCGAACGTCAGCGCTGGCTGGCCACTGCCGGCTGGCTAGATCGCACTGAACGTGAATCGGGCAATGGCTTCTGGGGGTTCAGGGGTAAGCCTTGCCCCGAGTCCTCATCCGCGCCTATCTACCTATCTGCCTATGTGACTGTCGGCCTATCTACCTGCTTGCTTGCATGAAAATCTAAGCCGATTCCAATATGATGAAGACATGCCCCATTCCAGCACAGGCGGCCCGGCCCGTCTAGCGCCAGCGGGCGAACGAACGAACGCCGGACGCCTTCGCTGCAAGCTTCCATCTGTCGGCCTTCTTAGCTCCTGGGGCGGTGCTGTGACGGCAGTGCTCGTCGTTCGAAAATGGCTAAAGCCGATTCTGAATGAATACTTGAACCAAGCAGCGGCGAAATAGCCTTTAAATCCTGTCGCCCCTTCGACACGACTCTTCGCGAAAGGCTACCGTTACCTGCGCGAGCGCTCACCTCATTCGCCTCGCTGTTTCCCATTCACCGCGAGTTGCTTCGCGACTCTTATTTTCATCGCAGTAGCGAGAAAATGCACCAGCAACTCTTGAGGCGTACTTAGCCTTGCAGTGCCTTGATGCGTGGAGATACATACAGACAGACCGACACACCCATATACATACGACATATATATATATATATATATATATATATATATATATATATATATAGGAGGTATTCAATATCATCCTCGACGTTCCTCAAGGAAAAGTCGTTCTATATGAACCGTACGGTGGTGACCTTAAGACGATCTGCGAGTAACTAGACAAGCTCTAGTGTGCCTCAACTGACAACCTAGGTAAGGCTGCCTAGGCTCTGTAATATTGTAGTAATACAAGTAAATGTCAACAGGTGGTACACTGAAATAGCTTACATATTCGCTAATAGAAAGACGACTTGCCACCTTTGAAGATAAGGACCATAGATAGGTACAACATGCTGGGATAAGAGGCAAAATGCCTTTAGTATAGGAGATTATTTTTGCGTATCACATTTTTATAAGAATAACTTGATCGAGCCCTTTTTCACACTTCCTGTGTTCCCGTTCTACATCAGACTGGATTGCTTGAAGGAGTGTACTCTTCTAATGGCTCCTTGGTTCAATACAATACAATAATACAATACAAGGTTTGGTTTATTAACGGAACTGCAGTCTTATCACAACGCTTAAGTTCTCGTAAAAATAATAGCGAAAAAGTGTCGTCTCATGGATTATTTCAAATGCTACCGATTTCTGGAAACGGCATTATTTACATCAATGTTTTGATTATCATAAAAGTAACAGTATACAAGGGGCAACGCCCACACAAATTATATTCAGTCTATGCCTTAATCGCAATTATAAATAAACAGACTTTCTCTGTTTCGTTTCATTATAGTATACTCCAAAGGACACCTCTAAATTATTTACAAACAATCTTCCTGACCTCCCGCGCAAACACCTTTGATGATGTAAGGGTTCTAATTTCGCGAGGTAGTGAGCCCCAGACTGCAGGCAAGCGGTGCGCAAGAGCATGGCGGCTGAGTTCTCTTATGACAAATGGTGTTTCGAAGGTTGTTGGCCGACGGTTAGACCTTTTGACGACAGCGGTGATTGGAAGTGCAATATCACGGGGAATTTTTCCTCTCATCATCTTAAAGGCAAGAAGTGCGACATGAACCACGTAAATCTTACCTATAGGCAGCAGGTCAAATTTCTCAAAAACATCCGCAACCGAGTCTCGCCGACGTCTACCAAAAACTGCTCTTAGAGCGTCATTCTGAACAATCTCGGTTCTGCGAATGATCGTCTTATAGCCACCACCCCAGATAGAGATCCCATAGCACATGATAGGCAACAGGAGCATTCTGTAAACTAAAAGTAACCCCTCCACTGGAATACCACGATCTCTGAGGCGACGGATCGAGGAAATAACGGCATAACACTTGGGAAGGAGAGCCTCAAGATGGGCTTGCCACTTCAGTGTCTCATTAATGGTCAGGCCCAGACATCTGACCGTAGACGACATCGGAACCGGCTCCCCGCAAAGCCACACCGGATCTATCACTGGAGTCCTTTGTGGTGGGCGCAACAGAATGAAACCCGTTTTGTTGGTATTCACAACAAGTCCGAACCGCTCAAAGGTCTTCACCACTCCCTCAACCTTCGCCGCCGCAGCCTGAATATCTGAGTTCAGTTCTGACGGACGTATCCGGAATAGGAGTGAGGTGTCATCAGCGTAAGCAACAGTCTTACAATAATTGCCAGACGAGATTTTGAGCAGAATGAAATTGATCAAAATAACAAACATAAACGGTCCCAGCACAGACCCCTGGGGGGTTCCAATGTTAACCACCTGCCATGATGACCAAATGTCGCCAACCACAACCGCCTGTTTCCTATCTGAGAGATATGAGTGAAACCATCTGACAACTTCGGGTGAGCAGCCAAGGCACTCTAGCATTTGAAGGAAAAAGGAGTGGCGCAGGCAGTTGAAGGCGGCCGCCACATCCAGCATCACCCCAAGACAGAGTTTACCGTTCTCAACAGTGTCGGCGACTTCCTGCCAGAGATGCGCGAGCGCGAGCTCAGTGGAGCGCGCCCTTCGGAAGCCAAACTGGCATGGTGAGAAGAAACTCGCCGAGTTAAGATGCCTTTCAAGCCTGGACATTACCACCTTCTCGAACACTTTAGAAAGATAGTCAACAAGCGAGATAGGCCGGTAGTTCGAGGGAAACTTTCGATCACCTTTATTTTTAAAAAGCGGGACAACTCTGGCCATCTTCAACCTGGAAGGAAATATCCCGTTTTTAAGGGACAAGTTTATAACATGTGTTAAAGGGCGAGCGAGAACCCACGAGGACAACTTAATAAGTGTGCTCGGGATGCCCAAGGCCCCCACAGTCCAGTTGGCCCTAGTTGAATCAAGGGCCCTCTGTGTTTCCGATAAGCTAACCTCTGAGAACGCAAATGTCGAACTCTGAGCCCCCCAAATAGATGTCAATTCTGGTCGGAGGTCTTCTTGGGCGTTTATCCCAGATACAGTGTCTGAACCGACAGCAGCAAAGTGCCGGTTTAATTCATCAGCAATAGCCTGTGGTGTCTCTAGACGCCCAGAATTAGATTCGAGAATCCGAGGGAGTTCAGCTTTACTGCTACCTCTTCCACATGAGGTATTGATAAATTTCCACAATTTAGAACTATTGCTCTGCAGGCGGGTGAACCGATTTCGGAAGAAGGAAGTCCTGGCACACCGGAGCTTTCGCTTATACCTGAGAAGACTGTCACGATAGGCCGTCTTAGACTCATGGGAGCCCACCTTAATGTACCAGCGGTAGAGCTTGTTTACATGAGTCCTAAGACGGCGAAGACCAGGGGAAAATTGGAATTTATCTCGACACTGGGGCGCGGTTGGTTCCACTGTGGCAAAGCATCTATCATATTCTGTAGACAGCTCGCTGCTGAGTGTACTAAAGGCAATCTCAACGTCCTCAGTGTCAAGTACATTAAGCCAACTAAGTTGGCCAATATTGCAGTCAAAACGAACAAGGCCTTCCGTGTCATGCTGTTTAACAGGGACTTGCACCGCTAGAGGAGCACTCGCTGGATCAACATCAGACTTACCCGTTATAGCAACTGTAACCGGATAGTGATCAGAAAACAAAGGAGTACGCCAGACTGCCGCAGAGATATCGAGGTATTCCTCACAATTGCAAACGGCTATATGATCTATGCAAGTGCCGGAAGACGGGCGGGTGACTTTGTCAATAACATGACAGCAATTTCGAGAGGAGAAGAATCCAGAATAACTTTCAGAACACGGGCCGTTTAACAGATTAACGTTTGAATCACCCATAAGGATACAAGGAAGAGTACCACCCACAGGAAGAATGTGTTCAAGCATGTCGAGCAGGGAGTCCCTATGTGAGAAATGACTGGAATAAAAACCAACGAGGTAACCCTCGAAACCAGCTTTCCTAACGTGGACACGAGCTACTTGCACATTACCATCCTCACTACTTTTTGCTATCGAGTCGAGAATACTACATTTGTTATGCACATAGATTCCAACCCCGCCGCCTTGTCTGTCAAGCTCCCGACCTGAACCAAGGTACGTGTAGCCTGAGATCCCATAGCCGCAGTATTCAATCGTTTTTAACCATGTTTCACTCACCACTACCGCGTCCAGATAGCTTCCTTCACCCTCAAGAAAATCTTGCAGAGTTTCTAGTTGCCCCGGCTTTTTTAGCCCCCCCCGTACCAGCATTAAGATGAAGCGCGGCGAAATTGCTAAAGACAGGGACATTTATCCCATAGAGGCCAGGAACTTTAAATTCAGGGACACCGTCCCACATCCGACAATCTTTAACATTGGTAAAATTCTGATTATTGTTGAATATACTATTCATATTGGTTATTTAGAATCCTTTCTAACACTAGATCTCAGTGGAGAGATCAAAGACATTAACGGTCCAAGCATTTTTACAAGTTCTTGCAAGCACTTAGCTGCACGTGGACATATTACGTTAAGAAGCCGAGAAATGGGTCTCAGAGAAGTGCTAAGGGCTTTATTAGAGGAGGACCTCCTTTTCGGCAGGGATTTACGACGAGGCTTCTTCTGGGTCGGCGTGTTCTTCTTTGGTAGAGGCGGGATCGTTGTGACTCCAGGTAGAACCAGCTTAACTCCCGGACCATCAGAATTGTCAACCACGACTGATCTCAACACCGAAGCATACGATGTCTTGGATACATCGGGCGTTGCTGACGAAGCTTCATTAACGACCTCAATCCTGTTGGCCTCAGGATGGTCAGCCCTCAGCTGCTGGAGGAGTCTGCTCTCCATCCACGCTTTTCGTTTCTCCGTTTCATACGCTTTGAGAGGACAGCTGGACGACGTTGAAGCATGAGCTCCTTTGCAGTTGACGCACTTTGCAAAATTTTTACACTTATTAGCCAGGTGCCCCGACTGCCCACAATTCTTGCAGGCCACGTCATTCCGGCATGAGCTAGCAATGTGCCCCAACTTCAGACATTTGAAGCAAGAGACAGGGTTCCCTGCATGCATTACAACTCTGTGCTTCCTGAATCCGAGCAGAACCTCCGCAGGTGGAATTCTTCCAAATTGAAGAAGCACGCGATCAGTAGGATAGGAGCACAGCTCGGTACCAGTTCGCCTCCTCACCAACTCCCTTTTGACTGCAATGACACCTTCTCCTGAGAGGGCTTTCAGAATTTCCTCCTCCGAGAATCCTTTATCAACCTGGGTGATCCTGGCCCAATTCAATTCCAACTCTCGACATTTTGCAATCACCGGGAGACTTAACAGAGTAGAGAGCTTTGATAGTGACCTTGCGTCACCAACCGAATCCGCCCACACTAGAATGACACCATGCCTTGATTGCGGTCTAGAGTTCGGAAACAGCCTAAACACTTCGCTGCATAAGGCCAGGAGGTTGCCCTCAAAAGGTTCACCGGAAAACCTTGTGACGCCATCTACATTCCTCTCAACTCTACGTGAAATCTGTACACGAAATGACGCTTTTGCGGTAGTATTGGCATTATCACGGATAGCGTCGATCTGAGATTTGATTTTCTCAATTCTTTTGGTCGTGTTCTTGTATGACACTTGCTGCCAGCCTTGGTTACAGGCATCTTCACTCTGCCCAACCACCGGTTCATCAGGTCTCGCAGAGAGATGGCCACTGTCCCGGCGATCAGCTGGCGGCGTCGGCACCACAGTCGCTATAGCAGAGTTCAACGAAACAAGCGGGGTTGGGATCGATGGACCCTCATTAGACATGTCGTCCCGCCTTGAGGACGTCATGCTTAAAGTCTCAGCAGCTGCCTGCAAGTTCCTCAGGTTTCTTTCCTTGGAGTTTTTTCGAATTCCTCTAGAGATCTTCGCTGAAGCACTTCTTGTTGTCATACCAGAAGTGCCAGCCTTCCCCATTGGGGGACAGGCTCACAGGGCCAAAAGTAAACAACAGCTGATCCGGCTGTCAGAGTCGACTCAGTACCATACGGCAGAGGCAAAATCGAACAGCGTGTACGCGTTGTGTATTCGCTGCCGAGACAGCGGTGCCAACGATGATACAAACAGATGTTGGGCAGCCTAAAATGCTGCACAAAACCACCACACCGTGGGTGCACCGTGCAATTATAGGAATAGGCAGGTCCGAAGAATAACAAGTGGAACGAGAATAGTAAGACTCGTGCTCCTCAAGTCTCAGTGGGAGAAGAGGAGATTATTCCACAGCCACCGAATTTCGAGAGATACGTCGAGGTATATCCGGAAGCTCAAGTAAGTGGCACACAGCCAGAGTTCATCTGCCACAACATCAGGATGCAACAGCACTCATTAGGAGTCCAAACAAGAGCATAAAGCAGCCCTAAAAACGTGCACTAGAACACTAGGGTCTACGTCACCAAGATTCGGTGACAGTCGGAAAGCAGGAACGGAGAAAAGCCACAAATCAACTGGAGCTCAGACGGGAGCCACCTATCCAACTGTGGTACCTTGGTACCATTGGTTCAGTCTAGCTTTGATCGTTCGTCGTTAAACGTGCCCACTCTAGCCTCACCTGGCGAATTGTGGCTGGATATTTCCTTAACATAACAACATTCATTATAAATATTTCACAAAGATGTTTCAGCTTGTTTCATATTTACACAACAAACATATTAATTACAAGTTATTAGCCTTGAATGTTTCCACGCCAATGGCTATGGATCCCCTAACGTTCCTACGCGCAGCCGAGACTCTTCGTTTCGCCTGAAAATCGATGACTTGCATCGGATCAGGGCAAAGTTCCAAACTACTTAGGTTTCTCGTAAGTTCTGTCTCCCGTTATTTTTGATTCCTATGCGGAAATTATGCAAGTGAAGTTGGACGAGCGTCATTTTTCTCGCCCAAGTCCTTTCAACTCTAGCGTAAATTGATTGGAGTGTCTCCCTCCCCTGTACCACGCCTCTGTTGTGGTTATCTACGGCTTTTGGTCTATTTTCTATCTCTTATCTGCTCAGTATGTATCAGCATACGTAAATACTTCTCATTGCCACTATACAGCAAGACTGTTTGCCCATTTTGATCAGAAGTTGCACTCTCGATGTTTAAGGTCACACCGGCCACGCTCGGCGGTCACTGGCCATGCAACCAGATGAGTCAGATCCACAAAGATCGGTTGAGTCAGCTGTGGTTCGGTGTACAAGCGCAGCATATTCAGCACGAGACAAAGTTGCGTGATACCGAGTTGCAGCTTCGTCCAGCGAAGTAGCCTGCGAACTAACCGAAAAAGACCATAGATCAGACACCGGCGGGGCACCGTTGCATCAGTGCAGTACCTGTAGACTTTCATTGCTATTCGTGAAGTGAATCGAATCGCACATCCCCAATGTGCGCCTACATTATCAACGAAGTAGAGCGCTTGCCGAAGTGATCGCCCTCCTTTTTCCTGCAGGATCTCCACGAATGTGTTTATGCAGGTCGAAGAGTCGGCAAAACCCTTCGGTCCTCGAGTTGCCCACATTGGCAGTAGCGAACAACAACAACAACATAGCGAGACCGTCGACAAAAAGACGGAAAATTTACCTTGGTAGCGAATGCATCGGGGGGCAGATCCGGGGGGGGGCGGGGGCGGGGGTCTTCGACGAGCAGAAATGAGACTAAGGTCATTAGGTGAGCGAGTTGACTATGCACGACTGACTAATATGCGACGTGAGTGGACTTCTGCAGACGTCGAACGGTGATCGTCTACTATCGGGTGGGCATCAGTGGGGACTGGCACCCTCCACTGGATCGGCTATTCAACATATGTGCATAGAGTATATCAGGCGAATGCCAGAACGCTGTTAACTCGCAGATAGAATGCTACTGTAGTAGCGATGATTATATTATATTTATGCTGCCAATTGCAAGCTCGGCGTATTCGGACAGTTGGTTGATACTAGCAAAAGCGAGGGGGCTTACGTTTTATTGATCACGCTGTACAACATTTGCGTAATCCTCATAATACTTCTAAGTATCTCCTGGGGGAGCCCTTTTTACACGAAACAGGGACAAATACAGGATGTCCTGAAAACACGCCTGCTTAACGAAATTGTCTTATCATTGTATTTGGTCATCAATAATATTGTGTCAATCAGACCTGTTCGGCTATGAGATCGCTTTAGGTTGTCCACTTCATCATTGACAATCTATCTGCCATTGATTCCCAACAATAGCAAACGGGACGAACAAGTCACTAGCTCCGAAAGTCACTTATCTAGAAGGACACAATGCTTTACTCCAATGCCATGCATATAATGTACTTATATATATATATATATATATATATATATATATATACACACACATGTTTCATTTGCCGAAACAAACCGATGTAATAAACAACAGCAATAATAACAATAATAATACAAACATAATATGGTATATTCGCATGGCTAAATCATGTTTGGCTATTAAAAAATGGGGCGGCCATTTTGCGGCCTCGCTGTCCCATTCGGGAACAAGAACGGTTTATTCGCTTGACGCACGTAAATGTCATAATCGCGCCAGATACTCCTGATCTCGAATGGGAGCCACATTTCGATCCGAAGAGAGACTCGAGGGCTCGGATCCTGCCTCGTTCCTCGACATTTGTATCGTTAGCCGTCGTTACTCTTTCTCAATATTCCCAGAACGACTTGGCTAGCCATTATTTTTGAATCGCCTCACGACGAACGCATAATGGCCGTGTCTTGTCTTTCGTGTACGATGCGAGGGCCCCGATTGTGGGGCTGGCCAGCAGTCGAACGCCGTCGACTGTAATCATTGAGCAGATCGACGGATGCCGGAACAACATTGATTATTGTGGTTTGGTTCTTTTTAGAGCGGCAGGCGTTTATCTGGAGGACGTTTTCGATTCAGGTAAGTGCTTGTGGCGAACTAGAGAACTGGGAAAACGATACGGGGCCGGTACATACTTACATATATATATATATATATTTATATGTGTGTATATATATATATATATATATATATTTATATATCGTTCTTAAATCGCTGCTAACTTAAATTAAATTGTGTTGTAGAACTTGCGATACCACTTCGCTCGTAAGTGTGTGAGGGCTTGATTGCCAGATATGCCGATATCATTCAGTATATTGATTGTAGTTGACCTTTTATACAGAAGTAGACATTCGTGCGTCCATTTACGGAACTTTTTCAATTGCGTGTTATGTATGCTCCTCTTTGTGTGACCACAGTGAGCGGCCATCTGAAGGAACAATTACACTATTATCTTAATACTAACAGCGAAGTTCCCCCAAAGTACACTATGCTCAAGGCCAAAGCATCCTCATTCATCTCCCTGTTTATCATCTGCCATACGTACGTGCTGACAAGTACCGCCAGTGAAGGTTCTCACGAGCACTTGTGCTCGATTGGTCGTTCTAGGCTTAAGTTATCGAACACACACTGATTGTTTGCTTTGTGGTAGCTGTCGACCTGAATTCCCCGTGACGTCCGAACACTAGTCGTCCGCCTCAACGAAATAACCAATCGAAGCGGTACAGCTCACCCGTTCCGAGTGATCCGACAACAACCCAGACGCAATTTGAGGACGAAGTGTGACCCCATTGCCCTGGGTCAAACTTCGTGCCTAAAAGACCGTCTCTCTGGGAAGGGTACCTACCTGACCCAAGTACCCAATAGGCGCAGAGTCTCACTGATGTAATGCCTGGCAATTTCCTAGCCCGGGAGGTCGGGCGGGAGCCAGGTTTAGTTGGTGGGAAAGTCCCGCACGTCACAGACACTACGAGTGAGTGACGCATACTCATCATGCATTCTCGAAACCCCCCCCCCCCAAAAAAAAACCTCCGAGGTTACGACAACGAAGGGAAATATATGAACATCGTGTTTGTATTCCGTTCCATGAACGTTTTTCATAGATAATCCTTGATCTACTCAAATCATATCTGTGATGAGACTTCATTCGTGTGCATTTCCAGCCTATCAGACAATCAGACTGGCGAAGTGAATCGAGGCCATTGATAACAACTCTGGATGCTCAAGCGCACAGCAATTTGTCATATTCGCAGAGATGTCCGCCTACGTTCTTCGATTTCGGGAAGTTCTCTTGTTGTATGACGTTATCTTATTTATCGTGATCTTTGCGTCTTATTATTAAGACGTCTCTCAATGTGTAGTTGATACAAATGGATGCCAAGGACAATAGCACCCCAATTGGCCTTGAAGTCTGGCGTATGATCGCGCGTTCCGTGCTGTTTCTCCTTGGAGGTGTTTAATCGTATATTGTATTCTAGATGTTAGTATATTAAAGAAACTATAGACTAATGTCTTACCCATCAAAGTGCATGTCCCATTCCGTTATATATATATATATATATATATATATATATATGCGGCTCTCGTTTTCTATTTCTATATCTCATCCACACCCATTCTCCGCCGAGGTGGAAGGTAACAACAGAGCATACTCTGCAGAAGACCCTAACCAGCATTGTGACAGCTGACAAATTAACTGTGGCTGCTGCTGCTGCTACTGCGAAGGGCACGCTGAGGGCGACTGAGGTGCGACGTCGGACTCGCGCGAACAAGAAGTAGCCAATCTCGCGCGACAATGAGGAGCCAGCCATTGAATGTTTCGGTCAGTCACTCGAGTCCAAGAGACAGAGGCGTCTACACAGACAGAGAGAACGGCGGGCCACCTGACCGATGGCGAGATACATCCGATTCGCTGACATCCGTCGTGAGTAGCGGTGGCAGCGACCAGCGGTCGCAGCACACCGGAAGTGGCCAACGCCAGCCATGCAATTTATAAGCGAGATAAATGTCGCTGGAAGATCGTCGGGAGATAGCATCGAGCGCGGCGACCACCACGAGACCTGGCCAAGGGCCCGTGGATCGATAATACGACAGTTAGTTACCGCAGTGTCCAGAGAAACACGGTGCTCGTGGCGGTGGTCGTGGCTTCTGGCGTCTGAGGGGAGGGTGGCCCATCAGCCCACAGTGGCGACATATCTTTTATTTTTTTTTGCGAAGAAGGCTGTCCTTTTTGAGCAGGCTGTACGTTTTTTTTTTTGCATGGCGGGTGTAGCGGTGGTTCCGTGCATCCTTATCCATGAGTGCTTCCAAAGTAGTGCGTAGTGTAACGCTGATATCACAGTGCTCTATATTAATCCCTTCTTTAGTTTGGTTCGTTGCATGCTTCTGTATGGGCCAGAGGAAAAAATTTCGACAACAACTAATATTTTTGATATATCTCGATTACGCCGAGGTTTTTGCTGGCAAGACGATTCCTCCGAGCCTTCTCTAACATGGAACATTTGCCAAACTCACGGCACAACTCTGCTGGTTCGCCAACAGAACAGGCAGAAAGTTCCAGTTGATATGATACGAACATCTACGCCTCAGTAGTTACACCGTGGCTGTGTTCCGTTCCAACGAACAGCAGTGTGCCTGTGCTGGTCTACGGAGCAGAGGCTCCACAGCTCAACCTTGTGCCGCCCACGCAATGAAATAAGCTCGAATCTGATTCAATGTAGAAAACAGAGTGAGATAGAGAGAGAGGTTGAGAGAACGAACGGCCTAGAATAACTCACACAGTGTCGGCATCTCGTTCGTCTACGGCTGGCCCCCAGGTCTCCTCTCATAAGCAGATGTCGCTCCGTACAAGATACGAGTGCAATTAGCACCAGAAGAAAATGTCGAGTGGCAAATTCACACCTTCCTGAGGCTATGGCAACACTTTAACCTACGATATAATCGTTTACCCGTCCACGTGTCCATCGCTGTATAGCGAGGTACTGCGACGTTGCCGGGTCACCAATCACTTGGGGCTGTGCCGGCATCGCTAGGGACAATTCCAGCCCGGGATCCTACTCTTATCTCACTTCATGATTTGCTCTGTTTACGCATATTATTCGCTGTATTTTATTTGCATAATTCACTACACCAACGCAGACTAAGGTCGGGAGGAGGGGGATGCTTTTGTCGACTCAATTGGACTTTCTTCGTGTCGATCGTGAGCTTGTGCTGGGTTGGATTGGTCGTTGGTTTAGTGCGGGTTCCCGGTTGATTGGTGTCTAATAACAACTATAGGTGGACTGGTAGAAAATATATTGTTATTACAACGTTGACGTAAGTCGGTACAGCAAGTACAAAAGGGGCATCTGGTGCTCGTTGTTAGCTTTTAATTATGCGCCCACAAACATAGGGCGTTCCGAGATTCCGGGTTCTGACTATTCTAGTCATTTACTTATGGAAAACAGAAACTTACAGTCTAGAACTTACGGAAAATAGCCAGAGATTGGACTCCACGATCCGTCGCTTGCTCAAATCGTTTAAAAAACTCTGTAATTCGTAACGACCTCTCACGTTTTTTCGAGAACCACCAACTCATCCACGTCATTAATTACGTCCCATGGATAGGCCCGAGACTGGGGTTTCCCTAGTTGTTTGCATCAAAATTCAACTAGGTTTTGCTGCGAAATGCCTTACGTACATTGGGCTACACATCAAGAGCTCTAGGGTGAGGCTTGCATCCGCAAAATATCAGGTCGTTCGCCAGCTCCTCACCTTGTCGGAGAATGGGGGCAGTTAAGTTTCCGAATTTTCATACAGAACATTACTTGTACGTTCTTCCTGTCACGATGTGTGCGGAGCTGTTTTGCTAATACGGCTGGTTTCGTAGCTGGCGAGGTTCCACACTTTTCTTCCTCTTGGTTGACCGTCATCTGACGTTCCACGGCGGACCTCGGCACCGCTGGTGGCGTAGCTTCATGACTAGGTTTCACCGACAGGACCGAACGAAACCAACGGCCATTGATGTCCATAGGCGGTACGTAGCCGGCGGCATGGAGAGGAAACGGCCCACTCATCGTCATTCAGCGCTTCGAATACCAAGTCAGCAATTATTGATTTGTAAACTTCGAAGATGTCCAACGCGGCGGCCTCAGAGGTGCACCGAAACCTGTCGGCACCAGCTCATATCGTATTTAAGAGCGTTCTCTAATTCCATAGAGTGGGGCAACTTGTTGAACACCTTTCATGATGAGTCTAGGGTGAGTTGGCAGACACATCCGAAAAAATATTCACCGCGCTAGTATTGTACCTATTCATTTGAGGTTTATGATCAAGAGCGTTGTCGAGATTTGGAACATGTTAAGTTGGGAGTTCCTATGGTGCCACTGCCTCGATATGAATAGCCTACCGACACCATGCAATTGTCCTCAGCCGAAAACACCACTGGAGTGTAAACAAGAACCTAAGAAATTGACTTAGGAAGCTCGCGGAGGGAATCGCATTCCTGGCACGTAGTCGCATTACGATCGTTCTCCATCGCTAAACCTCCCCCATTCTACAGATCCTGCGCTGCCGCGAGCGGGTCGCAGACCGTTGTATCTCCGCTTGTCCCATGAGACAACTAAGTAGCTACTGGTTGAATCCAGTGACTCCCCTGGTTGTTGCCAAAAGGGAGAGGAGAAGAAGACCTTCTCTTCGATTGTGTTTCTAAAGGGGAAGTTGGTAATGAGTGTGCACCGCTGATCCACGTAGACAATTGCGTCTCAAACAAATGTTGGAGTAGACATGCAAGTGAGGCAGTGTGTGTAAATTAGCAGAGCGATTGCATACGGGGCTGATATATTGGTAGTTAAAGAAAACCAATTATTATCCTGTAATGACCTGAGGCCTGTCACATAGGGAAACAGGTGAAGGTCAGCTCGAAAAAACAATTAATTATTATCATGTATCTTTATAATAACTTGATTGGCAAATCTGCAGGTAAAGACTGCTTCGATTCTTGTGTGCGCTATTTTGTGTGCACCTCTAATTGATCCATACACGTCACCAATAAAGATTATTAAATAATATATAGGAGGGGAAAATTATAATTTTTATAATTTTAACAGGCTACTTTAAAAAGTTCTCTCAAGCGGTTGTGTGACAAATGCTCCTGAGGATAACGAAGGCGGTTTTGTAGTGTACAATGAAAGGGTTGTGAGCAATGAACTAGAAATAAGTAGAATGCTTGCCTTAACAATTTCATAGCCAGAGGTTTATACAGTGTATACCTAAATAGTTTCGGGCTGACTCTCAGCCTTGAACATTAAACGTCCACAGGACCGCTTTCGGCATTGCTTCATTAGACGGACCCCTTGAATGCAAATGTGCAACGGTGAGGGATCGAGCCCGTGCATCTACGTCCGTCTCCTCCGATTGCAAGGCGCACACGAATGCACCACCAGGCCACCGGGTTCGACATGGGTGAATGCCTCTATGGAAAGTGCACCCTACCATTTTGTCAAGATAAAGTGCAAATTTGCTTTCAAAGAGGGGCTTTCCTGGGCAATGAATAGATGGGACTTGTCATATCATTTTTCGATACCAACGTCGCTGACCGTGAGAAGCTGTGGGAAGCAGTGCGTGAGTACAGATTAAACGAAGGATGGCCCGATTGCATTGAAACAAAATAATGATATATAATTCACCATATCGCTCACAAAAATGAGCTGCAGCTTGAAATGCTCCAACAATTGGAGGGGCGTAATAGTGGGGTGTCCGCGGCTTGTAGCACTGTGTTACTATATATACATTATATTAAAGTAGTGAAGACATTTTACGAAAGAGGTTAAAGTTACGTAAACGACTATTCTACCACCCCACGTATGGTGCGCCCACAGCATGGAGGACTCAGAGAGTTTAAGCTCCCTATATTGGCCGAGAATTATTTGATGAGAAACACCCTTTTATTCATTTTTAGGCAGATAAAGGGGTACGTCTTAGCGGATGTACATACGCTTAGACAGAACGGTGTATGTATCAGAGTACAGTATAGAAGTCTTCTGATAGAAAATTCTGGAATTTACTGAATAAGAGTCTCACGCTATTCGGCCTGTGGTGAAGTAGCATTCGCTTACATGAATCCGAAAGGAGTATGCCCAATACAAGCAAGATAACAGCGAAATATGTGTAACTAAATGGAAGGACACATGGCTCGTGCTAAAAATAAGATAAAAGATTAAAAAATGAAGAAGACTAATATAACTACATATATAATATGGGAACGTCATTGATGATCAATGTGCCCGTCTTGGAGTAGGTTTGCGTTTGGGAAGTAATTTCGTTTCTCTACATTCCTGTTGCGGTTTCGAACCGATTGATTCTCTTGGTCGTCATGGACCATCTTGTATAAAGAGTGCTGGACTTGGACCGAGACACTCTGTATTAAATGAGAGTTTGGCTAGAGCTAGAGGAAAGCGACCTGATAGTATGTCGTTAATCCTCTTTTGCAGAGCTAAAATTCTTGTTTGGGATTGCACTCTGGCTGGTACTTTAGCACCTTCTTCAGTCAGTTGCGGAGCAACAGCACAGCCTGGCCATGCGTCCAATACAGCCGAACAAGCCAAGAACAAAAAATACGCCTCTTTGATGAATGAGTACTACTTTAGACCTGTAGCCTTCGAAACTTTGGGGACACAATCATTGAACTTTCTTCAGATATTAGGAGAAAGGTTAGCATCCGCTACAAGACACCAACGTTGAACCGAATTTTTAATGCAAAGATTTTCCTTAGATATCCAAAGGGGCAACGAAGTTTCGATTTTGGGCACACGCTTAAGGAGTGAGGAAGTGGGGCCTCCTTATTCTACATATTCTATTAAGGATATATAGAGGAAGGTGTTTTTAGATGTATTTCACGTTCAACGGGTACAATTGTGGCCCACTTTGATTTTTGATTGAAATTAAATATCATTTGTGAGATGGATACATGTATATAATATAATATATTATGTATGTGTATTAGTTTTTTGGAATCTTGGGAAAATGCTCAAAAGAAAACAACTCTCTTCACACAATATGTCTGTTACGTTGACCCCGACGTTGTTTACTATTATATAATGCCTTCGTCCACCTCTCCGCTAAGGCTTTGTCTGATCAAAAACTTGCATCTTTGTAGCTGAACAAGTTATTTGATCAGTATTTGAGATCTCGGCGTTTGTAGTTTGGGCTCAGCCCAGAGCCTAGATGGGTAAATCCCTGCCTTCGATGCCGGAGGTCGCGGGTTTGAATTCTTTGATGGGAGACTTAGTCTTTGACAGCAACAGTCTCCTGTAAATTTAAGTCTCTCCCTTCGATGACGGAGGTGCAAAGCCAGTGGTGGGACACTTAACACAAAATACGGAGCACAGTTGAGGGCTACAGTGCGCCATCAACCACGGCTTGTTTGAATGAAAGGTCAGACCAGCCAGACAACGAGAAACTAAGGAAGAGAGTTTCACAAAAAGGGACGAGGGACATATTAGGCTACATAATGTATACAACGATTATCATTAGATTCATAGTGCCAAGGGAAAACGAAATTGCAGTACTAGGGGCTATGGCAACCTCGGTCAGGTAACGACTGGAACCCGTATTGTGCGGCCTTGCTTTGAAGCACATTCATACAAAACAATTACAACTTTTAAAATTAAGACAACAATAACTTATATATATATATATTTACATTCACATTATGCTGACATCACGTTACCCATAAATGCTTGCTTTAATCATAGGACCTTTGCAAGAAAACCCGCGAAGTTTGTTCAGGGCTAGCGACATGTCAAGCACAGCGGTGTGCAACACCGTTGCGAATTGGCAGTTGGTTACCCTGCTGCAGTCTTTCTGCAACTTCTCTACCAGTATTTCTACATTCGCAAACTTCCCAAGACAGAAAGTTGTCGAAACTTTCTCTGCACTCGTGACGCCGTAGACGAGCCGAACCTGCTCGTTAGCGACATGATGGGCCCTCCTATGGCTTTAGGGCTTCCTTCTCCTGCGACAATCACAAGCACGAACGTCTTAGCACGAACGTCATGGTACCCGCGTTTGCCATGACCCCAACGAATCTCGACTCAGATCGAAGCGACAATACAGCTACCGTGTGCTAATGGACGTCGGCGACGCCATAAATACACTCGGACGCCGTTGGCAGCACGAAACTAGAGACGGCTTCTAACGAAGAGGTCACGAAGAATAACGCTAACGATTTGACCGTAAAGGGTCCCGTTACGTTGAGGAGTCGCGATGTTTCCATGAAACGTTCCGCATTCGATAGGTCAGGATGAACTATTAGATAATACGGTAGCCACTCCTACCGGCCTTTTAGGCCTATTAAACGAGGATACGAATCTCTCAGAGTATGAAACTTAAACACTTTTCTATCTGCGAACAATTTCTGCATGATGTACACAGGGCTCAAGTTAGCACAGTAACGCGGAAATAGACGCCGGACGCAGTTTCCGTTAAACTGCTAAGAATAATCGTAGCGGGGCACTTAGTTCCAGAAGACCGGTTACCAGGTGGAGTAGCTGTTTATACCAAAACAAGGGGCAGACAATTCCCAACATAACATTGTGGAATTTTTGAAGACAACGCACCTGAATCCTTTGCGTCTTATTTCGCACCTTTGTTCCGCGGGTGGGCCGCAGACCTTCTCCCATTAGACAGGTCTCTGAACTTAACCGTATGGCAAGTACGAGAAATGTCGGGAGGAAACTCCCTCGGCAGGACATTGCATGTCATCATATGTTTATTAAAGTTCCTCAGGTACACCAATACATTGCATCGTTACCGCGTTATAGGATAGATACATAGATAAAACCGCTATCTGGCCATACGGTCAAGTACCGATAACTGTCTGTTAGGAGAAGGACTGGGGGCCCGCCGCAAATAATAGCCAAATAGGGACAAGGAACGCTCACTGCGAACTTCCTCGAAGGAATCTACCATAGGCTGACCCGTGCCACCGGGGACAAGCGCGCAGGATGTTTCCTTCTGCAACGCCTGTCCCTCGCCGTGCAGAGAGGCAATGCCATCGCCTTCCTCGGAACAATGTCAGCCTCGGCCCCGGTCCAATACTAATCCCCTCCCCCGCCCCAATCCCTGGAAATGATTCCTAATTGTAAATTTGTGAATAAATTCTATAAATTATCAGAGTCAAATAGGATACACTAAAAATATCCAAAGCAAATGCATCATGAGGAAGGTTACCTTTAATTACACTTATCGAGGTCCGATTGTACGACTCTCGTTGAGCCTTCTTCGGAGCCGCAGAATGACAAATTCCAAACAAAGGGCGTACGAGAAACTCCCTTTTAGTAAACGTCCTATAGTACGTGTCACAAAAAGAACTATATATGTAAATATTTATTTTTCCTTGATATTCATGCTTCACGCGCACTTTTCAACCCAAACACCGCTATAACTTCTACAAAATGTCTGCTCGTCCAGTTGAGAATTGCAAGTGTGTAGACCAAACAGGGAATAGCTAGGCGTAGCGCTTCGCAAGCAAGATTGAGCAACAGTGAACGTTGTGGCCCTCGGCACCCACTGTCCTCATAACGAAGCCCCGAAACGAGCTGAAGTAAAAGGCTGTGCGTATCCCCTCGACAGACGGAGCGAGGGTGAGAGTGACTGGGTGAGTCGGGAACACTCGCAAGCAAAAGAGAAAGTAGTCGCAGCAGTAGCCCTTCTCCCAAACAACGACGATGGTCGTCTTCGTCGTTGCCAGCCGCTTCTCGACGCCGGTTAGCGGTCGAGCGGCCCAGCGGACAGTGTCAGGGGCAGAAATATGCGACATGCGGAGGGTCGCTGGGTTAGAGGACCGCTGCGAAGGGAAGGCCTTCCCGGTCGGTCTAGCCCAACCGCCTGCTTGTGGCGCGGCATCATTCCATCCTCGCCAGCGGTAGCAAGCAGCACTAAGCAGTAAGACAACCAGCCCTGACGAAACACGGGCGTCAAGGGAAACAAGGGGCCGGAGAGGGAGAGAGATCGAGATCGACAGAGGGAGATAGGGATGGCGACCAAGGAACAGAGCGAGTGAGCATATAATTCATTCGGAAGGGCCTGGCTGCCTGCTGGCCGGCGCGGCGCTGCTGCCGCTGCCGGAGTGCTTTATTGGCTATATTTATTATGGCGGTGCTGCGCACAGCAGCGGCTGGCCATGGCGGGGACCGTCGGCGACCACCGGACCTCCGGACTGCTGCCGGATTCTCTTTCTCTGACGACTACGACGACGATGACGGCGCGAACACAAATGACACTCCGCGCGCCCTGTCGCTGAGCGGCGGCGGCAGCAGCGACGACAGCAGGGGCGTCATTATTCTCTCTCTCTTTCTCGCTCTCTTTCCGACTCTCTGTTACGTTAGCTCTTTCAAACAGACACACTCTTCGTTCCTCTCTCTCTATCTCTGACTGCCTCGCTGTGCTGTTTCTGTAGTTCTCCTTCGCGGAGGACAAGGCAAGGAGGACGCCAGGCTGAGACGAGACCGATAAACACAACTCGTGCGCAGCGCAAGGGAGGCCTTAGGCAATCGACATAAATGATTGGTTGTGACGAATAACGAGGAAAAGAACTAAGAATCCTGTTAGGTTAACCTCGTCATTAACATGATGATGGTGCCGATTGTTCCAGTGGTTGGCTACCTGACCAGGCCGCCATTAAATATCTGGTGGACAGTCCTGGTTAGCAGCCACTGCTAGTTATCATTGGGTACTAAATTCGATGAATCGGGATGTGGGAAATATCGATCCGAAATTTTACAATACGCGTGCTAGGACTATCGATGAAGAGAGGAGGGGGGGGGGTGCGGGGTCCGGACAAACCGGGGTGTCACGAGCCCAAGTCGAACTGTTTAATATATATATATATAGTGATATTGGCATAATGTTTGCTCCAGATGTCATCACGTTGAAGGATGTACTCGATCAATCTCACTCAAGACCCAGCTGGTCGGCCAGCAAACATTAACATGTTTATTCTTAGAAATGTATGTATGTATAATACCTTATTTATACGAGCTGACCCGACACTTTTTACTGTTCTCACCATTTTCGGTGTGGTATTCGCAAGTCCGTAGTCATCTATGACACAATGCCGTGTGAATGAATGGTGAAGACACTTATAATCATTCACTGCTTGCATGACTATCCTGCCTTAATAAAAACATGATGATGTTTACGTTGTGCCGAGAGAGCCCAGGCAGAAGACACAGACGTGCAAATCAATGGCACCTTCACGACTGAGCACTGACACTAGCCCGGGATTTCTTGTGTGCGTTAACCACTGTTAAATGCACATAATGGTTGCAAGCGTGCTACTCTGACAGCGATCCGTCATACCCGATCAAAGTATGATAGACAAGCCATAAGGACTTCACTGGAACTATGATATTATACAATGTAAATGACCTGAGAACTCGTTGCGTCCGGCGCCAACGATACAGGCAATGTCGACAAAATTTCTTCCCCAGATCGAGGAATATCCTGTGCCGCGTGATCTGCCAAATGTGAATCTTAGTGGGTTGGGAGGCTTTTCCAAGCCAGCATAGCTATCTGACATAGATCCCGTAATCTACGTGGTAAGCGATTACCTTTAATGATTGATTTATAATCATCCAGCAGTTATTATTATCAAGTCGTATTGCTCTTTTTCATATTCGTTTAATTATAAAGATCCCCGGGATCAGCTCTGACACTTAAATTTCTCCCTGGTCGTTTTAGTCCATCGTAACTTGTTTAAGCAGTTTCTATCATGGCATTTTCCAGGCGCACTCACAGCCTTAAACATTTAACGTCCACGGTACAACTGCTTTCGGCATTGCTTCATAAGACGGATCCCTTCTAAATGCAAATGTGCGTGTTTGAGTGTGTGCGTTATTATCATCAACAGCTTAACAGCGTAACTGTACCGAAATCCTGAAACCCAGAGAGAGCAGTTGCCGTATCTCGAGTTAAGTAGACTCAACAGGATAATATTCTATGCACATTTAGCATTGCACCTATAGCTGTTTCTAGGTTGTCCGATAGGGGAGTGTCTACCTGCGGAGACTTGCCGTCATCTGTGACCGTAGCTGAGACCGGTTGGTAATGAAATTGCTCTCCAATTTCGAATTTCGACCAATGAATTTTAAGATAAAAGTTTACACATGAATTCCCTTCGACGAACAATGATGTTTTATCGAATTTGAGCCCTGGCCACAAGAAGTGTACGGGAATAGTGCGCTACGTTTAAGACAGGAGAGGAGAGCTGACAAATTATTATATAATTGGAAGTGATCGGATCGATGATCGAACGCGACAGAAAGCAGTGGACAGATTAAAAGTCCGGCTCCAGTAGTTGAGTCTCGGGTCTTTCTGTTCGCTTGCGAGCCACACTGAACTGTCGTGTTTCAGAGCATCTTCAATGACGATCTTTGCATGAGGAAGATTCTGGTCAAATGGGCGCCTCGCAAAGTGCGGCTGGAGCGGGGATTTCTACGTTTTTTGTTGGAACAAAGTCGAACCATGTGGAAAACATGGGGGTGCCTGGTCGTATAGGGAAGGCCGGACATGATTGTCTCGGCTGGTGAGTCGTGTGGGTAAGTCAAGCTGCCTGACAAGTCCTGTGAGAGGTGCTGCTATCTAGTACCTCTCACAGGACTTGGGCGAACAAGGTCGAACAAGTACTATGAGAGACAGTATATGATCTCTCGCACAGAGGTCATACGAAGAGTCCGCAATAGCAACGATGAAGGTGCAACGAGAGCGAGATACCCTTGGGTTAGGCACACATATAGAAGCGCGGCGGATTAGCCGCAAAAGTACAAGCCGATCAATTACGACATATTGGACATTAGACTTAAAAAAAGTGGAAACTCGGTCGGATCAGACAAACACCCTCTCAAATTTTCTGACGAAATATGCCTGAGTCTGTTTGACTCAAAACCAATCGAATAACATAGCCTCTTCCTCTTTTCAAGGGCACAATATTTACGACCCCATAGTCGACCACCAATGTGTGGCAATATCGCATTTTTGTTACTACAGACAGCCAATTGTGTCTTTAGGTAGAAAACATCGTCGACAGATCAAAATCCATCGACTGCTACCGTCCAAACAAAATCGAAGCGATGTGATAAACAAAAAATGTAATCGACGCATTGATATCCAATATTGAAGAGTTGGAAGTCTCCAACCTCGCAGAGTTCCGAGCATTGCATTCGCGTCAGAACATCGTTTCCTCGAAGTCCTTATGAATTGAAGCACGCAAACTGTCATACCTCGATGCCTGTGCGGTGTGCAGGATACCATCTGCTCTATATGTAGTAGTGATGTTCGGGATGCGAAACACACGGAAAATGTGGGATCCTTGTGGGAATGGATTTATGAGCACGCCGACGATTGTATATCAACTGATCCTTTTAGTTAACTGATCCTTAACCTCTCCTTAACTGATCCTCTAGTTTTCTCTATCCTAGCGTGAATCTTTTTTAAGGGGAGTGTTGCCATGCAAATGCATGAGAACAACACCGTGACCCTCCCCTGCCCCTTGTGGAACTGCTGACGATGTTCAACAGCTCCACCCTTCCCGGTATCGCTTAGCGTACTCCGTAGGCAAAGGCGGTGAGATGTTCATAGTAGCGTACAGTTACGGCTGGTTGAGTACTGAGTCTAGAGTAATCTGAAATTAAAGAATATTGTCGCTTCCAGCGCCTAGCTCGTGCATTCGTGTTTTATTTTTTATTATATTCTTATTTGTGTTCGATAACGTCCTCAGCGTCTACCTGCTCTTATCGATCACTGGTTATTATGTAACCATTGATCACAGTGTCAACGTGCTCATCCGTGTGAGATGGCGTCCCCTTGATAAATAATCCAGCGATCAGTGTCACGCCCTGCCCACATTCGACGGTGGTCGCTCGTACACTAAATCTTGAACAATATAATATGCAAATAGTGTCCGATACAACTCAAATCTTGATCGCTTTGGCGATCGTAAGAACCAGTTGGATTTCCCGAATTTGGAAAGGACTTCAAGGTTGCGCTGTCTTGGTCGCCATTATGTAATATTAGGACATCTATTGGTATATGGACTCAGGAATTGAGTGCCTTAAGCTTCTCGATCGACGACCTTGAAGATATTCACTCGAACGCGCACTGCGATATCTCACAGTCCTCGCTTGATAGATGACATCAACCCATTATGTTGTTGAGGTAAGACCCGGCTTTCAGCAATTCCATATTTGAGTTTTAGCTCGTGCATATATGACATACACATGTACAGTATTTAAAATGACAACTTTTTACTTATATACTTACTTGATTCGAAATAAATGAAAAACTCTCGAACATATAAGACAATCGTTTTATAGACACACCCGACTCCACATTGGCTTTAATAATGAAGGTGAATTTTTATTGTATTGTATTACCAGAAGAAAACAACCGTATTCTACCTATTCATTCCATAGGAAGCTTATACACATCGAAACATGTAAGCCCACTTCCCAGTTCGTTTTCGACTGATCTGTATTAAAGATACAAGAATCCTCAGACCCACGCGCACCAAGGTCAGTTCAAGTACACGGCTAGCCACAGTAGTCATAGAAGACTAAGGCACCCGGCTATAGAACACTAGCCGGAGCAGTACACACCTTCCCCAAAGATCGAAGTAATGCCAAGCGTCAGGCCGACTCTGGGGAAGAGATACGCTCTCAGCAGAGGATGGTGCTTTTAGCAGGCAGAGGCGTTTTGTCATCCACGTCAACCCCCCTGCACTGGATCGGCCCACTTTCATGGAGATTGGAAGCTGTCTCTGGTGGTAACCGTGCGTTTGAAGAAAATTTCCTCCTCTAAAAAAAAAAAAAAAAGTACACGGGTAGCGATTGGCCACCTGGCCAACGGTCGACGATTGCTAAACGAACAACAAGTAGCAAGTGGTAACACCCCAACTCTTCATCTTCTCTCTCTCTCCCCTCTCTATTTACACTCTTTTTTTTTTTCAAACAAATGTTTATTGACGGAACATACATTATTTACGTGACCTCGTACAGATTTGTCATCGATTCGCTCCTTCTATAGATTTCCCCCTCAAGCCCATCCGGGCGCACGCGTACGTCCGGTTTCCCTAGTTTACGCTCGAACAAGAATCATTGGCGGCAGTTGTATTATATGATAACTGTAGCGGAGCGGTAATAGCCGTAGTAGTGCTGGCCGCTAAACAACTCGAGCATAACAAGCTCGTAAACATACACAGCGAGAGGGTAGTCGTGGAGGGTGCGGTAACGCTCGAGAAATGTATAGCGCCGGTCTTGCTTGTCGTTGATGTGTTGCTGGATATACTCATTGCGCCTTCGGAAGGGATGTGTATAGCCGATTATGATTATGGTATGTGTCCTGCCATACTCGCAGGACAGTCCAACAGGCGCTGCCGGCCGGCTCAGCTCTACCGAACCGCTTTCAGCAACCAGCCCCGCGTTTTTCTTCCTAGTGGCTAATGGCCATGACAATAGCTTGAGCGCTGGTGGCGGGAAGCAACGAAATGCTGTCCTAGAAGGTCGTTGTGCTTCCCGATCGTGTGCTCTAACAGGCCAGAGGCCGGGAGCCTGCCTGGGACGCTTATAGCGCGTGCACATGGCCAATAGGTCTTGTGCGAAGCTTGGCACGGAGGAACGGAGGGAGGGATTGTCTGGATCGGGGTTATCTGCGCTTGTCGTGTGGCCTTCATTTGGTCCTGCAAGGCTCATCCGAGAAGCGCAAGAGTTCCATGGGCCACAACCCCATCTTACTCACCCATCTCCTCCAATATATTCTCTACCCGGGGGTAAGGCTGGAAGGGGGCGAGCTAGACAAGAGAAAGAAAGCAAACAGGCAGTCGGGCAAGGACGGAATAGACGTGTTGGGTTAGCGCCCGCGTTGGCGTTGTGGATTGGCGTCGTAGCAAAGTAGTGGCTTGGTCGTCGTCGTCGTCGTCATGCTTACTGCCATGAGCTGCCTGCCGACTGTAGAAGGATGCCCGACCAGCAGAACCCAAGGGCAGGGCAGGGCTGGGGCAACAGCACCCGGCGCCCTTGCGGGCTATTAACTATATGGGTGTGCAATATTTTCTTGCTTTATTGTGTGGTTACGACGGAGGGAAAGAGAAGGAAAGCTGGCCAAATATAGGCTGGCCGAGCAGTTCCTCTATAGGAGGGCCTCGATCGCGATTGTCATGAACATTGCTTAGCTCTTCTATACATTGCCTAGTCTAGTTGGTACCGTCCTATGCCTTGCCTTTGTTGTTGATTTGACTTCTTCTCGTCCATGGAGCCCAGGCAGCAAAGACAGCCATCCAGGCTAAGCTATATATATATATATATATATATATAGCTCGATGAATGTGGAAAGGTCTTCGAGAATATAGGCTACGCTAGTATTTGATTGCTATATTACAACTGTAGAAAGCTTGCGCGCTCGATGTCCTCGGGGGAAACTAGCCATCGGTTGCAGAAGGCATATCAAGATATTGGGGCGCACATTAGCTGCAACAGCCATTCGCAAAGAAATATAACGAGACCTGAGGCGATCAAAAAGTAGATGTAGTTGGACATCTTATGGAATACTACCTTCAACGATAAGGAGTGACATTCGAACCAGTTTGTAGTTACTAAACTAATATATTCTAATGTTGATTCATGCAAATCCGCCGCTCTACTATAGTATTAATGCTAGTACTATGAGTACTATGACCCTTTTTAAAAGAGGAAATTCATTCATAGTAATTAAGGATTGTTTGTGTGTTATAGGTGTGATCTGGTCGGTTGTTTGTGTGTTATAGGGCCATCTGGTCGGTAGCTCTCGCGCAATCTTAATATGTCATATAGTATCCCTCTGAGTACCAGCTAATTGGATATTTAACACTCGTCTCTGCTACGCCCGGTCAAATCTTCTGAGCCGATCTATTGATGGTTCTCGTTCGTTGCCGTCGTCGTTGTCTACGAACTGCTTCACCTAGACCTAGTGACAGGTGACAGCCATTAACACTAACAATCGAATGCTCGATTACCAAGCACGATCAGCTCAACGAGAAGCAAATGTGAACTTGTCGCTTTGTCAAGTGTTCCCAACCCTCTTAGCGTTTTCTAATTGACTCTTCTGAGATAGCCTTTACAGTCTGATAATCCCACCACATGTATCATCAAAATATAATATGTATACATCTTCTCCGCAAATACTATATATATATATATATATATCACCATGGAATTATAAGATCGATAAAGAATAGACTTAAGCTACACATAGGATTAATTAGATTTGGAGGGACTTCGCCAGAGAGGTTCCCCGGCTGTCTTGCTAAAGCCTGACCTACTCTGTAGTGGTTCTCAGGCGTGATCTCAGGGCCTTCGACGTAACTTTACTTCGAGTTGGAAAAATCGAAACTTGTTGCAAACCAGTTCCGTTGCGCAAGCGAGCCGTCTTAAGGAAGCTATTGTAGTTTCTAGCTATACAGCGATATTCCTTTGAGCGTTCTCCTTGAATTGTTCTTCGTAAGAGCATATACTTATGGACGCATTGGTGAAACATTCACTCCTTTGGTGCCTTTTTGCCGGTTGAGGACATGGCACCAATTAGATCCAACAGTTTGACTCTGCTAGCTTAGGAGGTTTGACTTTCAAATGCTTTACTGCTGTATGCAGCTCTCGATAAAGTGGCTGATTAGCTCATCAATTGTCTTCTCCTTCGTTATTTCATGGTGTCGTTATTTTTGTATAATTTGATGAAGTGAAATATATTAATATTTCGAAGCAGGCTACGTTAATTAGGTAACTCCCGATGTGGGCCAGTACTCGGAAAAAAATGTAATTGTCACGGTTCAGTTCTCGCATAAAGACCTCGTGGCTGTTCTTGCTGCGGTACGTCTCAGCCGTGAGCTGTATCCATCTCACAAAGGTCTCCCTGTGGATCGGGTCGCGCCGACGAAATAAACCTCAGAGAAGAATTATATTAGTATTATATAGTATATTAGTAGTCCAACACCACGATTTGTGTATACCTAAATATAGTCAAGTCAACAGATGGTTTGTCGAAGGGGCTCTATCTTTCTCTCAAATGTAATCCTCTGAAATATCGAAGTCAAACTTCACGACGATTGCCACCTTGTCCTCCAGCAATGCATCCTTTCGTCGTCCGAAGTCTTTAGAGCCCTCGTGCGCTGACAACGTTCGCTGAGTGTTTTTGTGACTGCCACGAACGACTCCCGTCCCCTAAACAAAAATGTAACGCACAGCCGAGGACGAACTACATGACATGCAGTGACGAGTATCTGGCCGTTCGGCGACTGCTACTGACGTTGGTTACTTTGCTGTCGTATGGCGCGAGACAATTCTACAAAAAGGACAACAACTCTACTCCAATTATACACCGAATTCATTGTCGCATAGCGATAGCCAATGAGCCTGCCAACGAGGGCAACCGCCGAAACGCGAACGCAGGTTTTGCCTCGGCATGTAGAATCGTACAACCCATCAGTCGTTTGCCGCGGTGCTGTTTCGAAATGGGACTTGGATAGGCTAAAGGTGTACTAAGGCCCACCGGAAAGTACATGGCTGGCTGAGTAGTCACAAACGTCCGTCGTGTGTCCTAATGAGACTCGGTCCTGAATCGGCAAAGGCAGATTCTAATAAGAAACCCCGTCCATTCATGCTTTCATCTCACTTCAGCGAAGCCCGCGCACGAAAGTGAACTCGAATCGTGGAACTCTCGCCTAAATCACAGCATGGGACGAGGCAAAAGTATTGAAAAGGTGTATCATGCGTATTCCTTATGCGAAGTTCGGAGAAATGCCTGTCTAGTTTAGATGTTGTTTGTCGCACGTGTACGCCAATCATGTGCTTGTCGCATCCCTATCGTGTGAGATGCGCGCAATCCAGCAGCATCTCAGTTTCTCTCAGTGCTACTTTGCATCGGGCCTCTTAGATGACGAGGTGGGCCACGAAAAATATATATTCCTAGGTCGACTAGTATTTTCACTAGCTGGCATGAAATCCCGACAAGGGCTCTGGTGTATTTCAAGGATCACACGTTCAGCTTAAGGGGGAATCTCGAAGACGAAAGAGGCTCATCTCGAGATCATAATATAATGCAATAGACGGCCTGTGATACCGCCTCGTGTTGCATTCTACCGTACTCCCGCGGCAATGAATCTCGTCTCGTGCTGGGATCACCGCCTTCCAAGAACGAGCTCCTTTCTACACCTGAGCAGCTAGGCCGTCTACAACTCACGGATTGCCGCTCCAAGGGCTATTATATATATACATATTTTTTTTTTGAAGAGATACCCTGTATGAAGATGATACAGGTTGCATACATTTTAGAGATATAGCTGAAGGCTTATTATTATTATTATTATTATTGTTTTAAGTAGCATTTTATCTCTGGATCGACTGCCTATACCGGATTTATGACCACCTGTTACTATTTATTGCGTATGTGTCATATTGATAAAGAATTTGCCATAAAGCCGGAGAAGAACGAAGGAAGAACTCATTAAAGTTGCATTAAAAATCCTATAGCAGCAGCATGGAGGTGGAAAACAATCAGAAACTACCAGGCTTCACCGTGTACCTATATTCAGTGGACATTTGTGCTTTGACTAACCTTTTGTTCGTTCCTTGCTCGGCAAAAACAACTATCGAAGATAATGAATTAATGATGGCCTATTCCCACTACGGCAGGCTAGACCCACCATCGAGGGAGGTGACTGTTCGCAGAAGCCTACAGTCGTCAGTCTATCAGCTCGATACGAACGCGAATTTGAAACAGAATTCCCAACTAGTGCCGGTGGCGAGAATTGGGATCCTTTGGGCTCGAAGAACAGGGGGATGATCTGGCCCGTCGAATTTGCAATGGAGTTCGAATGGTGTCCGGGCGTGTATTGCAACTCCTCTCTCTCGTCCTCTATCCTCTCACATTGCCCCGCAGCCCTTAGACCACCCGCGTGCCATTCGACTCAGGTATCCAGGAGACAACGAACCCTCGTTGCGTTGAGATCCGAGCTCCGAACGAACAGCGAATGGCGATAGGTAGATGGGCACGTAGGTAGATAGGCTGTTCAATTAATGAGCTGATTCCATTACAAGCAACGAATCCATTTTACTAAGTAAGAAACACTACCTCACCACCGACAGCGGCCACCCCTCCAGCAGCCTGTAGCGCACTCGGGCCAGCGGCGAGTGCGGCTCGCCTCGCGCCCAAGCGGCCAGATCACCACCAGCGAGGAAAAGTCCGAGAGACAGAGAGCGGGAGACATTGAAGAACGAAATCTCTCAGCGCCTCGTCCAGGGCCATCGAGTGTCGTTTCGCAAGCGTACGTTGTCACATTCCACGTTGTCGCGTTGCACGACGGCGAAATGGCGCCAACAATGTTACGCGCGGAACGGTGCGTGTATATATATATGTACGTATATGTGTCTGCGTATGTGTGTGTGTGTGTTTGAGCGCTTCCTTGTTCCCCGGAACACACCCGCAATATACTACAGTATCCTATCGTGTGGAAGGGGGCGCAGCGGCAGCGTATTTTTATTCATTTGGCTTGACGCAAAAGAGGACTGCTGTTCTCGACGACGTCGGAACGAGGCCGACGGCAGCGGCAACGACGCCTGCACACACTCGTCCGCTCTCCCACCCCCCTAAATGCTCTATGATCCCCGTCCGCCGCATATGTATGGCCAGTGAGGCCATAAACGAGACCCTCGACGAGTGAACTGGGCCCGGTCTGACTGAAACTCGGAGCCTGAGACGAGAAATGTGATGAAGGACAGATACTAGGAACGCGAACGAGAATGGGAGTGTCTCAGAGAGGATGGAGAGAGAGAGGAGAGAGAAAACTCTTGCGGACGTTCGTGTCGGTGTCTCGAACAACTTCATATTGTCACATCATTGTTATCATCTCGTATTATAGACGAGAGCCATTAGCATAGCTAGTGTGAACAAGTAACTCATCGCGCGGAGTCGCAGTTCCTTCGTCGGTGTCCTTTCAAGTCGAGTCGACGACTTAGGGTCGTCATCGTCGTCGACGTCCTGTTTCGAGTTGTCCTCTTCATTGTCAGGCCGAATTAACAGCACATGAAGGAACGTATCAAACAGAGAGCTAGAGGTAATGATGAAGCAGCATCAGATGATATCATCGCGTAGCGTAGGACAAATTTCGAGGTCGAGATGTCGATTCGTGCAGCATCTTGCCATCACTGTCGCGGGTCGTAGAAAACGAGCCGCCTTAATTTATGTATATCGTATCTATAATCAAGGTAGCTGAAAGACGCGTAAAGTATTGTGGAACAGTTAGTAGACTACTGCAGAACTAAATCTATCCGGAGTAGAAGCATTTGTTGATAATAAAGTTGAGCATGCATATCGAGTAAGTTGGGAACTCTATGTACATATATATATATATATATAAATAAAAGTTTACTGAAGTATACCTTATCTACATATTGTGTCTGATAGTGTCACATTATGAAATACATTGAACACGTCAATTATATAATGTATGGAAGACGCCAAGCGGGACGGAATACTTCTGACGACTTGCAACCCTCGAATCTCCGATTTAAATCCTCCACACCAACGACACCTATGGCTCGAAGTCACACGAGTGTGGATCCGAACCATGCAGAAACAGCTCCAGAGTAACAAAGAAAATACCTGAAAAATTCGATGCTTTAGTCATGGAGCTAAGTACCGATTTCAGCGCAATATGAGCGATGGCAAATCATATTTTTACCATGTTGACCTCAATTTCGTCTGCATGCACAACGAGTACCGCCCGATCGAAGCTACTTAGTGTACGAACCACCGAACAGATAGCGCATTGTCACGTCCCCGTTGTTGGATTTCGCTACGTCACCGCTGCGTCGACGTCATCGTGGGCAATCCATGACGCGTTCATCCGTTGTTCTATCATGTATGTCATGCTGGCTGACACTTGCATCAGGGCCAGCAATGGCTTCATTCTGTGGTCAGATGCGCTTCAAGGATGCTCTTCACACCGCTGCAGAGCAGCTGTTGTACCAGCAAAGTGAGATTGAGTCTGGGTCGACCACAGGCCGTGGCTCAAATAGAGATCCGAAGCGAGATGTCATGCACGGGGCGAAACACCGGCATTGCGTCACGTCAATGCCAGATAAGTGGCGGGTGGGCCGGGGGGGGGGGGGGTATTGTCAGAAGATCGGCCCAGGCGTTGCTTTGGAGACAAGTGCCGGGGCACCTACGTGGCAAGGCCAAGCCAAGCCGCATAAACGCAGATGGTAGATCGTGCAGGCACGCGGGCCCAGGCTATTCATGATAGAAGAAACAGTAAGCTTGCAGTAGCCGAAGACGATCGGCACTTCCGTTGGGGCCTGTTGCGGTCGCGGTAAAAAAAAACGCCACCACTTATGAGAGAACAACGCTGTGCAGCCGGCTGCCAACAAGCCCCTGCCACCGGTAGCACTGTTCACTGCATCTCTATGAAGCCGCCCAAATAGACTACACTTTCGATATCGTGTAAGAGAAAATAGAAAGTCGTTAGTCATCTTTAGGCGATTGATAAGTATGATTTACGGGGTACAATTTGCGCCATCGTGGCTATTCTGTGTGACAAATTTGCCAAATTGCTGTAGTGTCAGCTTACACAAATCATATATCTCTCTTTCGACTTGACCACTTTAGGCTACACTAAGGAAGTATTCATTGGCATCGACCGATTCGTCGATAATATCAGAATCTCGAATAAAAATGGAATTGATCATCGTGTGTCCTATTATAAATTTGTGAATTTATGAATCAGTGTAAGTGACATTCGTCTCCTTGAATGTCATTCATGTATTATCACAAGTATCATACTAACCCTTTATATATAAAATATACGTTGCAATAATTCTTTTAACTATTATTATTACGAGACTATTATTATTAAGCATGTATATAGCAGTTCCGTCAATAAACATTTGTTTGAAATTGAAATTGAAAAATTGAAACCCACGTATTAAATTGCCTTTGTCACCCAGGCCAGGAATTTGTCAATCGAACGCATTTTCCGGTGATATTTATCAAGAGGATTTGCTCTGCAAACATTGACTAGTAAAAACGTACAGTGATGTAACAAAAGAGATCTCTCTGAGGCAACTTGGTTGCCGCAATTTCTGTTTCCATTTTGCAACTGGCGGTTAAACAATTATTTCCTTAAACTAAAGAAGAAATGTATCTATATCAGGATCGTTGAGTGGGAAGTTTTCACAACAGTGGAATCAATCATATAAAGCTACCCCCATATATAGTATAGTGTAACATTGAGTGCTAGACATTCTAAACCCTCTATATCGACGTCCCATAGAACATTGCTGTCGAGTGACCCTATTATGCATAATCACAGTAGATTCAGTCACGAAATATTGACACAATACAATAGGTAGCTCACATTGCTGTATCCATAATTTCAGTTTAGATTACCACAACCCCTGGGCCTCACCTTTTATATTCGAAGTATTCGATATATACGAACTATAATAGAAAAAACGAGCATGGGGAAGTAGCAAAAGCTCTTACCACGCATTCGCTACAGAGAAGGAAAACACAGGGTGGAAGAGATCTTACGAACTTCCAGAGCACAATGTTACTTCAAGATTAAAGAAAGGTCAAGCTTCTCGTGAGAGAAGTATACAAAAACCGCAGAAAATGGCCAACCAATTTCAACGGGGGCCGGAGCACTATATACCTACTCAACAACGACCTATCCAGTATTGCCGTGGATTTCTAAGACGTCACGACCTCAACTCTCCGATCGGATTTCTAAAATCTGACGGCGACATCTACCTCCTCTTGTATTCTCAATTAGCATGGCATAGGAGATGGTTATCAGAGGCGCCCCCGAGACATGGAGTAAACTCGTCTTGTCCTCCATCACTCGAGCCGACATATTTAAGATCCGACGCACTCGTTGCTCTATGGAAATCCTGCATTTGTCAAAATAAGAAGAACTTTCTAAGGAATAATTTTGAGGATAGAAAAAACACATTTCTCTCTCTCTCTCTCTTTATTCTGAGGTCTCGCAACTTAATTTTCGACATCACTGGCTTTATGTTTTCTAATCGAGAGTTCCCTTCCTCTGTGAACTGGTTGCCCCTGATCACGGGGGACGTCCGCGTACCCTAAGTAGCTCACAATGTGTCGCCTCCGGTCGTTTGATGTTCCTCCAAAATTAATCAGTTTCCTTTGTACGAAATCGGGACAGGCCAAGCGCTGGCCTTAAAAAAGACAATAGGCCTCACCCAGAGGAGCTTTCGAACTGTCTGATGTTCGCTTACAAGACATCCCTGTGCAAGCATAGTAACAAAAAAGATTTCATAATGCCGTGCACAAAACAAAAGAAGCCTGGAGTTTTTAGCGAGGAGTAAAATTCTGTTAGTACAAGCATCGTCCCTTGTGTAGCCAAAGTCACGCGTGATAAAACGCTGATTTATCTTATGTCCGTGATGCTTCAAAGGACTATTTCCTTCAGACTTGTTTCGACAGAATTGATTCCTCGTTGTCTCGCATTGCAAGAGTATCTGATTGACTTATATTGATCTCGTAATATATGACACAATCATATGAACGAGGCGAAATGTCTACTCAAGAGGACGTCAAGACGTATAATACTACCGTATTCTTTCGGCACACGTCTGACGTGAGCTAGTCCCGCTAAGGTCGCCGTGGAGACGTTATTGTCTACAGTCACACCTATCTCTTTGTGAAGGTAGATACGGCTCCGGCCTCATTTAGAAGCATAGGGCGAACACCGGGCTCCACCCGATGTAAAAATTACAGAAGCAATCTTCGGACACAACTCATACCTCTCGGTGTCTCAACAAGGGGTCTGCGCCCCTCATCTTTTGATCACCTCGAGGCCGCGGTATGGTAGCGCTGCCTGGCAGGCTGGTTGGCTAGCAACACTGGTACTGTCATTGCACAGTACAGATTTCGTGTTCGACAATGTGGGCTGTGTTTTCTTTGTCGATCTGTGCCCGATCTTGCCTTTTTTAATCTACATATTTTTGCGCACTATTCATAATTTCGTGTACGTACATATATGTATACATATAAGGCTGGGTACAGAGGCCACGAAACGATTTCTGCGTGGGTCAGCTTGTCTTTGTTCACGTGAGATAATAGAGTCGCCTCTGTGCCTCGAAAAGTTAATTTCTCCTTTGTAGGCTCAAAAATGTTCGCAGCGAGGGCAGACCTGAACGATATGGATGTGAGACGATTTTCAATATACTTTCATACAAAAATCAAAAGTATTGTACAAAAAAACGACAGCAATACTAAAGGCAGTACCGTGGACATTAAATGTTGGCTGAGAGTCGGCCCGAAAACCTTTCAGGTCGAATACAGCATATTACGATGTATTGAGAACGTACTGATATACGTCCATTTACACATTTCTAGAGATGAGCGTCCTAAGGATTCTTTGCGCCTGGAACAACTTTTATATTATTATAGATCAAGCCCAATTTTCCCTCGGTTGGTTACGCGGCGCCACAAGCTTGTGGCGTCCTTGCTTCCTCACTAATTATTCTTTGTGGGCAGCGGTCGCCACTTTCCCTGATCGATTGCATAGAATCCTCCTCATTTGTTTCACAGTGTCCTTCGATTTTTGCGTGTTCATCGGCTCTTTTCGTTACACAACCACAGCAGTGGCAGCCTCCCTCTCATCGGCCGCCGCTTGTCCAGTGATTCGTTTCCACGTTCATGCGATCTTTCACCCTGGTGCAGTCGGCCGCTTTGACCACGACATTTGACCGGTGGCCTGATTTCTCACCTGTCCTCCCACTAGGCCAGAATGCAGGGACCATCAAGGTCTCCAAAGCGGCCCTGTCGGGGAGGAAACCACAATCGAAATGTCATCTGTCAGGTTCAGTTTCATCAATCTTCGACTCTTGTCTCTTTCGACGCTTGCTCGGGACCAAAACAAACGGTCATCCTAACCGCAGCATCGTGTAGATGTCTAACAACGAATAAGCCTGTGTAATATCCCTTGACCGGCAAAGGCTAGCGTGCAAATTATGCCTTTATCATTATTATTATCGTCATTAGTTCGACGGATTCATTCGTTCCAAAATATGATTGATACTGCAAGACCATAAGGGCTAATTAGGCAGCTCGTTAAAACGTTAACACCGAATGGAACCCAATTTCCTTGTTATACTAACATTTATATTCCTTCAGAAATAAACGGCGTTTAAAAATATGCATGTCCTTTTTTTGTTATTTTTGATGAAAAATATAACATAAAAATATGAAAAATATAATATAAAAATATGCATGTCCTTTTTTTGTTATTTTCAAAATGGCTTTGAGCTGGTTTCGGCGCATGTTTAGAACTGATGAGTTTGACAGCTCTATACATGCGTCAAATTTGCGAGTATAGTGTAGACCTGTCTCCGTATTGTGAGCATACTCGACGCAAAATAGTTGAAACTTGATCAGTCCAACTCCTTCGGCCAATATCCACAAGAACGATTCTTCTTCAACCTGTATACTGTGCGGTATACCCTCCTGCAAGCCAAATGGGTGGTTATCCATCTGGCCATTGTTCTTAGTACAACTCACACTATGGTTGTTTTTTGCTTGGCACCTCCAGAGTTTCACAGGGGGGGGGGGGGGCTCTGACCACAACAAAGCACCGAGATGGGGCCCGCCTTGCACCATGTTCTCGCTTCCTGGTAATGGGGTACAGCTCGGTATATAACTTTAGCGTTAAACCACAGCATTGTTATCACCAGATAATGCCCAAATCGGAATAAACGAAAACATAGATAGTTGCACTAATTAGAAAAAAGAACGTATTTCTCATGTCCGCATTACAACGTACCTCCCTCTATGTTTATGAAATCACATTGCATCATAGCGTCGTTGACGTACGTATCAGTATCGGTGTGAAAATTGGCAGGATATCCGTATTAGCGAGAAATCGCTTATCAGCGGAGTTTGTCGTTTATCTCATAAATATCGTATGATTATTTCTGTGGCCTGATACCTATCTCATAGCCAATGCGTAGCAACCAGCCAACATTAAGCATTTAATTATGTTGAGAAGTGTCCGTCACTTTATCGCGACAGTGAAAACAATGTCTGAATGGGGATGTCACTTAGGACTAAAAATCGGGCAAATTCGCAATGATGTTTTCTCACACCGTCCTTGCACACGAGTGAACTCTATATTTTACTGAGGAAGGGCACAGCATTCCCCACTGAAGGCCGAGAGGAGGCCCAAGACTTAAAGTACTGCAATACATTAGCATATATCTACGAAAACAGATCGTACTGTAATAGTTCGGTGAGCAACAAGTAAACTCCGAGTTGAAACTGGCAGCTGGGTCAACTGTAAGCATACGTTTTTCCATCTGATCTTGATTCAGCTAAGATGCACTTTTGCGAACTAACATAAATATTGTGTGCCATAGTCGGCCTGATGAGAGTGACGGCGTAAGTATCGTAGATCGGATAGGGGACCAGCACATTCAAGATTTTGCATCTTTCGATTCGAATATTTGCAAGCGGGCAATTTGATCCTTGACTCTGAGGCTCAATGTACTAATCCGAACTATGGCTATGCTCATGAGCACCAGTCATCCACGGCTGGAAAGGGCCTTCAGCATTGCTTCGACGCCAACGTGTTATACTAGACGGCGTAGTAGGTGTCCGTGTATATGCTTAGCAACTGCGTCTTTATTTGCAACGCTCATAAGCGTCCGACAATGTGGACCGACACGGCTTGGCATAGTTCGTCGGCCATCGGGAGTCGCCCTTGAAATAAGCGCCATATCAAGCGCGGAATGGTCCGTCGAGGCGAACAGCCTCGGGTGCGTGACCATGCACAGCTACGAGGTATCATATTGACTTATCTGTTTAATATGTATGGGAAGAACCTCGCTATGATTTAGGATCATGCAGCTAGCAGTCAACAAGGGTCCCTTTGAACTATCCAAGCCTCGCTATGGAAGTATTACATCTGTTAAGTAAATATATGTAGAAAGTATTCGGTCATACGGAACTGCTAGCAAGTGATAATGGCACCCTGCTGAGTTGATGAACTTGGGTTGCGCATTGCAATGTGAAACACTAATTATTCTCCGCTTAATATTTCAGAATTAGTGATTCTGTCATATGTCTGGATAGTACAAACGAGAATTAGGGTGCGAGTTATATGTGACACGTCCTAGATAAGTCCCTAATACAGAAGGTAGACCGAACTTCGTCAACCGTCTGTGAGAAATTGAATGATTCAGATTCTAGAAGCTCGCAAACCTTTCAGATAATTTCCAGTTAGTTGTTCTCTAAGCAAGAGTTCGCACTCGCCAGTTATTATACTTCTAAGCCGAAGCGCTCATCAATAAGTAAACAGTGTTATTCCTGAGGTAATTTTCCAATCCACAATTTTCTAAATGTCCGTTGCGTCCGTCAAAATTCCTGCCTCGATTTCATAATACCGCATAAGTTAAATGGTTAAGTGGCCATGGTTACGGTTAAGCGGCCGGGGCTCAGTGTAGAATAACAATAACACACCACTATCGTGGACGTCACGATGAGATGCTAAATCAGAAGGGATTAGTGATATATTTCATGGGCAAATACCTCGCATTGCTCTCCCATTGCTTCATCGAATTTCGACCTACTTGGACCTGTGGATCACTGCCTGCGGGGGAAGCGCTTCAAGATACAAGCAGGCGCCCGAATTTCGGTGATTGAACGTACGGCAGTGGTAAGAAATGAATAATAGTATTTCAATTTCGAACAAAGATCACTGCGTAGACGACAGCCATTGGCAAACGCTCGGTCGCGATGCGTCGACATTGAGAGGCGAACAACATCGAATTGTCCTTATGCTTATCGCGTTTGATTCACCCTTGTTTCTGGGCCCCCTGCTCCTGGCGGTTTCCCAATTGTTCCTTCCGATTCAACGTTCAGAAGGAGGGAATTGAAGGCGAGCGTACCTAGGACAGATAAGTAGCATTTCCGAGTGAATTCGCCTGAAGCTCTTCTTCTCCTAGCTGTTTAGCAATGCAGTGCTGAACCCGTGGGCCTTTGTGTCTGTTGTGCTTTCTCGGTATTGATTTCTCCGTGTGCTCAATAGGCGGGTGTAACACCTCCCTCAGGGGGGGTGTCTCCACTTGTTGGTTTGCGGTCTCCTCGCGCATCGTTTTGCCTGCCGGGGACACGGGAGTCGGGGCTTATGCCGGAGGCTATTTATGTCACGTGTGTCGGTATGTTTGCGCAGATGGTTTTTGCTCGAGGTTAACTTCCTTTTTGGTCCGTAGCACCGACGTCGCCAAGTGCGGGTCCCTCATCCACCTCATCATTTCTAAGTGCATACCGTGAATACCTCCCATGGACAACTATTCCGTTTGCCGACTCAAGAGGCTTTCCTTATTGGTTCAACAAACGTCGCGGTATGTCTGCGTGTTCAAATTTAGATGGATTCAATTTGAGCTTCGAGATGGACCAATATTCAGTCTTTTATGGAACTTTAGTTACCGAGAAGTAATCTTCTGTCTGCTCGCCTAAGGGAAGAATTGACGGACGCAGTTAAAGATCAGTTTTTCATCGAAGCCTTTAAAATACTGGATCCCTTTCAAAGCAACAGTCATTGCAAGAATAGTACAAGTCGGCTTGCATGTTCAGCATTGATTCTTAGACAACGACACAAAGGCGCTGGCTCGCTAAGATATGGGATTTCAAAAATCGGTAATTAACTTTGAAAAGTGCCCTATCGTGCTGCTAATGAAACTATTACGCTAATCTAGGTTATGTAGTCAACGACCTTGAAAGGCGACCTTCAGATACAACCCCAAAAGGACATTCGAAGGTCACATGTGCCACCAGCGAAGCTATTGTGTCCCGCGCAGGACGCAAACTGCATTCTCATTTTATTACGTCGCATATACGGCATCATATCGCGTACACTCTCACATGCCGACCGCCGATTCAATGTGCCTATGTTTTATACGCTTTTACGGCGCGACATAACTATCCCTTCACGCAGAGCTCCTGTTTGGCCCAGCGTTCACGCCAAAATTCCGCCAACATCTGTTGGTGGGCGCGGATGGTGAGAGCATTCTTATTTGAGACAGGCTATTTCGGCCCGATGAGTTGACTTGTCTGCTCTTTTTCCTTGCTCCGCGCACACAGTGTCGGTGCACCCACACGCCGGTGTTCCTGCCGTCGTATACCGAGGAGAGGGGGGGGGGGGCGTATAGCAATACACGTACCTGGCGGGCGGGCGAGCCAGCCAGTACGGGCCGGAGCATTCGAAGCGCCAGGTTGTGTCCCACAGTTTCGCTCCTGCTCGTTGCTGGTTCCGACGGCGGCGCTCGGCCAGACGCAAACACTATCACCACGTCGGCCATCTCTGCCAACTAAGCGACAGTGAATACGTACATCGTCGCAGATAGACCCTTTACCGTTTGGAAAGCCCGCCCGCGGTGCGGTTTTGGGAGACCGGCGGCTTGCAGCTGTAACCGCAACACTACCTGCAGCCAAAAGGACGCTGTGTACATATGTGCGTTGAGTACGAGGTCCCATTGTTGTCGTTTACCTCGCCGCGATGCGTGCCGGCGTCTGCCCAGTTTCCTCTCTCCGATTTGCTCTCGGACACACAGCGACGAGGAGCGAATGCTGGTTGTCGTCAAAGGAAACGCTTGCTCTGTTTCCACCATGGAGTCTAGCGCTGTTACAAGCGGAAGGAGAAATAGTGAGAGGACAGAGGACGACAGAGGACGCTGCACAAGCACGGGGAATCGCACAGAGCAACGCGGCAGAGATTGCAAGACAGGAAGCAATGCAGATACTTGCCAGTACACGAGCAAAATGACGGCAAGAAGAAGCTACGCAGTATCTCTCTCTCCATCTCTCGCGAACTTCACAACCCCACCTTCCCTGTTTGTCCAAAACTGACGCGCCCTTCCAATGGGCCCATTTCTCCTCTTTCCTGGGCACATTTCTACACAGCCCGGACGAGGCCCAGCGCCAGGCCCAGTTAGGCTAGGGCGCCACCCAATCTTCGGATACCCAGATACGCAGCCACGTGCACCGTTCCCACGACGCGGACCCATTCGTTTCCCCTCCCACCCACGTTCCTTGCTGGGTCTATCTGTGCGAGCCCTAAGTTTGTGCTTTATTGTATGTATACCGATGTCGGTCTGTGCGGGATTGTGCAAAACAAGACAAACAATATAAGGGGCAGCAATAATGCAATTCAACCCCGACGACGACGACGACGACTATACAGGATACATACAATTCTATGACAGTAGCACAATTCTATCTAAGAGTATCCCGGCTAGTCCCCTTTTATTTTCTTTATTGTACTACGGCGCGTATCGCGCGGTCGATGCGTGACTCCTCTGTTAGAGGAACAATGATCTAGCGGCGTCGTTGTTTCTCTCGCTGACCCCGGCGTCGTCCGCAGACGAAACGTCCACACGTTATAACGATACGCAGCGCTTGCCCTCGGCTGACCGCTCGGCGCAAGGCCTATTTGTGCAGCTTTTGTTGGCTAGCTTTGCAGCGGCTGTCGTTACAGCTGTTGTTGTCGTTGCCGTTGTTGTTGACTCATGCGCGTGTCTAGTTGTGGCTGTTGTTATAGTTGGCATGCATTGCTGTTTGCAATGAATCTTGTATTTTGGCGCCTGATATTCTCTAAACACGTGTTAGCAAAGAATGGGCAACCATATCTGAAGAACATGTATGGGCGTGTGTGCTATCCGCGTGCTTAACTTTAAATCATGTCGGAAAATGTTTGTATTTCGGCTGTTGACATAAGTACTAATTTTGGATGACGTTCATGTGCTGCAAGATGCTGTGCGTCTTGCCGTAAAAAAGCAAACATATTGGTGGCTAATGTATAAGTGTAACGTGTCATACCTCAGCAGAATCAAGAGATTATCAAGAATGGCGGCAATGAGGATAAGGTATACATAGTTAAATTCAAAAGAGAAAGGCTTATCTCCAACACACTGAGACAAATTCTATCTCCTTTGACTAAATAAAAATGAAGGGACTCGGGAGGATCACCGGCACTATCGAAGACCTCAAGTCGCACAGTGAATGGAATTAGCAGCAGATTTGAAAGTGCTATTATATGAAGATACATCACTTCTTGGTGCTCGATTTGAGATAAGATTATCTTGGGACAGGGAGTTCAGTACCGTGGACGCTTAATGTTGGCTGAGAGTCAGCCCGAAAACTTTAGCGACAGGGAGTTCAATAGATAATTCAGTAAAAGCTGCTAAAAACAAGTGTCACACAAAGCATTCCTGTTAACTCATGTATATAAACCAGCTACCCTATATGTGCCATGTATCTGGGATGTATGAAGCTATAGTGTTGCAGTTTGTTCTTCAAATATTTCGACTTGACAGTTTGTCTTCAGCTGCGATAACATTACCAGAGCTTTCGGTTGCAGTAGCTTCACCTTGTATGGGCAATTTCTCCTTGGTGCTTTGTTACTTTGTGTCCAGTTGACTTGGTTATAACGACGAACAACAGCAGTAATTCCAGAGACGCAAGTATTAACACCGCCCAGAAACGCTGACTGACCTGGACAGTGCTTTCATAGTCTAGACTAGCTTGTGTTATCCTGTGTATCCGATGCCTTATTGCCCATTCACTTATTGCGTCATCCTTCTACATTGTTTTGTTCGCCTTTGTTCAGAGATTCATGTGTTTTATGACAAACGAAGCCAGCCGCGGACCTTCTTTACCGATCAGGACCGATCGTAAAGCCGATAAGTGGGACGTCATTGACCGAGCATACATTGTGCGGCACGGGTCGTATCGTGGCGAAACCGTTATAAAATAATGAAAGAAAACCAGAATGTGATATACATTGGGTGGGTTCGACAGGATGAGGCCCCCTATAAATCTCACTGTGGTTCTTCTTGTCGTGCATGCTGTGTGGTGGCTGTTGAAGTGACTGTTCTTCGTCGACCACGATAGATCTGGTGCAAGGCTTTTGCGAAAACCACAAATAATGGCTGGGCCTATATATACATATATATATATATATATATCCGTTTTCGCAAGGCCTCGTGCGCAACCAGGACGGAAAGCGGAAGCGGTCCGGCGAAGGGCGCAGTCTCCACATATTTTGTTAAGGGTCGTTTTACAGCAAATAACGCAAGACGAAGACAAGCATCGGCTTTTCTTGCTTAGAATGTGCTCTGTGCATGGGCACGATGAAAGGCGGAGAGAAGGAGTCTCCTCTGCACAACTCTCAGTGACACACCTCTAGCGACAGCTGCATCATAACTCACTTCCAATTGAGCCGTTACTATCGATTATATGCAAGAATCTGTACACAGCTGGAATATGTATGTCGCTCGGACGATATCCATCCTACTCTGTACACGTATATACAACCATACGTTACCTTATATAAATTTGGAACTGCTTGTTCAGCGTATTATGTCCCTCAATAGACAACAGTTGACGATGTATATTTCAGGCTTTTCATCGGCTGTGTTTCTATCCGTTCTTATCTTGCCTGTGGTCTCTATCTAGAAGAGCAGCTCTCGCTGCTCCAGCTATCGTTGCTGCTTCTGTGGTTTCTGGTGGTTAGCTGCTGGCGTCCGTATATACGTGACGCGGATATAGATCGTCCGCAATCCACACCGCAATTCGTAGCGGACACCACAAGTCCACCTTTGGCTGTTCATCCCCCGGGGTCGGGCCACCAGTAACGGGAGTTTCAGATGGTGCCCAGGTATACCAGGGCAACAACAGCAGTAGCGGCTCCTCTCAAAAAAGCAGCAGCGGCCGCAGCAGCAGCGAAAGATGATGCCAACCGACTGTGTCGCCTTCTCAACAGCACGGAAGGCTCAGCTTGAAGATATGTTTCTACCACCACTACCACTACTACAACTATTGTTTGCTGTCAGCCCCTGTGTGTCCGTATCGTGTCGTCTCCGTATGTTTCCGAGGTCGTAGCCCTTCACGTTCTCTCAAAACACCCTTCGTCTAATCGCGCTTGATGCGCTGACCAGGCGTTTTTTTCGCAGATTTCCAAGGCCTCACTACATCTCGACAAGGCGCCGGCGGGGCCCTACGACGATACGAACAGCCGGCACCAAAAGCCAGCTTAATGACAACGAAAGCAGCAACTACCCCCTTTTCCCAGCAACCATTTTCCGCCTGTAGCCTTCGTGCCGCAGCGTCGGTTAGCGAAACGTGCGCCTCTATCCGGCGAGGAAAAAAAAGCGCCTTTGTGAGGGCCTTAGGATTTTTGTTCCAAGTCGTCGCCCGTGACGAATGCCTAAAGGGGATTACCTACCATCCTCTTGCTGGCGCATTGCGGGCGACCGCCAAGCTGGCCGATAGCGCGACAGAGACCACAAAAATGCTGTGTCACCGCTGCGGACTCAGCAGGCAGGCAGGCCTAGCCTAGGCGACACGCTAGTTTTACTAAGGGAATCAACAGCAGCAGTGACACACTTATACGTGCACGTGAGCACATACACGGTGTAAAATTTATCCGGGACCGAGGCGCGAAGAGATGCGCCATGTGTCGATAATAATGATGATACCAGAAGATCGAAATATGTCCCCTGTGAAGGTGTGGTAGAATGTGTGATTGAATTAAGTTCAAATTGTTGCGGTATGGCGGCTAACACTGTATTCACAATGTGACTCACGAGATGATCAAGAGTAAACGAACGTACGGTCATGCTTAAAAGTATTTGGCCTCATGTCTATTCTTGAATAGATGAGGTTTAAAGTTTTACAATGCTTTCGAATTATTGTTTTTCTATACACTAAATGAAAGAGCTATCATCACTGAACCAGACTGTTCATGGATACCGAATCGTGTTTATTCATGCCGATAGTAATATGTCGTGCTATGTAGAGGAACGATTGCTCAAAAGTGTTTGGTCTTCGGCAAGAATGGTGCCCATTTAGTATTTTGGTGGTCCGCCTTTTAGCTGGATAACTTCAGTTAGGCCCCGTTGCATATATTCTATAAGTTTCTTCATTATAAAGCACTCTAGTTCACTACACACCTTCTTTTTAGAATTTCTGAGCTCAGGGTCTCCGGTCCTATCGGTCGATGGTCAAGGTCTGCCCACAGGTGTTCAATAGGGTTAAGATCTGGGCTTTGGGCTGGCCAGTCGAGCAGTCGGCCTGAGATATCATGTCAGCGCATAAACCGTATATTTTTAGGTCTATTTATATGCTTAGGGTTGTGGACTCGTTGGAAATCTGGCCGCGAAGACTACCTCTCCGTTGCGTAAACTTCACTTGGTTGTCACCGAGAATGATTCGATATACCACAGAGTTCATTGGTCCATCAGAAATGAAAAGAGGGCCGGGAAGTACTCTGGAAACAACCCCAAATATCACCGATTTTCTCTCATCCTCGAAAAAGGCCCTGGAAGGCCTCATTTTTTCTCCTCCAATACATAGACGTATCGTCTCATTCACTGCAGCTCTAATTTCGAATTGTCTAACGATTTGATGCCTCGCTATAACGTGGAGGGGTGTGGGGTCGTTTCTAAATAACGAGACAAACTTTAGCTTTGCGTTCCGATTTTTGGCGTTGGGCGCGTGACACAGTTTTGTAAATCAATTCAAAGTTTCTAGGTTACTAAAGGAACTGGAGTTTCGTACAAGTTGAATTTCTCGATATGGATATGTCCCGCCAATATAATAATGAAGTACAATACTTTGATTTATTGACAAAACTGCAGTATAATTAACGCGTATGTTCTTGTCAAAAAATAGGACAAATGGAAGCCACAAAGTAGTGAATAATTAGAACATTCGTGACTGAAATATATGCATTATGCTTTAACCACTGAAAATATCACAGTATAGAACAATAAATATTGGAATATAGCATTGTATCCACAAACGCTGCTAAAAGCTAAGAAGATCTACACACCACATTCCGGTTACAAAGGTAGCATCGCAATCATAACTTTTGCAAGAATGACACCAATTGAAAATGAAATACAATTTATATCATGCTCTGCATACATATTATACGAATTCCTTCCTAAATGTCCACATTGTCCTGAGTGAACGAATCTCCGGAGGGAGCGAGCTACAGAATGTTGGTAGTCGGTAGGCCAGGGCATGTCTACTAGTATAGATTCGCTGTTGACGAGGGGAACTCTGAACGCTCGGCTTGTGGTGGCCGTTATCAGAAATGCGATCTCACGCGAGATAAGACCTCTCACAGTGTTAAATGCAAGAGCAACCCGTCGGAAGCAGACAGCTTTCCAAGGGACGAAGGTTTTCCTCTGAATATAACAGTGATAGGATAGTGGTGAGAAAAATCGCGGAGTCAACCAGGCCGCCGGAATCACCCCTGGAAACCTATCGCAGCTTGTTCTGTGATCAATGCAAGTAGTCGACGATGAGCGCCTAACCCTATTGATGATATGGCGATAGTGTTCTGAAGGGAAGACTGCCGTGTACTCTTCACAAGGTTGTGTGCACCATGGACGTTCGCGCTACCTAATATTATAAGGTCGCTCACCTCAACCAAGGCGTTTTTGTGAGCAGTAAGAAGCCCATTAATAACTAATAATATGGGAAATCTGTACTTCTGTGATTGGATATATTAATGCAGATGTTTACCTTGTAGTTTATACTATATATATATAGCTTGGCAGAAGCAGTTGTGGCATGCGACCATTAGACTCATCGAATGTACTGGCGATCAATGTGTCCTGCCCTTAGCCCTGCCCTTCAGCGATGAACCTCACCTAAATACTATTCCTTGCAGCTTAACATTATTTTATCTGAAAACTTAGAGAGCAGTGTCAAAACTGCTTTTCTATAAACAAACCTCAATTTGAATGAATGAATACAAGGGGGAGTTGGCCTAATGGGAATAACGTCATTGTGTAAATCGAGCTGAGTGTTCCTGTGAGTAAAGTGGCTGGAATCGAAGCCGACAATGCGCCCATAAAGGTTATCGCTTGCTTACCCGAAGACGAACTAGCTGAACAATGCCATCAATACTAATTGTAACTGTCACAAAGGCGAACGGTATACCATTCTCCTGACGAATATACCCACGCCGACGCCGCCGCCGCCGCGGGCCTTAAACTCACGGCTAGAAGCGAGCAAGCGGAAATAAGGAATACTATAACAAGCGAATGGGAATACTATAAATCCTTATCTTTCAGCCAGACTTCGCTCACAACCAACAGATCGGGGTAAGCTCCTCCACCATGAAGATCACTTGATCAGTTTACCAGATGAAGCACTACTGTTGCCGTACCAACGTGCATATTGATGGTGCCCAGCTAATTCTAGACTAATACAACGGGCAGCAACATTTTCGTTTATCAGTAAGCGCCCTGCGCACAATGCAAACTTCATTGTTTGCAATCGTGCACCGCGGCCGTCCAGGTTTTACACATTGTTGTTATCCACATTGCCTCAGTGTTGGTGTTTGAGCCACAATAATCTTTATTTCGCTCTAATTTGGGGAGAATTTCCAGAGGGAGTCGAGTTCTCTTTACCATCATGTTTGCTTCAATACTCTTTTTCTCCAAATGGTTACTATACCTAGTCTGAAATCAATACATTTTAGCATATAAATTTGCGTGCATGCACCAGCGTATGATGTGTTAACTTTTGACAAATTCATACATATCTGGTATAATTTTAAGCAGAGCATCGGATGGATTCAAATTAGAAGACCAAATACCTTTGAGCAACCGTTTCTCTGCGCATCATGACATGTTACTGTAGCCATTGAATAAACACAACTCGGTCTCAATTTTCAGTGTACAGTCAAACTAAGTTTTTTCTTACAACAGATTCAGCTATGAATGCTCCTCCATTTAGTGTATATGAAAATGCTATTAAAAAACATTTTAAAACCCTTCATCCCCTTAATTCAAGAACAGCCCAATAGAGACCAAATACTTTTGAGCACGACGGTAATTAGATATAATATACTTAATATACATTATTATGTATATTAAGTATATTATATGATATATATATATATATATATATCATATGCAGTGTTTGCTCCTGCCCGGGAGCAAATAAATCCTATGTAAATGATAAAATCTATACGCCATAGAACTGACGCGGATCATTTGTATTTCAATTTGTTCAGACTTCAACGAAGAGCTCAACATCGCGTCCAGCTGGTGGCAGTGGTGTCCATTTAAAGGAACGAAAAATACGAAGGAAATCCAAAAGAAAACAGATTAAACACAGACAGCTCCCCTCTGTTGCAAACACTCGACTCGGACACCGGGGGTGAGTACATGATTAAGTGCAGGTGTGCTTAATGACAATGCTCGTATGGGTGTACGCATGTGCGTCGGAGGGAGATCGCCTATACGTTCCATGTGTTTTCGTCTGCGCTTACGGAATGAACAGACGCGGCGCCGACCTGCAGGCAACAGCCACTCGCTCGGTGCTGGCTGCTGCTGCGGCGGCGGCGGCAGCAGCCAGCACCCGCAAGAGGCCCGGAGGGGCGGGAAAGTTTCTTAATCGTTTCCGTGGAAGGACCGGCTCAAAGTCTGCTGTGAGCATGAGGTAATGTACCGATCCGGCGTCCCGCCGATGGCGAAGCTATTCCATGAGTGAGCTCCAGCATCGGGTAAGCGAGCGAGAGAGAGAGAGAGAGGTTGAGACGGAGTCTCAGAACCGATTTGAACTTCGATGAAGCAGAACGTGCGGGAGAGGCGCGTTTTCGACGACAGCGAGAAAGTCAACGCAGACGAGAACAAGGCCAGCTTCAAGGGAAGCTAGAGGATCAGTGTGCTATGGACACTGCGGGGATTAACTAGAATGTTCAACGTATAAGGCTGTTGAAAAAAGGAAATCGTTTGCGATAAAAATATTTTCAATACATGCGGACTTCTGCCACGTATTGTGATCAACAATAGAGAGATGAATCGGACATGGTCATAGTAACTGTTCACTAGGGGGTATGAATCGTCCTGCAAGTGTTTATGATTATGATACTTAGCTGGCCATGAAATCTATACAATATAAGAAGGACCCCCGCCGGCCTCTCCACTAATTATCATTATAATAAGGTTCATAATCAAGAAATGGTAAATTGGCTGAGCTGGTTCAACCGGTCCCATCAACAGCACCCATCTACACAGGGACGTTATTTTGGCGTTTATCTATTTGAAAGGCCTATCATGTCTAGGATATTCCCTATTGTAGTGCATGATATCTGTTCCGGAATGTTTCAATGTTAATGGCGTAATTATTATTGCAACGAGTAGATTACCTTATTTTGGGAATATTGACTCGAAAAGATAGCTCTGTGGGCAGCCGGGGAATCGAAGCCCGGGTTTGTTCCTTACGGGAAAAGCCCTTTAGACCATCAGGCAGCCATGGCATGACATATTTTTAGGGACTTCCTCGATCGGGTTAATCGAACACATCCTTTTAGCTCAGCGGTTTTACGTTAACAACTTCGAATTTGAACTGCAAACTATGTGAATTTCAAATGTTCTACCCAAACACAAAACCATAGACATTTTAAAATCTGGCAAGAACATTTATACTTTTATTCTGTGATGAAGATGTTAACATCAAACAGCCAAGACGTTGATGTTCAGTAGTTGTTTATCGTAGACAATCGGTTCGGAAGTTGTTTGCGTCAAACAGTTTAGCTTAACATTTAAGGTTCAACGAACGAGGGCAAGGAAGCATAATGGTCTAAAGCACTTCTCCTGTAAAGAAGGGGTCTACGCACGTCTATCTCAAAATATGGTAATCTATTCACAAGTTGGTCACGTCCTGATTACACGGCATTGGGCGGAACCCCCAATAACAAGTTTGAGCTCGTATATACAGGGCTTAATCGACGTGACGAGCCGGCATAGCACCCGTCCGCACAGAGAGAGAGAGGAATGGAATATAATAAATTTACAGAAATATTACGACCCCGGGATCTAGCAAATATCCAGCTGTAAATAAAAAATAAAGCAAATATCTTACGAGAATATTATAACACCCCGTTTCCTACTACATTCATCGATCCGAAACCGTTACATGCGGCAAGTATACACAGCCCATACAGCAGTATGTGTACTCTATATAGCATAGAATGATCATTATCGATTCATCGTCTGCATCTGAGTCAGCGTAATGTTGAACACATACAGCAAGGCCTCGTTCGATATACTCCAGCACGCTCTTCCGACACCAGACAAAGAGGATGGCATGCGTCGGAGACCGTTGGACGCTAAAGCAATGTATATAGCCTGTAGCCAGTGCCAGCGCCGGTGGCCAGGTGATTAGAACATTTCCTTCTAGCCGCGCATACGCGTGCACATGTTCGCTCAAGCACACACATACAGATGCTTTTATCACTTTAGCTCTCTGGTGTACACTCTTTAAATGTTCTTTCTTCTTGAACATGAGGGAGCGCAGAAGAAGTCTTTCAGACAGCCATTTCTACCCCGACCTCTTGACAGCCTCTCTCTCTCTCTCTATCTCACTGCCCTCACAGCTCACACTTGCTCCTCACGAGCATCGCTGCCGCCTACCTCGCGCATCACTTGGTGATCCATTTCACTTCACGAGTCGTTAATTCACAAACTCCGTAGGAGTACTCGTAGCAGTGGTAGCTGTAGCTTTGAAGGCTGGCCACGAAACAGCTCCCAGTCGAGACACACAGCTTGGCCGAGCAGAGCCCGGCGCGCAGATTCCGGCTACTAGCTGTGGACCCAGTGCCACACCGTCTGACTCGTTGCCGCATCCGCGGTAGCTGCGTCCGCTCGCGAAATCAGCTCCGCCTGCTGCCAAACAGCTGCGAGACGGGTCGCGATGGGTGTGAGCGAACAAGTGAGCTACTTGCCTACCTACCTACCATCTATCCCACACTTGGTCGGTACGTCAAGTAAATGCAATGGATGCATCACGCGCAGCGTTCGAGGTCCTGACGACTCTCAACTCCTGGTAGTGGGAGAAGGAGGAGTCGAGGAACACTCCAAGGAGAGCGAGAGAGAGAGAGAGTTGTCATCCTCGTCATCATTATTACTTTAAGTATCGGCCGGCGCTGAAGCTGCTTGAACTGCTGCGGATCGCTGTAGCCCACCGAGCCTCCGCCTTTGGCCTGCCATCCACTTTCCCTTCTCACGAGGTCCATTAGCTCCGATGCCTGCCTATTACTTATCACGCTGCTACCTGCATTGCTCGAGCCTAGCCATCTCCGCAAGCTTCCGTCGTTTCATATACGATAAAGCCCAAGTGCACGATCGCAACGCCACAGCAAACATGGTTAGTATGCTTGCCACATGCATGATGATCTTCCTTTCGCAATATGGGTCAATGGCCGGGCGAGGGAACTTCCGCGCGCGATTTTCAGAAAGCCGGCAGACTCTAATGCGGTAGGCTTTTTATTTACATGTGGACCACAGCCGATTCAGGGGGCGGGAGCCGGGGGGGGGTCTATAATACATTTGTCCCGACGGTCTCATTGGCGGGCTTCCCTTTTCCACCACGGTCGAATGGGGGTTAGATCTTCTCCTCCGATGCTTGAACAGTTGTTGTCGGTCGTTTGCTTGCTTGCTTGCTCGCTCGCTTCCTCGCTAAATGCCTCACGATGAGGCATTTAGCGAGGGGCATTAGTTGAGCGCGCCCAACTTTGAAGAGGCTCTTCCAGCGTCTTGTAAAGGTAGCGCAATGGAGGAAGGACTTTCTCCCAAAGTTAAAGCATTGGGGAGCCTTATATCTCCCATATGGAGAAGTGGGCGAAATAGCACTGAAGGACTCGATGATTATTCCTTTAAAATGCGGCGAGAGTTTTATCACGCGAGAGCTACCAAAAGTACTTATAGCGCTGATCTTTGATGGGCTACATGAGCATACACCTATGAATAAGACAAATCCGTACAAGTCTCGTGCAGACAGATTTGAGCTTTCACTCTATGGTATCGATTAAGATATGATTGTTCTTATTATATCGATGGTGTTTCTCGCCCTCAACGCACAGAACCCGCCGCGGAACGCTTAATCAACAGCTAAGACGCATTGAAAATAATGCATCGACATAACTTGATGACTTGTTATTGATAACTTGATGACTTAAGAACTTGCCAATGAATAATATTCATTGGCAAAAGTGGACTAACACTTGGTCACTATGGTCCTCGTTGTTAGTCCATGTACAACACGCCTCCATCTGTTCTTTAGAATGCTCTGCCCTACGTAGTGTAGTGAAACCCATGAGGAACAGCGAGCGATTCTTCGGCTCCAATGTACAGACATATGCGGATGAATACCTACCCAACCGGAAGAGCCCCGCAAATCTCGTTTAGCATGTCTCTGGCAATACAAGAGCTCATTGAATTTATTTGATACTCTACTGCTGTAAGCGGGCCATCTGTTTTAGACCTGCGCGTACAACAGTCAGAGAACGTTCTAACTCGAAGATAACTCGTGCTGTCCGCTTCGGGGGCGACTCGACCATTTTGAGAGTACAACGGTTAAACATTGAAACGTTAACAACCTAGAAGAGGATCTCACTCTTAGAAGGAATGGTGCATAGGTCTGAATATGTCTGAAAATCTAGGACCTAGGCGTATATCTTCAATAACTATATTTTTGGTCCCCACATAGAAAACTATAGGACACAATCGTTACTATATCAAATCTTTAAGGGCAAGATAGGGAACCGAATTTCTTTGCAGTAAGGCTGCACAACGCGGTTAGAGAGGATCATCGTGTTTAATCCATGTAGCCGAAGACGAAAGTTCCCATTTTATAACGGTAACGACTTGTTGTGAAAGGTGAAACGGTCCTGGTATGTAATACTTTAATGCTTTCAGCGTCACGGCGAACCTCTGTTGAAACCATTACGAACACCGAGTTTCACCATGCTTGAATGGAGAAGAGAACTAAAGATTAACAGCGATTCGCGCATACTGTCTCCTCAATACCTTGTAGTGTATTGAAGATGATGGATACCCCAAGGATTAAGATCCATTTCATTTTGACTCGAATTTTGTCCCCACCTCATCATGTCAACAACAAAGCAGTAGCTGATCTTGCGCCAACATCACGAAGGGCAGGGCATCAAAAATCATACAGGTGTCGAAGTTGTCCAGTTGCGGACCTACGAGGGAAGGATTTGACTGCGGCTTTGGCTTCTGCAGATGGCGTATCTTCCTGAATATCGAACCCGCCGCCGGCACCGTGGTACTATTGGTGATAGTGCCGGGCGGGTCGACTGTTAGTCATTTAACTTGGCTACAATAATAATATCATAATAATATCAAGTGTACATGATACGGTGCATAGTCATCTTGCACCAAATCCTAATGACAGTAATAATGGAGAAAATACATTGTTTTGTAAACTAGTGTTGCGCACCATTCTCCCGTAGCACAGCCCTGTTGTATGTACCAAATAAATATCTTCAAATCACTCGCCATCGAGAGACCACCGAGAACGGATATGTGTTTCTTTCGTTAGGTTTTTATTAGCGTTTCGTCTTAAGCAATCTCACCCCCTAGTCGTACCGGGCACACACCCGTTATACAATCCGATTTATCCCCATCCTCTCCTTAACGGCGTCTGGATTACACAGTGGGAAATCAACACTAGGGTTTGACAAATGTAGTATAAGTGTGGAAGTTGCATTACTCTGCCGATTGTTTCTGAATAGCAATTATGGTTAGCGAGCCATACCGCCGTAGTTGAATTCACTCTTCTACAGATCACTCGTATGGGTGGTAACGGAACCGTCTGCACAGTCCATCGCCAATCGCACAACATGCTTACCCTACATTCGTATATCTCAGGTGTGAATGTTATGCAACCTCGTATGCCATACCTTGTCTCTACAACAATAGAAGAATAGGAGACATCATATATATATATATATATATAAGAGAATCTCCGTGCCACTCGTTCCACTGATAGTACGAATTCGTCTGTCTCTGATCCTTTTGCAGCCTCCAGTGTCGCCACAAACTTCTATCCATGTATCCAGGGACTTCGTAAACAACACCGCGCCATTGGTTCGTCGAGGTGATGCGTCCATGAAAAATCCTCAAACCATTCAATTGGTATCAGCTTCGGTCATGCTGCTGGATTCGTCCCAAATATTCGAATATATAGCTGACCGTGTTCGGCCATTGGCGAAACTGCCTCGCCGTCTCGTACGTCAGCCGCTCGTCGACAGACTGTTGACGTTCACGCTGTCTCGAAGGATGCCGTCGGATTCATAACCACAGCAGACACAAAGCCGGCAAATCCGACCTTGCGTTGGTCGGGCCTCCGTCCGCTGTCGGCGCCGAGCTTCGACAGGGCCTCGACGATGTTCGCTAGCAGCGTTTCAAATGACCGACCGAGGCCGCCGTCGTCTGTTTGGCAGCCTCACTTCGACCGTTTCCGGTATCGTTATCACACGCAAGCGTTCAGGGGCATATCCCATACACAGCCGAAGATGGAGAAAGAGAAAGAGGGGAGGGGGCGGTGAACACGCTGTCGCCTCATTGTCGACATTTCCGGACCTCTCCATCGACCATTTTCATCGATCATGACATGTTTTGGCGCCGCATAGGCTTCGGCGTCAGGCGAGACTCGACAGCCGGGGCCATCCGCCGGCATCTACCGCAACGCCAACGTCGGGGGACGTTGGGGTTCGTTTCGACGCAGCGCCAATGTGGCGGCTAAATGCTCACACCGCTGATTACCCGACGGGTCTATCCTGCTCTCCTCGTAAGAACGAGTACACATTCGCCAAAACATAGGTTACCGCCTGTGCGCCGAGACACACCCAGACAGACTGACAATGATCAGGTAGGCTATCTTCCGAAAGCGTACTTTATCAATGAGGCCTCACTGTCGCTATCGACGGCTGCTCCTACTGCGGGGCTGTTATTTATTTGGGATTTTATTGAAACACACGAGCGGGAATGAGAGATATGTTGGATGAAAGAGTGAGCCGAATAGGGAGAAACTCGTATTCATGGGCGGAGCAGATGGTTGCTAGCCACCACTGAATAGATCCGATAGCGTAGGAGTGCCATTGTCGCGCCCGTGTCGACATCCCAATGCCGAATGAGCCACGCGCCATAGGTCGCGTCAATACGCGTTGCGTCATCCATCATGCGTCAACAATGTGCGCGTGGACAAACGAATTATTTAGCCGCTTGCTAACTTTAGAGGATAAGAGACGACGAAGTTGCGGTAGACGAAGAACTAAATAGCTGAGTCTGTATTTGATATTCGATACAGAGTAAGTCGTCTAGGCTGAGAACAAATTGGAATCCATTCAACTCGAACGGTGGAACTCCCCTTTTCGAAGACCATTGTAATTTCAGGCTCCAATTTTTACGTAATATCGAACAAGCGGTCGTGAGTAGGCTGACGGGAAAAAATAAACGCTCATCTGGAGTGATATAAATGAATGAGCATTAAAAAGTATTACTTGGTAAGTACAGGAAAAGATGAGAAATAGCACAGCGAGCGGATATACGGCATCTTTGCTTATTAATAGCAACGCACATTGTGCGGTTGCAGGTCGACTGATAAATAATATCGTCTTGGAAAGTTGCATACGCATTCATCGACGGTATACGTTTTTTTTTGTTAGAAACAGTATCCTTCAATGTTTGACACGTGGCTTTTCCCACGAATCTTCTGGACGGTATTGCAATGATATGTGATTTCGTTAATGCGAAACTTTAGATGTACCATTCATTGGAACACTGGACCAGTGAACCGTTCCGAATATGCTATAGGTGTGAGGTTGTTGAGTCTGTTGCTAATCGCTGTAGTATTTCCTGTACTATTATAACCAGAGAAATGGGTGGTCATTCCTTCTCTAGGCTTCTTCATTGGTATATATATATATATATATATATATATATATATATATATTTGTATAAATGCTTGATGTTATAACGAAGTGATATGGATATACTCACTGGGACATATACGATTCCTTCGCCTTTCTAACTAAGGAACTATAACATTTGAGTCAACTTTTGGCGTCTCTTACTATCGCTATCTATTATACTATCGCATCTAACCTCTAGATATTTGACGCCAGAGGTTTGAGACGATTTTCGTCCGTCAGTAGGCACGCCTTCGGAGCAACATGACTGTCTGTCTAAGGAAAAAAATACGTCTAGCTATCAGGACGAGAGGGGGATACTCTAGAGACATCGCTGGATGGTGCCGTAAGGCAGAGCATCTACGCGACAGGCCGTCTACTGCAGCCTTCGTCTACGACCGCGTCTACCAATCCGGCCTCTACGATCGAACTACCAGATGGGACCGACTACCAGATGCCTGAAGCCATTCAAGATTCCGTGATAAACGAGTCCGGGACACGGGTCGCCGCACCGCTGCTTAACTTGTTTGGTAGAGATCCTCGGAGCCGTGGATATTTCCTATACGACACATCACAGGCAGTTCCCCCCGCTTGTGCGACCGCGACGTCGAAGGGGACGTCGCGGAGTCGACAGGTCGAACGCCCTTGAACGAGACCCCTCTCGAGCATCGAGCCGCGGTGGCTGGCGGTGGATTCGAGGTCGCAACGCGAGGCTTGTTACTGCCTGCCGAAAAAAAAATTCTGACTCGAAATGTGATGTGCGCGACCAATATGGTAATAGGAACGCAACGACACTGACATATGCCAAAATGTCCACCGATACCAAATAACGGCTGGAGAGGCGAGCGAACTCGGGTAGGTGGTACACGCTTCAGAAAGTTGCTCCAAGTAGGCTGTAGGCGAGCGGACCTCAAACTGCGAAAGGATAGGCATAGCGCTAATGGCAAGATAGCCGAGGTGGGAATATACTCCAATACGTAACACATATAGATAGCAACAAGTCATTTCGGGCTTACCTTTCATATTTACCTTACAGAAGTTAAACAAAAGTGCTTGAGTATTATACGCAAGTCCAGATATCGGTCTATGTTTGGCTATGATAAAAACATATATTCTGCAGAGAGACATGTAGCTGTCACCGAAAAGGAAATCGCTATATAAAATTGAATAACGAATCGAGATAGACAGGCCCGTACAGAGGAGTTTTTGTTTTTCGAGCTGACCCTCAGCTGTTCCCCCATGTGACAGGCCTCAGCTCTTAACCTTTTTAGGTATTACTATGAGGAGGGTCAGCTGGAGTTGCTGAGGGTCAGCTGGGTCCTCCAGCCGACCCTCCTTCGTACAGAGGAGTTAAACAGTAGTTTATACCAATGTATTCTTCTAGTGAGTTTGCTTCAAACTGTCGTATGTATTTCACTTGCGCAGTGTGGCTAGTAACAGTTGTCTCGCGGTCCGTCAAACATGAGTCTGGTAGAGGGACTTTAAGTTAGTAGGAGATATCGTAGAAGGTAGCGTTGAAATTTCGGCATTGAGATTCAATGAACACATGCGTTCCCATGTTCTACCTGTCGCCCAAAGGGGTCCTTGTTGTCACTTTCTGCAACAACAACAAAATGCAACTGTGGGTTTGTAGATAATAAGATAGAATTAATATATAATAATTGTAGATATAATTATAATTGTAGATAAGAAGATAAAATATACTTTTGTTGTATATATATATATATATATATATATACAGGATATACAGGATATATATATATATATATATATATATATATATACAACAAAAGTATATTTTATCTTAGATGTCTACTAAGAAATGTGCCCGAAAGGGCAGATGCGAAGTTTGCATGCGGATACTTATTGATTGAGCACTGCTTAAATGAATGTAGGTTTGACTTCTCTTGAATAATCAATCGAATTTTCCCCAACCGTGTCACACGCTGCAAGACCATTAAGTGGATCGGTAATGGGCTTTTGCCACAGGAATGAAGGTAAATGTTTATTGGTTTCTTAAACGAACTGTAATCTTTACAATGCTTAAGTGCTCGTACCAGCGGCCTCCAGCTTTTTACAGCCACCGTCCAAGCCACCGCGCTGAAAAATATTATATATATATATATATATATATATATATATACATGAAGTATTTTTGTACATACTATATATATATATATATATATATATATATATAAGAAAAAGAAACCAAAACTTTGTATTCTATATTGATATAAATGCCACTGGCCAGGGTACCAAGTAAATCATGTGCGAAGCAAATATCCCCGCCTGGTAAAATAAAACTGTCATCTATTTTTAACACGGTCACCACTGACGTCCACTACACACTCTATAACACTCAACGGCATTTTTATAATAATAATTGCACGTCGTTCTGTCTGATCATCACATGATCTATTCGTCACGCCTGTATGACGCAAATTACTCTACATCTGCTTTCTCTGAATCGGCCACTTCTCCGATATATTTTCCATCGGTTCACTGCTGATCGATCGTTGACCGTTTTGTCGGCACCAAACACCGCCGAGTCTTGAGCAACAATCAGATATCCGACTTTCGCTGTATAACAGGGAGACCGTTTAATCGGAATTTCGATCAGTTCAAAACGACAAATAGGCTCATCTCTTGGCCACACACCGCTACACGGAACAAAGAGGCAGACGGAACACAGATGGTATCTGCTTTATCGTTAGGCCATAGCCGACATCGGCCGCAACGTGGAGAAGACACACTTCGGCCTTTTTCCTTTTTCTCGAAACACAACGCTGTCGCAACAAAGTTTGCTTGTTACATGCTCGGCCCCTATTGGTTGTTCCTATCTAGCTGTGTGGAGCTGAACATCCTTGAACGTATCTTGAGCACGGGGGGCGACGGGTGGTGTGGAGTACTCGTAATATATATATATATTAATATATATATACATATATATATATATATATATATATATATATATATATATATATATATATATATATATATATATATATGTATATATATATATATATATATATATATATATATATATATATGTATATATAAATCCACTTGATGAAAATTCGTAGGATCAAGAAATAAATCACTGGTGGGTAAAGTTCTGGTAGAAGTACGAGTCCGCAATATATATATATATATATGTACCACCAGTGATTTATTTCTTGATCCTATGAATTTTCATCATGTGGATTTAATCACTTATTTGCCGCCGATTAATTGTCGACTAGGCAAACCATGTAAGCTTCCACTCGGTACAAATAACGGTTAGCGACGTCTAACTTAACAAGTTAATTATTTATCCAGTCATCATAGCCAACGAGCCATAGGACAAAGTAAATGTAGCTTCAGATCACAGGGTAGAACTCCGTTCGCCGCGCATTGTCATAAAACAGATATATGGATCTGTTTCCCCCCGCTGTTGCTAGTTTGTTTGTTCGCCGAGTTATAGGCAAGGGCAATTGCGGAAACCGCTTGCTGCAACACTTCGAATGGGCCCTGTACTGCTGAGAGGCGCAACTAATGCGCAGCTTGTGGGACGGCGACGACGCTATATCACGCATCGCGATTGCCACAACGCCATCTGGATGGCTAACCCCCCCCCCCTGAAACGCTCTGAAAATCGTTGGCCCGACTTGCTCCGGCGTTTCGACCCAAGCCCATCTGGCTTCAGAGGATCGGCAACCCAAGCAGCTGCGACGAGAGGGAAGTCTCGCTATAGCTGATGCTGTTGAATCCTTTGAAGCTCTTCGAATGCCAAAGCAGCCAACAACTCGACTTCGTGCTATCGTGTGTCCCCCTTCGACCGCGGCTAGCAAATCGTAAGCCGTTGCTAGCCGGAACACGAGAACACTTCCGGGTAGAAGCGAACTCTCCGGGGAGGCGCGGAAGTTCGTTGGGACTACGTCAAAAGTCGAATTAGCCTGTGGAAATTGGCTTTGTAGTAAGTCGCTGCGGAGAAGTTAGCCTGTAGCGTGCAGTCGCGGTAGTGGAACGAAACGCCCGCGTGGAGCCTGATGTGGAGCCACGTGTCCGCGATTGCGGGTGAGCAGAAAGAGGGAATGGAGATCATTTTGTGCATGCACCCCGCTGAAGAGGTGAGAGAGAGAGAGAGAGAGAGGAATTAAAATTGACGCAGATGCTGGTACGCGCTCGTGCAAATCCATTGCGGTCGATGACCAATCCGGCACCGCTTGTTTAGTTTCGTCGCTTGAGTAATCGACTCTCCGTAGACTTCTGCAATATGGATCTCCCACTCAAGGACGATTGGTGATATGATAAGGCCAGCCGAAAGAGCGGGCCAAAGAGTGCCTCTCTGCCCGATTAAAGAGGCAAAAGGGAATGCTTCGGGTTTGGAAAATTTACCTCAATTTCAGAGCGAAAACACACTCGCGCGGGGAGAAGGGGGGGGGGTGCACATGGCGGAGGGAGAAACTCAGCAAACTGTATGTTCTAATAAGTGCGGTAGCGAGCAAAGCTAATCGAGAAAATGAGATGGCAGGTGGATTATGTTTGCAGCTAGCTATTTTATTGGCAATCGGATACAGCTGATCTCCAAAAATAGGAGTCGGCCAGCGTGCAACCACCAAGTTGCTCGGTCGAAGCCAACTCGACGTTGTAGATGCGTTGTGTCGCCGAGTTTTCTGTTAATTCATATTCACACACACAGTACAGCTGAGAGGGAGCGAGAGAGAGCGAGATCAGAGCGAAGGCATGTTTTCGATTCTTGCAGCGCTTCCGTCCAGGCTGAGTACGGTGGAATTGGGTGGGGTCACTGTAGAGAGTTGATTATCTTAAAAAAAATAATAGATTTAGCCCAAGTGCTGCCAGATACAAACGGTACGCAAATTGTAATCGACTTTTAGATTTTGGAGAAAGGGCGGTTTGAAAACTGAAAGGACTGAAAAGAAGAAGTATGTTCAGGAGTTCAGGAACATGGGCAAAAGCTCAGGAAAAATCCACATGTAAGTGTGAATGCCGGAACACATTTTAATGCGCAGACCGCCTGCGTACGTGTTAGAACCCATCTTCATATCAAAACGACCGAACACTGTTGTGAACACTGAACAGCCACTAAAGAGTGCGCTTTCTTTTACTTGATTATTATTATTATTGTTATTATCAGTTTGCTTCATTGCCCAGTGCCTTTCTGAATGGCAGTGAGTCATGGTTCTCGCACAGAGGTGGTAATTTTTTTCTCGAGCCATAATAATATATATATCGCAGCATAAATAGGTGCACATACTGAAATGACCCTGTGGGCACGAACGAGTCACATCGGTTACGCAGCGGTAGTTACAATGAAAAGATTCTTAAACTCGGCATACTGGGCGCATAGGTTTACCAAGCACGCACGCATATAATAACTCCCATAGCGATTGACGGAGGGGGCGTGGTAAATTCGAGAAGCCTTCTAAATGGGAATAATGCAAAATACAGGCAAGCTTCACCACGACAATGCCTGCGCTTATGAAACAACAGACGAGAGTCAATAACGAGTCGGTCATGTGAAAGTTGCGCAGCACGTTTATCCCGAGCTGGGAGATTCAAGCCAGCCTACAACAGCAGTGTCATTGGGTTGCCTCGCGAACATACGTCACAGCTACCACAACTGCTCAGACATATATTCACCACACACAGACGGAAAACTCGAGCCGCCGGCCGATACAGCCGTCAATGCAATGCAACGGCCATCCTATCGTGGCCTCGTTCGCAATCCTCCTCGACATCTTTCTCCTCCGTCCTGGGGTGTGGACCGGTGCTGTGCAGTGTCAGCAACGAGTGATCAAGTTCAATATAGAATGAAAAAGCGACATTTCCTTTTGCTTCTCTGCCTCGCCCCCTGTAGCGCGCTTGTCTTTCGTACTGTCTACGACCGAGAGAGAGAGAGAGAGAGAGATACAGAGCTGAGGAGAAGCACCTCCCCTTACCCCCCCTACCCTCCCCTCCCGTTATATAGCCGAGCATCCCCGCCAGCAGCAGCTAGCATAGACGGACGGCGGAGCCGTTCTACAAAGTGAACGTAGTAAGCGAGGACGGACACGTCATTTGTCCCCAAATTCCTCGGCAAACCGAGTAGTCTCGGCCGACCCCGGGATCGGCCCCATTGTCGGCAAACGGAACGCGTCGAGCCGGGCCTGCTGCTGAACTGCGGGTTGACTGTGCAACCATCAATCTGCTTCCTGCGGCCACGAGAGAGAAGGACGGCGTGGTCGCTTTCTCGTTTGCTCGCTTGCTTCTCCTGCTGTCTGTCTCTCCCTCCCGGGGTCCTATCTCTCTCTCTCGAGCTTTTTCTTCATCGTCCTAGTTTCCTCCCTTCTTCCCGAGAAAGATAAGAGCGTTTCTGCAACAACCTCATTCTGACAACGTCCCCTCTTGTCCTGTACGGTGTCCCATACGTCCCGTACGGTCTGCGGGAGGGCGCGCTGCTCGCAGTTGGACCCCCGATCCCTTTGGCGGGGAGGGGGCTGGCGGGCGGGCGGGAGCAGAACTCGCAACTCGTATATGGGGCCCGTAGACCAATGAGACATGGCCATGCATCCATCGAGAGTCGGCTAGCGAGCGAGCGATATACGCCTCGGACAAGGCAGAAACGGTTAGTGTGCAAATGGAACCAGATAGAATGGGACCACGCCGGCGAGGCGAGGTAGCTAGACAGAGACCGACGGGCAGGCAAAACGAGGGGAATTGGTCCTACACTCGGGGGGGGCGGGGGGTAACTGAGGACGGATCTGGAGAACCGCAAGAGAATATGGGAGACTGCAATTGGGAAAGGCGAACAAAGCAGAGAAACGAAGTATGTTCATCGGAAGCCACCTCGACGTAGAGGCTTACGACGACTGGAACAATATTAGGCGATGCAACGATTAGAAAGGTAAAATAAGCTCGAAGAAAAATCACCACGAATTTCATCGTACAGAAACCCAAGGTCCGCTATTGGGTGAAAAGGTCTGCAGACGAGACTATTTAATGACTGATTTGAGCCGAGTTTGAAACTTCAAAACCAACTGAGTTTCACGGTTTCATTATCGCCGCAGACCTAAATGAATTCATCGACCTACGCACAAACTTCCGCTAAATATACATGCCATTTTTAACAGGCTCATTTATAATACACAGGCATCATATGTTACTTGCTATGGATGTTTGTGAGTGCCTGCTTATACAAACATACAAGTTTAAATGACTAAGTAACGTTGCTATACACTGCCCACTAGTGATTCTCAAAGATTACAGTATTGCATAGAGTAACACTACAAGTACGCTTCGACGACGTCTACGACCCTCTGGCCTTCAGATACGACCGTGACTCAACGAAAAGTCTGAGACTGCTAGTGCTGCAGCCGCTGCTACTAATTATAACAACTCTTCTTCATCTCCCACAACCCGTATTCTGACATGTCTGATAGCCGTGTCTTAATCCCTGTAAATAGGCTTATAATTATGGGCGTATATATTCACCGAAGTCAGTAACCACAACTACCAATATTAGGTTCCACTTGACGGCCTACAGGCATCCACCCGTACCCACATCACGCGAATCACTGAACGAGTGGCTGGCTAGCCTATAAGAGAGTACCTGGGGGGCTACTCACCCCCCCCCCCAGGCGGCGAAGATGACTTGATGGGCTCGGCTAGGAAGGGTGTTAGTGACAGAGAAAGCTCTTCGTGCTGACGTCGAACGACGAGTTCATAACGGGGCGTCCGACGGTGCCGGCCCGACGTACGATCGTCTTCGAACAACTTTACTATTACTCATTTTATTTCTCGAAAGTTGCACTGCTCCACCTATCAGAGGCTTGGCGAGCACTTTACCCCTGTTCTCCTACGTCGAGCCTGTTTCCGACGAGCTCTCACGCTTTTAGCTGTTCTCGATCCCCTCACCCCTCGGCCGTCGCTCCAACAGTGCTCCGCTTCACGAGTCGTTAATTCGCAAACTCCATTGCATTTCGTTGGCGGCAGGTGGAGGACGAAGCCGGTCTGAGGAGCCTATCGACTGTCGGCCGTTCCGTGGCAACAGCGTTCCATGGTGCGAGGCGAAGCGAGGCGGCGCGGGGCGGATCCTGCGCCTTTGCGACTTTGCACGCCTCTTCACCAGATATTAGGGCGAACAGGCGAAGGCTATCGCTGGTGAAGGTGCCGATCCCAGAAGGAGGATTCTGGGCCTCCCGAGCCTCCTGCTCGTGTGGCCGAGGCGGAAAGGCGAGACCCACATTCAAAGGGCAGAAGGCCCCACCATGCTTTGCTGGAACGACTTACGATCTTCCCCTTCTCGACTCGGCCAATCTCTACTGACTACGATGTCAGTTAGCAGGAACAGCAATAGGACGCTATTCAGCTCAATGTTGAGCATAGTGGACGGCTGGCTGGGCTCGTTCGGCTTCTTCACTTGGCTCGCGTACTCGGTTCTCTCGCTCGGCCTCTAATGTTTATTTCTCACTTGCAGAATAACTCCTAATTCAGGAGACTGCAGCGCCATCCTCCGTATGGCTTTCTCGTCCGAATGGCTTTCGTCTCCTGTAGTCTGAGAGAGGTAAATTCCGTAAGTGCTATCGACGCCGATCTAGAATAGAATACTGAACCGAGCGTTGAGTGGCTCAGGACGACTCAGGGTCCGGTCAAATCGCCCCTTCAAGTGTTATCGTTTGGCAAGTTCCAGAACAAGTAGGTGAATTCTTCAAGAGTGGGAGAGCAAAGTAGAACTGGCTGATTTGTTGCCTTCGCGGTCGTCGTCGTCGTCGTGTCAAGCAGAGGTTGGTGGAATGGCTAGAAGAGACAATGATGTAATTGGGAGTGGGATGGTTCGAATTGCCGGATAACACGGAGACACTTGCGCACCTCGGATAATAGATGTCGGTTTATATAATACGAGAAGGGTAGATACATATATGTCGAGCATATGCGAAACATTTAAAAGGATGAAATAGTCAAAACAGTCCATTGTCATTAATGGCTACTTTCTGTTCAAATAGTTATCTGCTAAGTACACCCCGGAGCCACATCCCCAAGTGGTGCATGTGATGGGGTCCAAGTGTGGGACTTGCTCTCACCTCCAAAGATGCTGATTAGGGACGAGTCTCTGATGGTCTGGACAATCAGAGAATACCCACTACACCGCAATACTCCGCTACGGCTCCTGGTCATAGCGGGATCCTTGAGGGTTGGGGAAGAAGCGACCTAGCTTCAATTTACGCCTCTTCTGTCCCAGCAGCTTCCTGAGGTGCTGCGAATCTTATCCAGCTCTTCATTTTTTTTATGATACAATCGAGGAAGGATGAACCCTCATTTCATCCCGTTTCCGATGTCATCATATGCCTCCCAATATCTTTAACAGGCCGTCGCTGTTTGGGACTTCGTCCCGCCAGGCCCGTTGCGTGTCATAGAGAGAGAGAGAGTTGCATCTGAAGATCGTGTGCTCGATCCCGTCCTGATTTCTCGCTGCCAGATCTCCTGCCACTTCCGAAGTGTAGCCGTTCATGCCTCCGTGAGGTACAGGTCGTCATCCAGCCGCGCTTTGCCTTTTCGTCAACGAGAAAGTCCCGCGGGAGCATCTTGGCTAAGATGAGGATAGCTTCTGTGGACAGTTCGGTAAACTCTTGCGATCTGACAGCGACATTTGTTTGTGCGGTCAGCAGGGTCTTCCGGTTTCTAGCTACGGAGTGCTACGTCCGCCCAGGTCGGGGACTCTGCCATTGTTGCTAGTAGACGTCCGTCCCCTCTTTAGCTTCGCCAACCCTAGGCATGGTCCTAGGAAGTTTAAAGGCACATTTCATAGCCTTGCCCGGCTCTTAGCGCCCGCATGCACCACCCCCTTTTCCAGGAGATCAGTCTGCGGAAGTTAGACAATATCCCTTCCATCTCAAGCGTCCCAAGCGACACTTCTGGGCCGCGCATGCCAATGACCAAGGTTCTGGTAGTAGTCATCGGACTCAAGTTCTCCGGTCCCTCCGCTACACCATCCGTCACCTCAAGAAAAAACTTTCTCCAGCCATTCCGCAGTAATTATATTATCCAAGTCTCAGGCGGTTTTGGCGCCTGCTAGTGCTTCTTCAATATCGGCTACCTGTTTTGCAGCCTTGATCTCCTCTAACTTACCTTTCTCGATCGCTTTGCCGTACCGTGGTCATAGAGCCCCTTCGGCCGCTGGTGGCGCCGCTTTACTTAAGCCGGGAGTCCCTCGATTTCAGCTTTCTGTATAACTTCTAACTTTGTATGGGCTCCCATATGCTTGCGATTATCCTCCTACTGTTCGCACCTTATGAAATATCTTCTTTTGTCGTGTCTTCAGGATAGCCAGAGATAAATTCTCTATTGCATATTTTATAGCGCAGTGTATATTACCGTGTTTTAAAAAAACGCCTGTAACCTATTAACTAAGATGCCGACACTATGCATGCTATAAGGGCCTATAGAACTGTGCTTCTTCTGCCTTTGCGGCTTCATTCGATTCTTCTTCCCCTTCGACCACATTGTCTTCTTCTTCTGTTGTTTTAGGCTGATTTTCTTAGCAGGTTTCATCTTCCTATCTTTCTTCTCCACTATATATCATCTTCATGTCTACTTCCCAGTTCATCAGGTGAAACAGTCCTCGGAGATCTCGATGCTGCCCGCTTAGTACCTGTATAGTTCTGGTCCGTATCTGTCCCGTCCGAACCAGTCATCTCATTTTCAATAACCAGTACCTCAGCCGCCCCACCATCTACTAGTGGGTCATCGACAGGTTCCTGGCCGCCCTTTGGCGGTATCCCTTAACATGGTCACTCGTGTTTTTGTTCCTCTGATCGTCTCCTTTTCTTCTTTCGTTATGAGAGAAGACGAGTTGTCGCGACGATTATTTCCTCTTAGTGACCTTCAAATGCTCCTTGACGACCTCTTGGGTGATTTTATGGAGCAAGGGGGTCGATCTGGTGGTTTGACCTTGGGGCCCTTCAGGTGACCTTAGGGCAGACCAGCACAGACAAACGGCCCTACTACCAGCTCCCAATCTGCTCCCTGTCGCCCACAACTTCAAGATTTTGCCCACAACTTCAAGAATCCTGGCGAGGGGTTACTCATTGAGTCCTAGGTAAGTGAGCCCGGCTGTGTGATAATTGGAGCCTCCATTCTACTGTGGTTTACCTTTCTTACATATAAAAGTGCTTAAGCATTGTGAAATTGCAGCTCCTTTAATATACCAATAAAGCTTTACCTTTTTACCTTTCTATTATGAGCCAAGACGGCGCCTTCCGTCGACTGGCGTTCGAACCACTCACAGTCACTCTGTTCGAAGCTTTTGGCATGAACGATCACACAGAACCACGCCCCTATTCAACACAGACACAGCGAGAAACCATGACGTATCGCTAACAAGTCGCTTATCAATTCTCCTCGGCGAAGACCGTTCACCTCGACGGTCAAGACGCAACAGTTATCATGCGAAGCTGCCTTTCACATTATTTTGGATAAACGACATGGAAGGAAGGAGCAATCGCAGCCCAAACGCCGCCTGTTTCATGAAACCGGTACTGAGAAGTATCCGTCTTAGCACAGTAAAGTATTCAGTTGAAGACATCCCATACCTGAACCCGTTCCGAATTAATTCCAGGCAATTTTTTTTTCGCCAACATCTAATCGTGTACATCACCGATCTAAGGCTGCGTCACCTTATTTTCCACACCTTATCCCAGAGTAACTTGCTTACAACCACACATCGAAACACAGACTAGCAACAAAGGTACGCCGTGTCGACGCAGCGTTCGACCGCGCGTTGCTCGAGGCGAGTTGCTTCGATACTCTCTTTCTTGCTTTTTGCCTTCACTGGTCGCTAGCCTGCTACCCATTCCTACCAAACCATATTCCAGGGAGGCCCCCGCAGCTTGATGACTTCCGGGCCAACCGCGCACCGGTAAAGCCTCCAACCAATGACGTAGACTCACCGTTGCCGCGACTCTAAACGAGGTACTAAAAAGCTAGCGATGATTTCGCTTGTGGGCGTGGGCGTCCAGTATTGCGACCACCGCATAGAATCACGCAAGGAAAAACGACGACGATGAAATTACTACGTCCTACTAACCTGGAGAGCGTGGACGCCCCAGGGCACTGTCTGCTTCAGACGCCAGCCGATTGTTGCTTGGCGCACAGTCCAAGCTGAAAATCGTGACGTCGCCAGTTCGGGTTCGTGGAAATGCCTTGTATACATCATCGGCATTGCGGAACACCCTGGAAACGACAACACGATATGCGTTCGATGCGCGAGGCAAGAACGGCACCTTCTTTTTTTCCACCACTGTCGCCTTGGTGTACCGGGACGTCTTGATAGACCGTCGGCAGCTCGGTAGCACGCCAGACGAGTTGATGAACGCGAGCTGGAAGAGTTGCGAAAATTACGCAGACTTGGTCTGCCTTGTCGCCGCGACGCGCCCGATTGCTCACCAGTCTCAGCTGGGGGTGGCGATGGAGGCTTGGAAAACGTCGACGCCAACGGCAACGTAACGCGAGGGAAGGAGACGAATATGGATGCACTTGCAGGACACTCGTGATGTATAGTGACTCTGCCAAGCAATTACCAACGATGGAACAAACTCGTAGGTCGTTTGCTAAACATAATAATAATACTAATAACAGTAGTAAGTAGATATATGAAATAGTCACTCATGTGATACTTGTAACAACGATGGAGATATTTGTCCAAGTGTTCGGCTTTGGGTTTCGGTGGAGTTCATTGTAAATGCATGATATTCGACATCACAATATGAGAATATTTAATATCATATCGCTGTTGTAACTACGCGAATGATTTCACACAACGTTGACCGCGGTGAGATAAATCGATACGAACAGTGCTGCTCGAAGCTGTTCCATCCAAGTTCACCAGTGAAAGTTAATAATACGATTACCAATTATAGACTTGCGTGCAGTTTAACTTGCATCTGGCTCCAGCCGTTTGTGCTTGACGACGGCCGCATGCATATTACGAAGAATTACGCCTTTGTTGACGAATGCGCAAGGTCTACTATTGAACAATCTGCTAAACCAACTCACAGAGCTGATTGCTTTTGTGCTACTGTGTACATACTGATCGATCAATATTTCTATTTTTTTCCCGTGTCACTGTCACTGTTTCTCTACGGTCCGAGGCTCTTAGCCAACTGGTCGCTCGGGTGAGGGTGGCAAGCTACATTTTGACTATCCTGCTCTCACTTGAAACGCTCTTCATAGCTGACCCTCAACTGTCTGTCTTCTATGGCGGGCTTGGCACCACTGTAAGGCATCTCCTCGAAGACCTGCCAGGACAGGCGGTTCATGCGCGCAACTGTGGGGACTGTTCATCGTTGTATGTCCTCTTTTGGCCTTCCCGGGCGGACAGTCATGCAGGATATAACTGGATTTTCTCCAACAGACCTATGCAACCATACACAACGCAATGCTAACCTTATCCCAGCGAAACGCGATTTCTGGAGATCAAACCGGTGCGCACATATACAATACAATACAACGTGCGGTTTATTGACGCAACTGCAACTGTTGCATCGTTTAAGTCCCCGTAGAAAGTAATAAGTAAAAATAAATGTCACAATTTTCACTACATTGACAATAGCACCTTTGGTTGATTTTAATTTTATTCCAGAACATTATTTACACATTCCTAATAATTATTATATTATAGATACATTTTTATATATTTGAATTATGGCAACCTGGCTACATCTTTACGAACCTCTCTTGCAAACTTAATGTTGATGTAAGTGAGCGAACTTCCAGAGGAAGGGCACCCCAGGTAGAGGGTAGGCTGTCGGCGAGAGTGTGTCTACTAGTTTCGTTTGAAACGAAACGTATCTTGAACGTGGTCGCTCGTCGGTTAGAGCGGCTAATGACGAAGATGCGCGGGAATGAGATCTTAGGCGGAATCCTACCTTTCGTCATCTTCAATGCAAGTAAAGTACCCCTCATATTGTGAAGCCTATCAATTGAGACTAAATCATTCCGAGGTAAATAGATGATCAACAGGTACTCTGCGGCATCTATCAAACATAGCTCTCGGAGCATGGTTCTGTAACATGCAAGCCCTACGAGATATACCTCTGTATAGCCCGCTCCCATATTGGAAGTGCATAACATAGCACCATTAGTGGCAGCGCCTTATAAACGAGAAGGAGACCATCCAATGGAACACCTATTAGCCTGAGATGTTTTAGAGTAGCATTTAGGGGCTACAGATTCCGGGTGACTCTGCCATTTAAAGTGTCATGTAAATATATGTAAGCCCAATAATTTGGTATTAGTTTGAGATAAGTCAAATCGTTTCCAACAAAGAGTGATCGGCTGTACATGGACGATTCTCCACGGTGTACGAAATAGCACCAGACAAGTGTTGCTGGTGTTGACAACAAGAGCAAAAGTTTTGTAAGTCTCGATGGCCTATTCCGTACACGAAGGGGGAATACGCATCTCTTTATTAATCCTGGTAGGGTCTAGACAGAATAACAGTGAGCTATCGTCTGCGTTCGCGATTGTCTTACGGACGCCAGCCGTCGAGATCTTAAGTAGAATGAAATCAAATAAAGACAATGAACATAAAAGGCCCAAACTCAGAGCCTTGAGGTGAGCCCCAATTCTCACTTCTACCCATGCGGAAGAGGTGAGCAATACAAACGACTTAATGTAAGCGACTTCAACTGCCTGTCTCCTTCCAGCACAGTGATGCCGTTAATCTTGATTCCGATAGGAAGTGCACCTCAAAAAGATGCGCCCCATTAGGCCCTCAGACCTCGTCGCAACTATTCTCTTTTCGACCCATGCAGTGTCATAGTGCGCGAATTACCAACCCAGTGTATTGAGTACTACAATTCGTACTAGTTACACTACAGCATATGGACTAGGCACAGAAAGGCGAACCGGAACGAAATAAACAAGGTCGACTTTAATAGATATTCACATGTATGGGTACTGGATTCTACAACTTGACTGCATATTAAGCAGATATTAAAATATAAATATTAAGTTATAAATTTAAATTCAGATATTGCATATTAAGTTATAAAATTTATTCTTCAGTATGAACTAACTTACACAGAGATGCACCTAACAGGATGCCCAGTACCTGTTGGTCGACGACTTGTCTAGACCATAAAACACCGCCCTATTCTACCAGACTTACATTGTGTCAACATCCAAAATACAGCAAATCTCCTGAAAACATATAACCAACGTATTTGGAACTAGATCACCTGGTGGGGCTTAAGCCAAACAAGCGGCACCTATATTGAATTGTTGAATTTGGCCACTTTAAAGCAATGATTGACGTGACGTTCTCGACATCAACGAAGCTGCAAGCAGCATTGAAAAACACTCCGGAGCCTCCCCTACAGATAATAAATAGATCAGAGACCGTTGGATAGCGGGATTATCCAGGGGAGACAGACACAACCCTTTATTAAGATACAGCCCGTTTCGTTTCATATGTAAACAACGGCGCATTCGTTAACATCCGATCGTGTTGACAATATCGTATCAAGTTACAATTATTCGATACCTAAAGTAGCTACCAGCTGAGTAATTACTCACCATACGTAGTGGGATCACTATACATTGATTCATTTCACTCATTGCATTGTATTATTTCAACATTTTTCCACACCTGACACATTGTGCCCTGCCAGCATGTGTTGTGTACACAGTTAATTAAATATGATATAAATCATATTGTATCGCTACCTTGTATGTACTAATATGCATAGTATATATATATATATATAGAAAGTAGATATTATCGTATAACGGGTAAGGTTTTGCGTACGGCTTCATACTGCTCGTTCTATCATTGTGTTGTTTGTGCTGAGACGATGACCAGCGATGGACTACGATGGATCATTAGGAGATTCCTCATGACGACAACAATGCAAGGCGGCCAACTGGCGCGATATTTCATATTGTCCATTTGTTCGTCTGTAATGAGTATGTACGTGTGTTGCATACAACACAATGCGATGATGATGGTGGCGGCGGCGGCGGCGGCGGCGGTTATAGCGAAAACCTTCAGTAGATCCTTTGCTATTCCTACAAGCCAAGAGGGCCAGCTTAATGAAATTCGCCCAGTAAAGTCACGAGCGTGCAGCCTAATCATAACCAAATACGTCCGCTCGGTCACAACTAATGATATAAATATTTCTACCGCATAGATTGTCACACGCTGGAAGCAAGCCACAACATGATACTCATGTTACACAATGATCATACGAACTGATCGTTATCGTAGATAGAATCATAGATAGTCGTTACTGTGGTACTAATTGGCGAGATGATTGACGATTAATCAGACAATAAAACTTCACAGTCGAATCGAACAATAGGGACGAAGAAAGTCATTTTCGAGTCGTTTATTTACGCTCTTATATCCATCTCTGTAGCAAACATATGTGATAGTGTCCTATATTTCCAGTGTATTCCCATTGGGCAGGACAGAATGATGAAATTAGGGTCTTCGTAACAGAGACGAATTCAGCATGTATGACAACGGAAAACCAACCATGCGATTTCTCGATGGGATCGTCAAATTAAACTCCAACTATCTGAATTCATTGGATAAATTTGATTCTTACCATTTCTACGTATGACTCACTTATCCGGGGTAACCACTATACGGGTGGACCAGTAGTGGAGTGTAGAGTCAGTGTTGTAGTCGTGCGGGTACGCCTGGTGACACTTTTCGTCAATCCTATAATATATGACTATATACGCCACCATCCGATTGGCATGGTCATCAGGCTCAACCCCGTCTAGATATTGCTCACCGACAGAAGAAGATGTATGCGTCCAAACAAGTAAAGGCAGTGGCCAATCGGGAATAAATCAATATTTAAAAAATTCGTCTTATCGAATTCGTGCATGGTGTTATCGAATCGCAAAAAGTATTCTTCTAACAATTTCACCTTGTTCCACAGGTTCCTATAATAGTAGTATAAAACAAGTAGTATCATCCGTCTATCACCGTCATCCCTGTGAAACTGGAGTGAGGTCATGTTTCCAGCGGACTAGGAAGAGAGGCACACGACTGATTATTAAGGGATGCGAGCCCCCTACCACCCAAGCGAGAATATATTCCAAGTGAAGCTTGTCGTGCTTAAGGCAATTTATCACTTAATCTCCTATAAGAAAAGTAAGCAAACTGTACTGCTTCAATATTATGATTCTATATCCATGTGTGCAGTTTTGCTCCACCGCGAAATTACGTTGTCGTCCGCCTGGCGGTGTCGCCAGACGGATAATCCCTTTCTGTTTCATGTTCGGTCCATCAGGTCTTTCTGTCTGTAGCGTGATTGTCGGATCGCCACCCCCAACTGTTCAGACGATTGGAGTCGAAGAACGCTCTCCTTCGCTCTCCTCTGTCGCTAATCAGCACGACAACGCTTTGTCACCACACTCCTCCCGGGCGGCAACTGCAGGGCGACGACTCCGGGCTGCCTGGGCGAATCCCCGAATTTCCCTGGATCTCCTCTCAGCCCCACCGCCACTGCCACCGCACCCAATAGTAGCTGCCGGACGTTGGACAACTGTCGGCGGCAACTGAGTGCGTCTTTGAGTACTGATGGGCTGCTCTTTCGGAGCGGGGACGGAGACGTATTTGGGAGGATGGGGTCTGGATGGGAACGTAGCACCACTAGCACTACTACTGCTACCACCACCACCGCTGCTGCTGCTGTTGTTGTCGCCACCGCCACAAGCAGGAACCACCCGTCGCGTCGTAACGTTGGTCAACGTCGAACGAACCAACGGTCGGTCAGTCAGTCCCTTGGATGAGCGCTATAGTGGTTGGTGTTCACCCCAATCCGACCACCCCGAGCCGTCAACAAGACCCGCTTTCCATTCCTTAGACCCAGACGCGGTAGCCGCCGCCGCCGACACCAACGTGCGGTGCTTCTTTGAGACACTCTAGCTGGCCGCTTCGTGCGGGGAGTGTTCGTTCCCGAGTAATGAGATTTGCTGGTGATGTTCTCAATGGTTGACAATACGGCAGGACCGCAAAGAGGCGACACGAAGTCTCCGCCGCTGTCACCCCTGACACCAAATTAGGTTAGCTTTCGTCCGCCAATGATCATCGCGTCACAGGCTGTCCCGAAACGGGGGGACCAGGGATGAAGGGGCGAGGCAAGGGGAGAGCTTGCGTGGAAACGACGCTCGAGCAGCGACGACGGCTACAAGTGTGGCTACATTGCTAGCGAGTTGGCCATCTATGGTATAATGCCAACCCAGCGGGAAGGCAACTATTTGCGCTGGGCCCAATCGACGACGTAGACGCAATCGCTAACACCTACGCATGCCTGTTAATGTTGTTCTGATGTAACGCAACAATGAATGCCAGTGAATGTTGTGCCGTAGGCATTTGGTCGTCGTAAAACCGCCGGCTAGAAATATGAACAACAGCCATCAGACGATATGCACGATACAGGAGAGCTGCGGCGGAGGCGGCGGTGCAACGAAGTGTAGGTTTAGATTAACTCTGGAAGTGAAAATGGCGACAGCCATGGAGGACAGGGTCGGTGGGACGTCGGAGTCACCAGTGGAGGGTCCTTGGTTCGATACCCCAAAGTGATGTTTTTGATCTTATTTGAGTTGATTACGTCAGCTGACGGCGCAGAGACGTGAGACCAGCGTGGGCACGGTCATTACCCCCCGAATGATAAATAGAGTCGCCCCTTTTACTTCGAGGGCAGTTCACTTTTGGCGGATGGCTTCCGCGCTGAGAGGCTTCAACCCTTGCTAAACGAATCACCGAGGTGAGCTTGGTTACCGATCTGAATTTGCGAAGCTGCTAATCTCTGCGAACTTATGACATTGTTATAGACGTATGTAGAATCGCTACAGGTTCTAAAGATGCTTGATCATATTAGCCGATGCATGCTGTAACCAGGTAGGCTATTACATTTGACCAACGTGGCCGCTGTTCCACCCGAACAGCCATTTGAATGAACATGCAATTCGTGTTAAATTGCAAAATCTTCAATAATTTCAATCATTCCATATTCATCTCCGCAAAATTTATGACCGCATTAATTTCTCCTACATTCGACGAGAGGCTTAACTGCAATCCGATAATCCGTTAGTTCTCGTTGTTTTAAAATAAAAATCAAATCAAAGGGATGTGGGACGCGCTCATCCATCCTTGAAAAGATGCTGTTCATCCATAACATTAATCGCAAATCAATACAGAGAACTTTAGACCATCGGTTCGTCTTGCCAAATTACTACCTATCCGCACATCTTAAACTTGATAGGCACTTGTTTTTTTTGCCTTTTTGCAGAACACGGGCGATTTTGTTCACCAGTCATCCGTAGGGGTGTTTAAGCTTAAGCAGTGGATTAAATATTCAAAGCGATCTGCGTAATAAGTTTAGACTGCGTCAGAGCGATCTGTGTGTATAATCGATTGGCGCTCTCCTCGTCAGCCACGCCCAGGGCTCTTCACAGTTTCTGAGCGCAGAGCTCACGCGCGTTTATTGATAGATGCTCTACTGTGTTCGGCTCACAATGCCCTGCATGGCTGGTGCCTACTCGCTCTCTCCTTCAACACCTCGACACCTTCAGCGTATCTATCTTGTGCCTTTTTTTCTCTTAGTGTTATGGATTATAAATGACCACAGACTGCTCGTCTACGCTGCACTATATTTATGTGGGCTCTTTGTAGGGCCGCCATCATGAGACGACGGTTTGTGAATGAACACACCAAAGGTGGTCATGGTGGTGGTGGTTATAACTAGGTGTTAATATTGAGTGCTTTGAGCGATCGTGCCTTCTCTTTTTAAATATAGCATATCTTCGTTTAACGTTCACGTCGGTAATATCGGTAATTTCGATTAGGTTTAACGGGAGGGTCTACGGTAGATCGTGCTATTTTTAGAGACTGACAGTATTTGTGAGAAAATAGGATGGATAAAAAAGCATGTTTATTTATCCGATTGTATATATGAAGTTATTACATTATATTGTACACAATACGTACAGCCACATATTTTCTCACAAGTATTGCCAATATATATATATTGGCAATACTATATTATATATTATATTATATATATTATTATTATAATAGTATATATTATATATATATATTATATTATTATTATATATTATTATATATTATATATTATTATATATATATATATATATATATATATATATACACTACTAGGTACAGCTCATTTATTGGGCCGAGAAACAAATCCATACGGAGGTATCCGCTGGATACCGACTGCTTCACGCAATCTCCAGCAGGCACATCAAGAACGGCAGCCTTCTCACGATGTTTTAACATACTTCTTGATAGGAATATATTCCATAGCTCTCTCACTTTTCATGCTTCCATTCGTAGGCCAGCTAGACTGCTACATTTCATCTTCCCCACTTCCAAAAGAAGGACCAATAGCGATTTCTCTTCTTGCGAAATGAGAACGCTAAGCGCCGGACTACGAACAGTCTGATACCTTGCTCCCAATGTTAACCACGCGGCCAACTTTGCCTCGGCGGCGACACGCCACCCCACGCTTGCCTTCGGCTGAATTGTCCCCCCCCGCTGGCAAAACTGGTTTTCATCCACCTTTTATCGTTTTGACCACCTAGACTTTCCCCATCGGACCAAGAATCCAGATTTTATTTATTAGGCGGCCAACCAGCGAAAGGTCGCCGCTCTGCCACTCCTCGGGCGGCCTGTACTGCACTTCGACTTCCACTGACCAGCTTTTAGGACGTGGCTTGTCATTAGCGACAGGGTTTTTGGGTGAGTCGTCGACGCCGTCGTCGGAGGGCGTCACTTCGCAAGTTGTTTGTATGCCTTTTAGTGTGACACAGAAGACGTCTAGATATGGAACGCGATGGCCTTCACGAACGTCCATCTTGTACTTGTTGCTGCCGTAATGAATTTCCAGAACTAGCTTTCGAGGCGGGCCATATATCCATGATTTGGCAAGGCTCTCAGACACTTCGCCTGTTTCCAACACAAAGTTCGCACGTGTATCATTGAATAATACTCTCAGCGTTGCTCTGTAATCTGAAGGACTTAGCTCGTGTCCGTCAGCTAGGAGGCCACGTATGGCGAAACGACAGCTGGCCACCAGAATCTTGAACGACTTGAGCACAACTGACGCTAACAGGCTTCCCACAGTAACTGCTTCCAAAGCCTTGACCACTTTCAGCCTATACTCATTGTTTCCAAAATCGAACGGCTCGTCTGGCAATATGTTCCTATAGATTTGCTCGAAGGTCGGTTTTATCTGTAAGAATGGTGACACCATTGAAGCAATGGCTTGCTCAGCAAGATGCACCGTGCAAGATCTCTATTTTACTTGAGCGGCAGTATTGTTCCGCTATCCTTTAACTATATTTCTACAGAACCAGAGATATATAGTTATTACTAGAAATAAATAGGTAAATAAATACTTAATACTCAGTCGATTATGAGAGAATATGCGATAAATATCGTAAAAATGGCACATTTCAATGCAATTTAAACAAGACGACTGTGTTCACCTGACGAGGGCTGTGTTTTTCGTGAATTCTGGAACTCGGGCTTGCATTCCTTGCTAAAGCCAACGAGAATATAAACCCTAGTTGGTTCTGTTTATCAAGGAAATATTTCGAAACATGACTACATGATACCAGCCATACTGTTAAGCGTATCGCAGCTTACCCTCAAATACTATGAGAATTAAACTGGAATATGACAAAAAGTCGAGATTTTTCTCTAGCCAATAACAGGAAGGTAACGCAATCTTATAGGATACCAGCCGAAGTTCGACGGCTTCGAATCCGTCGAATCTTGCATCCCAGTTATATGTGCCAATGATATCTTATGTATCCAAAAGAGCACCCAACCGTGGTCAAGGTCATGAAAGCCATGGTAGGCAAATTCTCGTTTGCTGCCGTCAAAAAGACCCCTCGTGGATTTTTTCCCCCGTTATTTTTTGTTTTATACCATTTTGATTTAACATACACTCGTTACGCTAACCAGGACAATGATCCGTTTGTACTTACCGAACTAATTTACAATGGCATAACTACCTGGCAAGTATGAGCCCCATTCTCTACCCTCAATTGTTTCTACATTTCAACGACACGCGCTTCGGAGCTCAACCCAATATATCTCGGTGAGCATTCCCACAAATCTGGCCCGTTACTCACGAAAACGATATAATATGTAGCTCGTTTAGCATTTTGAGACGCTTTCCTTCTAAACGCAACCCGAGCCGTCGTGCACCATCATATATGCTGCCTAATCTATATGCTGTACGTACCTCACGGCTCTGCCAACGTTCGACATAGTGTAGCCAAACCAGCTCTCTCACAATGAAGGGAAAAAGTCGAATGAACGCCGTGGTCTCGTTACGGATAGCCCCTCCTCGTCCCACCAGTTGAGGATGTTCCGGACACGTGGTGTCACTGCGGCGCTTCGGCAACGTTTGAGGATTAATGTTCAACCACTGATGATTTCTCGAATCTCTGCTCAACGACGCTTCTTGGCAACATTCGGCTGGTACACAACACGTACCTGCTGAACACTTCTTGGACGCACCAACTTGAAACTGTCCACTGCCACCTTGATGCCGTCCCACGACTGTACGCTCGAACGGATCGGAGATCGCGTCAGCCATCTTTGGAAGGTCAGCCATTCGATTGCTGATTTTGAACTAAACTACGAACTGTTCTCAAGCAGTGCCGCGGTTCTCGTTGTGTTTAAGCTCGCCTCAAACAATACTGTACAAACAAATAAGTATGATCGACATTGAAATGCTCGGCACGGATGATTGCGTCATAGCCTAGAAGTATTAACATTAGGGAACATTTTTGAACCGTCTATATAAGCAATTGGCTGACTCGGACGTAATCTATTGGTGTTACGCTTGAAACGAATCGGAAAATTAGGCGACGAAATTTTACACTGACATGACAACTTAATTACTTGCTGGGCTAATTATTTACCATACCTAGATACGGATCTGTCTGGACAAATCGAATCACTGATTATCACTAATTACCACTCACAGGTTGACTTTGATAACGATGGTTCAATAGTCGTAACATATATGGGCTTGCCTCAACTGACCTAAATCCCATTAAGTCCAGTATGACCAATATGACAGATTGGAAGAGAATAAGCAAAGGTGGCCCCGACAGATCGTCATAGTAATACCTAAAAGGTTAAGAGCTGAGGTCTGTCTGATAGGGGCAGAACAGCTGAGGGTCAGCTCGAAAAACAGCACAATATGACACATTGGACATAAATGCACTGCTAAGGAGGCTTGCCGTAGGAGTCCGGGAAGGAAAAAAATAGATATACCCTTTTTGTTCACAGACAGGAGGGGTACCTTCGAAGATCCGAAGTATGTGCCGCAGTGAACAACATCGATTAAAGCGTATTAGTCCAACCCTTCGCACAAGAAATCTCGTAGCTGCCAACCAGCTGGATTCAAGGATTTTTGGGCAATTGACTGACTTCATGGGAACAGAAGTGTTAGCATACAGAATGTACGCACCCACACCCATTCTTGATGCCTCTGGCGGTGGCGTTTAGCCTAGGCGCAACACGTTGATCGCTCTCAAGCACGCCAGGGTGTAGCACAGTGTTCTGCTTCTATCATTACAAACTGCGTGTCGTGCGGCAAGAAAATAAGTGAACCGGTATGAGACTGGCAATATGATGATGAGATCTAAGCGGCTCAGCTGTGTAAAACCAGCGTAGTGATCCGACAGCGATCTTGTTTAGCATAGCAAGTTGAGCGCCTAGTAAGTGCGTGGTCAACTACGCTGCAAGAAATAATACACCAGTTTCATCGAGACGAATGCCGCATCGTTCTCTATTGTGAGTATAGAACTCCACTGCTTGGCAACCTTAAAGGAACTGCAAAAGGTTTCAGAAGTAACACAAATAGAGACCTTCACAATACAAAAACAGACAACAAGCAACGAAATTCTTGAAACGACCTGCAACGCCAGAACGTTCTCCGACGCTCCGGGAGACTCCGGCCAAACTAATTTCGGGTTTGGATTTTACGTAGGTGTTACGTAGGAAAGTTCTTCACCTTCGACGAATTATGTCATCGAACAATGCGACGAACAGCAATGCTCCCATTGGTCGGCACCGCAACTGTTAACTTTTGATACTTTATTGTCGAGGTCCTCTTTTACCTTCTATATAGCATGCTGCTGCAAGCATGTCGTGAGGCATACAGCACCTAGAAAAAAAACTCCCGAGACCTCTCCGTAGGTGTATACTGGAAAGGATGTCGGTTTGTCAAAATTGCCAACATTGATAACAGTGCTAGAAGAATTCAACGTTGAACCCACGTTTAACCCAGACGCCACGTTGTTGTCTGGTCAATCGTTCGGGCTTGCAAGTGCACTCGTCAGTGGTATATGAACTAAGTACACTCCGAATCTCGTTGTCGACATATGGTGGTGTGTTGTCAGCCACCGGCTCTGGCTTTTCCCTCGACTCGTTCCAATATATAGGATTTTTTAAGGGGGGTAAGTCTGTTGAGATGCACGAACATGTACACACTACGCACGCATTGATAGTAATAGCCATTCTGCTGTGCAATTCCAAAATAGCCTAGCTACGCATCTTCCGTGCGCGAGTTCACCACCCCCGTTACCATTTGACATTGTAGACCCACTCTTAATAATAACAACAACGTATATAACGCAAAAGGATCCTAACGTGATTCGTGACAATAATTACCTTTAGAAATCGACATATAATCATTAGCCACATGTAAAGATAAAGCTTTATTGGTTTTATTGGTTTATTAAAGGAGCTGCGATTTCACAATGCTTAAGCTCTCTTGTATGTCATCACGCAGCGGGGCGCCTCTGGCTCACGACAGCCAGAGACTCAGCCGTCCAAGCCACCGCGCTGACGGATGTAGATAAAGGAATTGTCCGTCAAAATCGAAGCCGAGGTGGGGTGCTTGAAGTCGATGAAGTCTGACGTGGCTGCACGCTGTAGGTGAGAATTTCGAATGAAAAATTCACAAGGTCGAACTGTTCGGACATGTCGCCAAACGTTAGTAATAAACGCACCTTGCGACGAAGTTCGCCCTCACACGGACGTCTCGGCAGGAACAACGGGTTGATCTCCAGAAAGCGGTGTCGCGCTATCAAGCCGGCACGCCTTCAGGCCTTTCAGGAGACACGCTAAAATGTAGCCTATCTTTGTCCACATTATCGTGGACGGGTACGTGGGGATCCAGTCGCAAATTTTCAGGCAAATTATCGGGAATTACCGTAGCTCTCGTGTACAACGTGAAGCTTGGTCAAATGTCTGCCTTACTCTCCGGTGGCGTCGAAACTAAAGTCTCGGAGTGACTGTTGTTTTGCCCACGTAGCTATGCATTCGCAAAAATAAGGGTCTTCATAATATTATAATTATAGTTTGGACTGACTACGCTTCTTGGTGCACGAGGTAAATACGATTCAATTTTATATGACTCTATAGGGTAGCTTCACCTAGATAATATCTGGCTCAATCATTAATATGGCTTGGTTGCTCAAGACGCACCTAACAACCTATTGTCTAAGGTAGGGATAGTGGAATAGAATGAATACTTTAGATGTGCTGCACCTGGTCTCAAGCGAAGTTCCGAGTCTCGATTGCTAATTGTTCTTCGTGCTCTTTCCAACGGTGTTTCTTCAGATGCGGTAGAAATCTGATCATCACCAAAATCTGTCGGCTGTTTTGTCCTTGAACGACATTCGACATCAGAGCCGAGAGAGAGAGAGAAATAAATCTAGCGAACAAACATCCTTAGGAGCGACATTGGACCAGTGCAAACAAAGCAATTTATGAAGCTCCTTGATTCAGTTTCGAAAGCGGCCACGTTTAAAATCTGTTGAGTCCTCGGTGACGATGTCGTATTCAAGCCGATACAAGTGTATATCATTAAGACGTATCCTTCGAGCCGATCGCGAAGGAAGAACAGAAGTCATTTATTATCAAATGTGAGGAATTCTCTGAACCTCACATGATTGACGAAAGGGGTGACCCGCGAGTATGGAGCGTATGTTCGAAGACGCAAACGTGAAGTACAACTCTTAACATGAATTGCAATGACCTCTGTATAACTATGAGCATATAACTATAACAATGAAAAGAAGACAAGGGTACCGAACATAAATGCAAAGAGTTCCTCAAAATAGATATACAGTGAGTAGAACTAGAGAGACGGATCTTGTTGCGTCCTGGTATCCTACGCCCCTGAGGGCAAATTTCTCCACTAATTTGCGACGACAACCTCCCGACGTCGACCTTCCGATTGTTGACCTTCGGACTGACACCGTAGTGATTCACACCGCAATAATTCTTCCCGCTGTCACCATATCATCATGACTCATCAGGCGGTTTGAGATAATCGGCACAAGCAAGCGGGCGAGGTTAGTTATATGCCGACGAGATTCGTGCACATCATCGACTTGGGACCGGTGACCTGGTATTTATAGATGACGCGAGAATAATGAACACCGCTATTTCGGAATGCTTCTCGGCAGTGCAATCAATTCAAAGCAAACCAGAAGCTAATGCGTTGTGCCTGTAGTGCACTTAATCATTTGGCATCGTTTTTTCGTTGTTTATTTATACAATTTCGCGCGTTAATTCCTCTTAGGAGGTGGTTCTTATGTGTCATCGTCATTAGGATGCAATTGCCGCAGAATGTTTGCGGCAGCTTCTCGTGTCCAATGCAGGTGTCCATCATTATCGCGAGCCCACCCCTACTGAAAATTGCGGTACGGTGTGCCGTTCAACGATCACCCAACAACCGCATGGTAAAACTCCGCAACGATTTGTACATTGCGGTGTCCATAGCAGTGCATTCGGGTTTCATCAGCGCAATTAGGCGAAAGAATGGTTGCACTCACACTATCGATGATCATCGCCGCCTACCATCCCGTGATTCAGATATTTACTAAACATTATTCCGTTGGTAATTTTATGGATCCGATTTAAATATAATAGAAAAGTCGAATCTTGCCACAAAAAACCACTCCGGCTCATTGTTGATATTGTTTATAACTTCGGTACTGTCAGGATATAGAGGAGCCGAGTACATTGACGTCCAAGACGTTGATGACTTGTTGACCGAGCTTCGAGACATGTCAAGGTCTCTCTGCTCTCACTGGTCAACTTTTCACCCACACGAGCGAGTCTATTACCCTTACCCTTGATGTAACTGCCTTAAAAAATTCGGAGATAAACGACAATACACTTGTACGATTGCGACCCATTGACGCGGGTGTCGAGGCGGATTAATCGTCGAGTACATGTTCGATGTTACCGTAGCAAGTGTGCCTTTCACCCAGATGGTATATTGCCCATTAACGATGTGGCGCTCAAGACCCGTTATGGGAATCCGGTACCTGTAGATGCTTTCGCGTATAACTAATGTAGCCGACGTAGGCGGCCCACACTTCCAATGGTACCGACCTGATAAGCGGTGATTATTCACCTCAAAGACTTTACTGTGTTCGTTGTAGACGCGTAGTACCGCTTCGTGGTTTTCGCGCAGAACGATATTGTCAACGAGCACCCGATCGATCTTAAAGCGAAAGCACTTGGTAAGCGGGTGGACGTATTTCAATAGCTGGACAACTCGAGGTCGTGATAACTGTAGCAGATCATGGAAGCGGACCAGCGCTCGTATATAGTTTGAATCCTCGAGATCAGGCTCTCCCGCCTCAGGAAAGATCCGCCTGTAGAATAACGCGATAACCTCTTTCTGAAGTATTCACCCAAATCGTAGCAAACAAAAGAACACAGTCAGTTGCGGTTATGCTGGTTCACAGCGATCCTTTAATATTTACTTCACTGGAAAGCAACAGTTAAAAAGCATTCCACTAAATATATATATTATATATATATATATATAGTGGAATGATTTTGAATTAATTTCGAACTAGTTAAAAACTTCGCCGCAGAGGTGATCGAAGCAAAGGACCTCGCCGCCCGTTAGCGAGCTTGGTGATAGCATGTAATCCGAATGACCCCGAAGTAATGACTCCTGTGATTTCTGTATATATATATATATATATGATAACTTCATCATAAGTTATCATATAGTAGAGGTCATGTTAATATATTCCAAGAATACTTTCATGTGACGCTGTTCTTTCATGTAAAGATATTGCAGTTGGACAGGTATTTGAGCACCTCTGGATCGGCAGAGATCATCTCGCGTTGGCTTTCTCCTGGTTTAAAATGGAATTTTTTTCTATAAATGAGCGATATTCCGAAGATCCCGGATCGATTCGTATTCGGTCACGGTTCCAAACAGCTTACTGGCCACACTAAACTAGAAAGTTGCGGGCAGCAATTCAACAGTATTTTGATCGCCTAAATGAGACGCAATAATAAATATTGGTAATGAAATCAGAAAAAAAAACACGCCTGTACTTGGCACAGAGGGGGCGCTTGGGACGAAGTTACCCCACAAACTGAATGAAGTGTTGATAAACATGACATTCTATCCCATGGGGTCCGTACATGCGCCTGTGTTTTTTTACAGTGAGAGACTTAGCCGTCCATGTCGTCGTATCCACGAATAAATCAATCGGCAAGTTCTGCCTACATCGCATGTGAGGCTCGATTTCCAAATGGGTGACACCGCAGAATGTTCGGACGTCGTGACAGCACGAAATACAGTGATTTCTTGGGTTGAACTACCCACACACGAAAACTATAGATCCAGTTTGTCTGTGCAAGTGATTTATGCAGTTCAACTTACCGAAAAATAAACAGTTTTCTGCAGTATCAATCGCTTGAACTCACGATCAAATTTGTATTTGATAAAACCCCAAAAAATCATATTTGCGAGTACCGCAAGAAATTTGACGGTCTACAAGTTGATTGAAGTCAATTAGAAGCCGACAGTAGCTCTTGCTCGAGATTAGAGACCTTTATACCAAGGTTACGAGGAGTATAAACAACGGCAAGTCCCATCAATCACGTTGTACACACATAGACACTATTTAAAACTACCCTACCGTGTGACGGAAGTTTCTATGGCGTCGGGAAAATGATACGCAACTTCCGTACAACACTATACAACAAGAGAAGTACTGTAAGAGAGAACTGAATTTGTTTGAAGCAGATTCGATTATAAAGGCCTTTGAGAATACTATTGGCACATCAAATCGAGCAGACAGCGCACAAGACGTTTGACGGACGTTTCACGAACGGACAGGCCGCTCGACACGAGCTGTAGTTATAGGTCTATAAAGCATAGAGAAATGATCGGGAAGCGGACTGGATTCGCCAACTGTAAGCTCGCTTATTGACATATTGCAAAAATGATCAACAGGTCTTGTAGAGTCAATACGGGACTCAGTTATGATTTGGGGGAGCACTATGGTAACTGGGGCTTGGCTGCAGGTTGGCAATTATAAGCCAAAAAAAAAGCGGCAGCCATCATATGTCTATGGAATACTTCCGACGTCGCAAGGCGATGGAACGTTCATGTTGTGACATATTGTGCGGATAAATATAAACATGTCAGAATAGTCTGACACTATGAGAGCACTGATGTAATCAATGAGAACCACCTAAAAGCGATCTCGAGACAAGCAAATGACTGGCTCGACGGCTATCGCTAAGCACATGCTAAAAGCGGGAGACCATGCGAACTGTAAACAAAGGATTCATGTTTGGGAACCACACATGAAACACATATGGAAGCAATAGGATGGAGAGGAGACGGGGGGAGATGCTGTTGGATGAAACTACACAGACAGGCTGTCTTTTCAATGTAACCACTTTACCAGGCGGAATTTATGGAGGCGTAATTTGCCACATGATATGGTTCTCATCACCAGGGCGTGCTTATCAACGAGAAGTGCTTTGAGCACAGCTTGTTCTGCGGACAATTCGGTGTCGTTAGATATCATGGCGCTTGGTTGTGCAAATCCTCCGGGAATAGCGTATTAGAAAAATAGCGAAATACATTTTTTGACGAATGGGTGTTGTCTGTAAGCCAGCAGCAATCTGTATTCAAACGAACAAATTGAATGCGTACCCACCGGAGTTCGGGTTAAGCAGCAGTCGAAGCGGAAGGGCTTGAAGTCGGTACCCTACCTAGCGCCATGTCCACCTGCTACTTGGCGTCCAGTAGACATAAATGTGATGACAGGGAGAGCTATGTCAAGTTGCCCTAAACTTCAGAATAATGGTTCCCTGTGGCTGAGGGAGACGCTATACCTATGCTCGAGCAATACCAATTACGGCGCATTCGATTGCGAACAGCTTGAAGACTAAAAACACATCTCTATTTCTGCGACCCCGTGGGCGAAGAGCGCATCCGTACACGTTTGCGCAGTACCAACCCTCCAACATACCTCACGGTCCTGAATCCATTCATTTCTGTGGTATTCTACCAGCTCCATGAGCAATCCGAGGAAACATTCTCGGAAAAGCGCGACGTCTGCGGCCGATAGCCAGCCACCGCTAAGGACTTGCCGTTTACGCCTTATGGCCTTACGGGCATTAGGCTTTAGGGAATGGCTGCGCCAAGGCCTGATCGAGCTCTGTGTCATCGATGCACACGTATTGAAAGGGTTCTGTGATGGCTTAGAACAGAAACGAGCGGAACGCCGACGAGACGCCTGCCTCAATGTCATATCTGTAGACTTATAATGTAGATATGCAGTGTAATCAGCAATTACAAGGGCCCCGTTTGGACAGTGCTTCTCATATGTTAATGCTGGGTATCTTCGTTTTTACGGTGGTCATATAAACCTATTTGAAGTTCACCATTCTCGGCAACTAAGCGACGCCGAATTCGTTGTTTTTTTTCTGTTTACGATACTCATCGGAAATCGCAACCAACACTAACGTAATTTACGATTTCTGAAGCCAACGCGCGCCAAAAGCATATTACAGCGCATTGTTTACTGGTTCATCATATTCACTTAATTAAGGTTAATAATTAAGGTTTCCGGGCTGACTCTCAGCCAACATTTGAGGTCCACGGTACAACTGCTTTTAGCTTTTGCTTCGTAAGACGGCTTTGTATGTTTTAACTGGCCCCAGTCTAACGTGCCCCACTCAATGCATCTCTTGGATAAATATCCTCAAACGCATATATCAATACGCGGTTTCTGATCGATGACGGCGGGATAGAAGGCACAGAAGTCGAAACTTATAGCAGCAGCAGCAACAACCGCCAGAGTTAATCGACTTAATTTGGCAAATCACAAAAGTGGAAAATTATTCGTGTTATACGGAATTGCTGAAAGTGCGTGTCGGAACGTAATCTCGGTCTGTGCCGCTGTGACCGGCCGACATGGCTCGATTTCATGGTGTATATTTGAGGGAAGTTCATGTTTGTCCTTGTGTGATATCTTCAGATAAGTGCACCGAGTTGGCACCGTGAACTTGACACGACGTCCCGGAGGTAGTAATTGCGGACATATATTGGTGGCCACCATATAACGATGTTCCTAATGAACCTTTAATAATAAAAATCTGATAAGACAGGAAGCGCTTCAACAGTGTAAAAAAGTACTACAACGTTTCTGTTGTGCGCTATGAAGTCCGTGATATGAACAAAATTTTCTATTACACATCATGGGCTTCCTAGCGCACAGAAGGTACGCTCGCTATATGATTTAGATTTATGGTGGTTAGCTTGCTCGCTCGGTCAATACTATTTATTCAAGCTATAAAATCGCTATTACGAGAAAAAAACATTCTACCCAAACCCATAGGTGCGTTCAAGCACTTCCTAGTAAAGCATGGTACTCGATATCCTGATGCCTCAACAAGTCTCGCGGCTAAATCCCAGTGTTCTGTCATCCGAATTCACACCGGATATTTTCTCAGAATATGAGTTCTTGCGGATATCTATCTGTGCCCACTTGTCTGGCTCTTCGTGACAATATCGGTGTACGTTCGCCCTACTGACATTCTGCGCATGAATCTGAGACTGTACGCGAGGGCTTCTTGGGCGGGCGCGCGCGCGCGATGTTTTTTACCCGGTCGATCTTCGTGGATGCTCGAGCACAAGTTCAAGTTGCGGGACCTATATATATAATAATACATTGTTCGCTTCTCGGTCCAAATTCTAGACTTCGGCTATTAAATCTGCCTTGTGAAAAACTGCAAAATAATCGAATTAGATGTTTCGTTATTCTATCGTACGTAGAGCTCCAAAGCAGCCTATAAATCTCCAGGAATTGTTTTATTACCTATGGACGACGCAACGTCGATTTCGTAAGCCCTTAATCCATGATGATTTAGATAATAAGACTTGGACTTTGTTGACAATTTAGGAAGTAGATGACCCCACCGATTCGCATGTGCCTGTCCACGTCCACCTATCTATCCATATTGAAATCGATCGTCCTTCTGTTGTCGTATCGCCAGATCGATTACAAAAGAAAAATGCACTCAGACTCCTCAAACAACCTCCCCAAATTTTATTTACTAAATTTTGCTAGTAAACGTCTTGAGCACGTCTCCCCGAGGCATTTGATCCCTGGCCAGGAGTGATATTACATTTCCGGTGAAGCAAGCGGCAAATGCTGCTGTCGCTACTTACCCTTGCGTGGTCGTGTTTGTCTGCGATCGCAGTCGCGCATCGCAGAGAGCTTTAAATGCATCAGATGGCTTAAACCTAACGTCCACGGATACTGAAACATCATTAATTGTCATGAATGGTTCACTCGTCTTTGCAAGGGGACTGATCACGATCGTCCCAAATGTGTCTACGCGAACCGTATAGGTGCCAGCGTACGCGTGGTGTCTAACGGGTGTCGTAGCGTGTCTCATGTATTTGTATGGACCGATCTCAAACTCGAGGTCCGTATGCTCGGGGTATCCATGTTCCCAATTGTAGCTCGTGCTTAGTGCTTCTCTGCTGTGAATCACAAGTGGTTTCTTGTCTCTCCCGTAGACATTTAGCCTCGCTACATACGTGGTTGGAGAGACTGCCTTGTCGTTGATGCGTAACTCGTTTATGTAGAAATAAAAACATTTTGACACCTCGATGTACGGTTCGATCAGCTCAGTATTATGGCTTGGAGGCGCCACCCAAGCCCCTCTGCGAATTGCGCCTTCGTGTTCGTTAAAGACCAGCTCGAGATCCAGCGCTGTATCTCCTGGAGAGATAAACGAGTAGAAGGCTCGCAGATACCTTTTCTGAAAAACCGAACCAAGGCCACGATGATGCGTAATGTGTAATAGTCATGTAATTATTAATAATGCGAGATAAAATGTGTTCGCGATATCTGCATTCGGATTATTCGTTAACGCAACGTTAATGATGTGGTTATTTCGATGTTAGAAATAAATCACTGTCGCAACATAGCTAGCTAATATTAGTGACGAAATACCCAGTATTTTGTAGAGACAAAACACCGACATATAGACGAGACGCCATTGTGTTTTTTTCAGTTACTGAAGGATCTATATTGAAATGGCCATTAGTTTAGATTTTAATATACGCGTTACCAAAATTTAGCTCGCACCTCCAGCATCCACGAACGACTTGCACCCCAATTTGTAAAAATGCTTTGCTTCGAAAATGACTTACAACCGCGGATTGTAGATACCTTTTTAGAAAAGGTATTGATGTGTACTTTTTAGGAGAAGTACACATCGAGGCTTTCGAGAGAGTTCCGAATCGTTGCATAGAGAGAGCTCGTAGACGCGACGGCATTGAGGGGCATAAATGTGTGATCATTTAAATACGAACATTTTTAGACTACATAACATGATAGAATTAAGAAGTGCGCTGTCTTGTTAAACTCTGAGACTACTTGGAGCCACGTAACCCAAAATCTTATTTGCATTACGCGGCGAAAATAAACTGAGTTGTGAACTTAGTGACAACCTCCCGTTCAGGAGGCAATAATGCTGTCTGCAATGTGTGGATAAGAAATCAGAAATCAATAGCAATAGGTACCTCGTCCTCAACATAAAAGGGCCACATCCGCACATGGTAGCCGATTAACTCTTGTATGCATTTCGGGTACACTTCGGCACACAACTCGCGTTGCTTCTTACTAATCTTTCCTCCACGAATAGCTCGCCTGAGCATTGCCGGCCGTTTCTGAATAGCACTGTGGCGTCGTCCTAGCATCTCGTTTCGTTCCACGTTGGGGTTCGCTGTAGCCTTCCTGGGTCGGTTCGCTCCCCGAGTTCCAGAATTTGGAACGCGCCGGTCCCGTTTCTTCTGGGGCATTTCTGGCATACTTCTCAGGCAATACGTCAATACCTCAGGTAAAACAAAGCGTATAGACTAGAGTTTGTGTCTTCGGCTGCTCTTCTATGAACTAACGGCGCACCTCAAGTTGCGTTTGGCTTCAATTGGCACTCGATGAGGCCTGATAATAATAATAATTCAACGTCTATTCGAGCATGGCGATGTATAACTACGTTATTTTCTGATCATAATGGCTTCGGCTTATGTCGCAGTATTGTTTGAGTTGACTCTCAGCTGCGCACCATGTTATGTGACAGATCTTGGTTGTGAACATTTAGGTATTACTACGAGGGCATGTCGGAGCCTCGTAGTAGAGGGTCTACATATATGTTTACGTTCCTTACCTCTATTCTCTTAGAAAGAGGGCCCGCCAACGTTACTTTTGTTGCCCTCTTACAACCCTAATTACCTTGATACTATTATATTAATTGGTCGTGTTGAATCTGGACTCGAGTGATGCTCAGGTCTGTATAGTTAGATTTATATCTTCCTTAGCTCTATTCACTGGGAGGGCACGGTTACTTTTATTGCTATCTTGCAACCTTACTTACCTTGGTATGGAAGATCATGCTGATACCGTGTTGGACTTGGGCGATGGTCAGGTGGCTGCAAGTAGCTCTGCGGATCAAGGAGGTTCGGTGTAACAACAAACACGCATGACGTTGCCACATTTTGAACTACGGATCACCACACGGGGTTGAGCCTCTTTTTTAAAGAGTTAATAGAGCAGGTAATGGTAATGTCGTTGACTGAAGCCATGGTATAGTATACTGATGTTCAAGTCATGATGTTGTTTTTCAACCTAGGCGCCTATTATTTCCTGTGCGTTCTACACTTCGCTAAAAATCTTTTTTACTGTGCATCTTTCGCCTCATGACAGATCCATCTCTTGACTTCGTATTTGGAGCTTTGCGATAGATCCGCTTCTTCACTATGCGTTCACGGGGCGTCCCCCTGCGCAGCAAAGCCTAAGTATCGTTGCCTGAGCGCAATCCTCACCGTAATTCCCTTCTGTTACTGGACCAAACCGGGCGTTGGAAATTTTTGCTAGATAGCATACCATATCCGCTGTACCTTTATGTACGACAGTGTATATTACAGATATGCTATGATGCTGGACAATTCGTCTGCATCACGATCGTTGTCGATAGCTGGATACGCGTAATCTCGTTCCTTTTACATTTGGCGAACTTCGTGCCCTCCGTGCTCGTACATACATCTAGTCGGATTGAGTGGGAGGTTCGTGGGCGTTCGTTCGGTTCCGTAGCAAATCTAGTAACGTACGTTGTTGGCGAAAAAAATCATGCAACCCTCCCTGAAATGTCGGCAGTCCGACCGTTGTACAACCGTTGTGTGTGATGTATGCTGAGCTAGCCAGAGAGGCCCCCAGCATACCAAGTAGCAGGCAAGAAATTATTAGCCCGTGGCAAACTGTTGGTGGCTGGTTGAATCGTCGTTGGCCTTGGTTAGATCTTCTCCGTCCTACGCTAGCCTGACTTTTTTGATTCTTCGCTATTCGTTGGGTCATTCTTTCTGTTTTCTCTGCGGTTTCGATGGTGTGATTTTATGGCTCAGCCTGAACGACGGTTGTATCGTATCTTAAATATCGTCCTATCCAGCGCTGTCCTGAATGCACCTGAAACCTCGTCTGGACTTGACAAGTATTTGAATTCGGATTTCTCCCAATTTATACTGCTCCCGAAAGAAGTTCTTCTATCTCAATCCGTTTCGAACCGGAATGTAGCTCTGGATTGCTGATCACTGTAGCGTCGATTGATTGTCTGTATGCTTGCTTTGAGCGATCAGCAATCCGGGCCCTCGCAGCAATCGCCTAATTCAAAACAGGCTTTCAACGACCTCGCAGGCTGACATCAGTTCTCTCTGCGTCGTGCTTACAGTCAGAGACTTTTGGAAGTGTAACCTCCAGACTACGATGCTTCCAGTTACTGAAACTAATTGTGGGCTTGTGGCCAGCTCTGTCGCTCCCTCTAATTTGGTCCATCCACAATTTGCGAAAAAAACCCTTTACACTATATATTCAGCGGGTACTACAAAGAGAATCAACTTGTATTGGCTACCATCTAAATGTAATCTAATCAAGTACACTAAGGAAGTAAAGTGTCCGGCCAGGGCCTGTTCATGTAACTATATACCCAACATACTTTGTCGTATGGAATTTCCTTTACCCGGTAGTCCGGTAAGAACTCCACTTGGGACGGACCTCTTCTACTGGTACTCACTAAAGCATATAGTGATCTATTAATATATCAGAGAAAGGCGAACGGAATGGTTTATGTAGAAAAATACGTTGTTGCATTTTAGTGTCTAACGCAGGCTGATTAATTTCAATTCTGGTACGCTTTTGGAATTGAGCGCGTAAACTCTTGTTTACAATGTCTGTCAGCTGCGCGTGACTTGTAAAGCGGATGAGGCTATTAGGAACATAGCACCTGACGGACGAAACTTCTGAAGAATCACTGCAATATCTTATCACCAGATTCGGGTGTATTACTACGAGTATTAGGAGAATATTTAGGTAAATATTTAACATGTGAAAGGTAACTAGGGGAACAAATCGGCACCATGAAAGTTAATATAATAGATCGCTTTTGTGCAGATCACAATGGCCTAATGCAATTTGTGACCGACCCTAGCAGACACATTTCCACCACGATGTCTCTTCTAGACACTGTGCTCTGTAATGATGACTCGGTGTCAAATGTCGAGATATTACCAAATCCTGTCGTCTCTGATCATTGTTTAGTAAAATTTAGCATAGCCGTACCTCGGCGTGAGGACCAATGTAGTGTCCCTGCACTTGGCTATATAAAGGGTAACTATGCTGCAATGAAATCCAAGCTCGACCAAATAAACTGGGAAATATTCTTCAGTCACTGCGGTAGTGCCACGAGCATGCATGACAAACCAACAACATTAATCCGCTAGTTGGCTGAAATGTTCATACCGTCTAGGTGGAGAATCAAGACTGAGATGTTCACGGGGACAGCTTCGACGAATCAAGCAGTTAAGTGTTGGGAGCCTTTTCAACGACACTATGGACACGTTAGAATTGAAACAAGATAACATGTTAGAATTTGTGAGCAAAGCACGCCATTGTATGACCAGTAAGTTTATTTGTGACGAAATGGAAGTTGATATTGCAGGATGCCCATCTAAACGAAGGCCGTTTAGGTGTGAAGCTTACACCGGATCTAATGCGATGGTCGCAATGGTGTGGGGACCTTGAGAACACCTGATTATTCATGGTTCCAAGGTGGATAGCATATGAACCGAACAACATCATAAGATCTAAATTGAATGCTTTCTCTGAGATAAACGAGAGAGCATTTAGAGCTGTGGCATAATTAAAGGATTTGGTGAATGGTAACAATAAATTTAGTGGGCACAAAAGGCAAAGTTGGTTCCCGTAAAACAAATATACCCCCAACTACTTACTGTATGACAGAATATGAAATAAATGTTCATGATCTGATCATATTAATGGGATGCCATCTATTCGCATCATATGACCTGCCATACTTATGGCTTGAGGTACACGATCCTAATTGTTTGTTCTTAAGTTAGCACAAAATCGTCCACGTAACTTGATCTCGCCCAACGAAATTCTATACCAATTCTATACCGAACTCTCGCCTTGTTAGGTAAAATCGTACTCCAGGAAGAAATACAGTAGCAGATTATAGTATAGTCTAATGGGCATTGAATAGCGTGGTACTAAATATGCGAAATATTTCGAAATCTTTCGTTTCCAGAAATCTAGCGTCTCTATTTGAGTTGGACGAAGCAGAGTGGATTTTGTTAAGATTGTTGCTGAGCACCTATTTCAACAGTGTAGCATTATGTTGGACAACAGCAGCAAGCTGCGTTGAGGCGGCTTTTATCAAGTTACGTGCGACTCCGCGATGATATGATAAATAATTAAATAATTGTTTCTCACCAAGATTCTAAATAATAATTAAATAATTTACCATGTTTCTCACCAAGATTCTAAATAATTGAATAATTTACCGTGTTCCTCACCAAGATTCTAGCAGAGGATAATTAATGTTGTTAACAGGAAATCATTCGATGTTTGCGCTGTTCTAGTCATTTAATCAACCACATGCACGTAGATGGTCGCTCGGTCGCTCACCCAAGGACTTTTATTAACCGCTTGCAGTTGCAATACAATTTTGCTTAATTATGCGCATCACAGCCGGCACGTTATGGCCTATGATCTAGCCTATAGTCAGTCGAGATTAATAATTTCCTGGTAGACGCGCAAACTCTTAATCAACAAGGAACTTCTACGGTTCGGTCACCGCAGAAACGCCGACAGGTGGCTTGCCGAAGGCCTTCTCATGGGCGCGTACCACTTTGTCCTTGAATTCAGGCGACATGTTGCAGCTAACGGCGACAAACGCGTGCCATACCGTGTCACCTATTGGCGTTCCACTTGCCGGACCCACGGAGTCAACTTCGGCTTGGACGCCCGAAACCTTGACGTAATACTTTCCCAACTGCATGACTCGGTCAAAGTCATCTATGCGCACTGTGTACTTGTACGCGTCGTGGATGATTTCAAGTTTGGCCGACTTCGGCATTCCATACTTCCAACCATACGAGCTCGATTGCTTGTCGTAAGGCACGACAAATGGTTCATAACGATTGTTGTAGATATATAACGTTGCCTGATCCTTGCCGCGTGTTAACGGTACCGTCGATGCGTACACATCACGTATTTGAAATGTGAAGCATTTAAGTAATGGCTCAGCATAGGACAACATGTCAACGGCACTACGCTCACTCAGTGGCTCTCGATTGTAGAAATTCAACAGAGCGCGCCGAAAACGTGGGTCAGTCAAGCTTGCCTCAGCCTCGTAGTCGGGGTAAACCAGCTTATAGAAAGCCCGCATATAAGGCACCTGCAAACAGCGAGCAGTCAGTTCAGGATCATCAAATCATTATGTAGACGGCAAACCCTTCTCTTGGTCAACTAAACTTCTCTAATAATAAAACGGATGCTTTTTGCGGCATCATCACAATGTTTCTGCTTCGTCACCAGCCCCGAGTGTCTTTGACTTTCCCCAACAGTCTCTCTCTCTCTCTGACAATACGAGAGTGATTTCTGCTAACGTAGACTGCGCTTATGGTAAAAGCAGAATCTTTGGCTGCTTCCTATTTCTACAAAGCGAATACGTGTACAATAAGAGATTGCACTACTGTATATATATATATATGTACCTCGTTGAAAAAGTGCACCGTGAGTACAGAATAATAATAATAATACGGATCGTTTCCAAATCACCGTTAACAAGCTTCATGCACGTTAACATGATTTGGCCACCTTTGGCGCATGACTTTACAGATTTCATATGACATCGTTTGTTACTCGAGCTCCGGGCACATAGTAATGTTCCAGCTGACCCTCAGCTGTTCCCCTATGCGACAGGCCTCAGCTCGAAACCTTTTAGGTATTACCTACAGCTGTTCTGTATATATATACACACGACCTCCTCTCGAGGCACATATATAATTATATATATATATATATAATGTTTGATTTCAGGTGTAGTTCCCCCTATATATTCTGCATGAACAGTTTTTGAGCCTATGACAGAAGGCCATCGCCGATTTAGGTTTGCCAGACCGCCCCGAATATTTGTCTTGGTCCTATTTGGAAATGTGCCTCTTCGCAACTTTTACTACACCTCCACATTAAAACATTAATCAGCAAGCTTTTCAGCTTCACGCACCGCTCATGACAATGTAAACTCAACGCAGAATTTTATATAAGTAAATGCCAGGCGTGGATCAGGCACAGACACGAACAACCAGAAATCGAGTTCATTGAGAAATTAATAGATAATGTGGATAAATATATATAGGTAAAGGAAAACCTTTATTAGTTTATTAAAGGAGCTGCAATTTGCAGAATGCTTAAGCTCTCTTATATGTCACACAGATAGAATACATAGGTAGAATGTATATTCTAACTATGTATACACGGGAACTGGACAACTACAACGCGAGAAATGTGGACCTGACCAGGCCAACTCCCAAACTAAAGTCTACGTTAGGCGCAAATCCCAATCAGGATCCAATGCAACCAACGAGAAAACGAGAGTAGCGGGGCAAAACGGGTCCACATCGTCTTCAACTGAAAGCTTTGTTTGCCCCCGAAGACAACAATTAACAAATAGCTTAATTTAAATAAATAAATATTTAAATAGATATCTCATATCTTTTGTCTCCCATCTCCAGAACAAATATTCGGGGCGATCTGGCAAACCTAAGTCAGCGATGGCCTTCTGTCATAGGCTCAAAAACGGTTCATGCCGAATATATAGGGGGAACTACACCTGAAATCAAACATATAAGTTCACTTCTGCGTTTGCTGGTGTGTATTTACTCATATATATATATATATATATATATATATATATATATATATATATATATAATATAAATAGCAGCAAGTGAAGTTTGTTTAATAACGTTTCGGTACGTACCTCGCGTTCTTCCTCCCATTCATTAGTTTGGAATTCGATCAACTCCTCGAGTATCGTCGGGAAATGCTCAATATAGGTCGCGATTTTAGAATCACTCAATCGGCCACCTTCAAGGCTTGACCCCTCCTCTCGCCTCGTTTTCCGCTGCTGGGATCTTGTCGTCCGTTTTTTCGGAGCTCTTTTGAGAACGCGTTGGCGATTCTCAGCTTTAGCATTCGAAGGCGGTGGCCGCCTTGTGCGGCGGTTCTTTGCCATCGTCATTGACCTGGAAATTTTCAACTCGTACTTGTGGTGGATTGATGGTGATTTACGGTATCAACCAATAAATATCCTTTCTCAGCCGAAGATCAGATGAGCCGTTTGTTCGAGTGTGGCCTAAACTGTATACGCTTTTGTGAATGTCCAGCTGGACAGCTCACCAAAACGCGCCACCAGCTCCTTTAAGATCAAATATTCGCCGGAAGGTTTCTGCTCCGTTCTCTCTCGCCGAAAACGGCAGAATTCGGCAGCGCCAATAGCAAAGCTAAGTTTCGCCAACAATTGCTGGATGCAGCATAGCCGCGAGTAGCACTAAACGCATTTGAGCTCAAACAACGAACATCTCGTCAAGATGTGATGAGCTTCAGTCCACAGATGATCGCTGGTTATGCAGAAATTAATTTTACTGAGCTCTCCCTTAAGGAATTTGGTAGAAATGAAACGATTATTGGTTATTATTAGCGCGTAACGATAACGATGCAGTCTAAAATGTTGTTCAACCGACGACTGTTGGCCTCCGTCTCGTCTCACTGAAGCAAACGCCGAACTGATTTTCAGCCATATTCGACAGTACTACACACATGATGCAATCGATGCCATCTTTAGTCCATCCGAATTTCATGCCCTCTCTAGGGTTAAGACATAAGTGGAAAAACGAGTCTCAATACGAACGATCATAAGGAACACTTCTTGCCTCGTAATTGTCTTTCTAAAATAGGACACATTGCACAAGTTGTTCAAACGTAATCAAATATTAAGACGATCTGTCGTCGGTCAACAAAAATTGCAATACAAATACGAGATGTGCGTGACCAACGGCTCAAGCCTTTCCTATCCCGTCATTCAATCGGACGTACCGATTATCGCCGTCGGTTGGCCTTAATCTTCACATATATAGTCATTCAAGCCGACATATGAGGTGTACACTGAACTCCCAAATGAAATAGCTAGATATATTGACTAATCTACTAATTTCGCCCCTATACCCAGATCAGATTATCGATTTGCACGTCAGAATAACTTCAGACATCCACCAGAGTTTCCTCTGGCTTCATCTTGACTAGGCATAGGTCACCATCTTTCGGGTCTCAAACATCACGCTTGTAGTCTACAAGTGCCAGAAAGCACGAGTAGCTTATCGCTTAATCATGGAACAACCACAAATAACAATACGTTTGCATTTCACTTCGCCTTCGGGTGTCAAAACCCAAGGCTGAGTCTCTGGCTGTAAAAAGCCAGAGAACGCAGGTTCGGGTCCCGTTACATGACATATAAGAGAACTTAAGCATTGCGTTACCCTCATGGTACTTACTCGACTCGGCAGCCCGGTTAAACTTCGTACGAGCAAGTCGTTCTTCAGGTTCACCATGCAATTTAGTTTGTCCAGCGTACACATCACCTACCTAGAGTGGTTCTACGTAAATGATGTTTGGAATGGAAATTTCCTGTCGTTTTGAGGAAAAAACCCAGCCAAGGACCATCCCGATGAGTACCTCATCGACATTCGGCTGCTTTTTATGCCACCGGAGTTGGTGTTCACCGCTCTCAATATCAAAATGCTTGAGAATATGTCTAAAAGTAGATCGACCTATCAAATCCGTGCCATCCGTAGCAATGACGGAATGGGTGGCACTTATGAGCCGATGCTGCTCACTGGTCGCTAGTGCGAGCGTGCGGGTGCGGTATAAAAAGAACGAGACGAAAAGACCTTACAGTACCTAGGTCCGGAGAGGAACCGGATAGCACTTTCGAACGAGAGAGCCCTAAAGAGGAATATCTTCATTTTGACCTTCCCTGTTGTCCGCGTGTGGTGGGATCCTTTCCTGAACTACATGGCGTCTTCCCTCCCTTGAGTCCTTCAATGATTGGTCCTTGGGATTGAAGTTGGACGCAATCGCCTCGTGCGTTCAAGCGTGGACACTCGCTCCTCAGCATGATGACAGCGGCGGAGATCAAGTTCAACAGCAGACGTGTGCAGCGCTGCCGCTACCGGGCTAATCGGCGCTCTCTAACTACGGCGACGGCGAGGAGCCTATACTATAAAGCACCGCCCGTACTAGTCGGCATCATTCATAGAACGAAGAAAAGCCTAGAAAAGTCTCGAGAATGTCCGGCTTGCAATAGTTCACGCATCAGTTACTTCCAGAAAAGACGAGATCCGAGCCGCCTGCTTAGGCCTGTAGGAGTGTTACCGATCAAGCTGACGTTGGCGCCTGCAACGTTGAAGGTTGAAAAGGATCAGACGCCGAACTGCCCCAAGTGCTCTGTCCCTATGACGGGCAATACGTGGGCAGGAAGCTCTGCGCTGCAATGACTAGGCGCTCGACAAGCGGTATTTGCTAGCCCAGGAAGCTCAGACCAGGTGGCAAACCTAGCGGGGCAGCTGAAAAACACGACGTTGAGCTTGGCAAGGGGTGGACGAGCCGGTAGTCTTGAATTGAGCTGCCATCTTGTCTGGCCACAGGAGTCGTTTCAATTGGAGTGGATCAGGATGCGACATCATTTTCTAAATCCTCTTGGAATGGCTATCGAAACTGTACTATAATATATTTCGACGCAGGCAGTCAGCGGGTGATTCCCATTCAGCCCATACTGTAACGCCGAATACATTTTTTCAAGTTAAGTACCTACTATTTGCCAATATATAATAATTATCTATTTAATATCTAAGTTCACACCTCGCAATGGATTTTTGATCGATACACCTTCGAATGACTGTAAGCACGACTGGATAACTATTTCTTCAATGATATCAGGTGTTGATAGACAAAATAAAAAATTCACGAGAACGTTTCCTGCAACAAATAAATGTAAAAAAATAAATATAGCTAAGGATATCAATGTTAAATTTTCGGAGACATTGACATTCAGAGAAGATGCTGAATCTATTTCTCATCGGAGTTCGTTATTGTGCCGTTGGATCATGAGGGCTGTTAGTTGAGGTCGCCCTCCGCGGACAAATTAAAAATATATAAACCACATGTTGTCCCGTCTATATGCATAGGTAAATGGCAATCCAATACCATCGTGTCACAGTAAACTAGTCGAAAAAATGAAACACAAGCTGCTCCGAAGGGTCTAATACCGTTGTCGCCTAAATCGCTACATAATCACGCTGCCTCCAAAACCTTTATAACGACATGTACCTATAGAATCGTTATAACAATAATAAAGGAATTATTTCATGTTGCAAACAAATAAGGAAAGAAAGAAATCCAAGTGCTTCTCCCAAAAGGCTGTTTGGCCTGTTGTGCCTGTCTTGTTAAAAGCCTCGTATCATATTGCACAATTTCGATCGTAGTTTAAAGGACCGATCACGGTGCAAGCAAGTATTTCACAGTGTCACAAAATAGAACAGAGTAGTAGACAAGAAGTTATACCATACTGAATCACCAAGCCGAGCATGTTTTCTAATTGGACACATCCTATTCAGATGGAAAAGGAAGCCTGACCTGTGCCCTTCTCTATTTTTTTATCGTAGTTGACCCTCAGCTCACTTTTCGTGCCAGGCCTCGCTAACACTGCGTAGCATTGCTCAAGGACCTATCATGTCGTTCTTTCTAGGCTTATCAAGACGTCAATACACGCAAGCCGAATAGATATAAAATCATCGGCTCTCGTATTAGATCCATTCCTTTGTTAAGGAGCGACGGCAATAATCATACTAGTTCTCCATACACATGTACTATCCAAAATTATTGTTCGTTTCGACCTTTGTGGCCACTTCTAAAATCTATCCACGGCACCGTTGTCCAGTCAGAGAGTCGTAGTGTCTCGCCTCTGTGGCTAGACTCCCAATGGCGGTACCTCTCGTCCTCTCGTCAGAGAGAGCCATTTTCTCCTCCGCGCTGTTTAGCTTTGGGAGTACCAATGTCTATCTGAGACTGAGCCGTCTCTCGTTCCGCTCGTTCGGTTGAGCCGTTCTCCCCACGTCTTGTTTACATGTCTGATTCCCGTGTCCATGCTGGCCTCTATTCCCTTCTTGTACCGCCTTTGTCGGAGCCGGCTTTAGTTAAACTTGGAAGCCTTTACCCGTAACAAGAGCTCTGGAAACAATGGCGAGAGAGCACCAAAGGACGCACGTCCATCCGCCTCTCTGCTTTACTCTCCAGAACCCCCCCCGGCCCCCGAACGTGGTGGATTCATGCCCGGATGCGCGTTCACATACTCGCGAACTGGCAGGAGCATAGCCGCCCGGCGAGCGACCCCAGCCCTGACCTTTCGTTGGACAATTGTAACGATGGACAGCGGGTGTTATGCACGGGATGCCTTTAAGTTTCGCCCTGCGGGTGGCGTTCCACCCACACAGCAGGCAGGAGGGCAGCACAAAGGGCAACAGAGAAGAGTAAATAAACACAGTTAACCGAACTGAAAGCGCCTGCTAGCAATGCGATTCTAGCCGTCGAGTCTCGTAGCTCCGTCCAAACTTCGTAACCCCGCTCTCAACCTTCAATTTCGGTTCGGACCAAACGCTTGCATGTTCCCTGTGCTACGCTACTGAAGGCTTCGTGCTTTTACTGTATCATTACGCGTAGCGTTTCATGCAACTGATGTGGACCTGGCTTCATTCTAATGATCGCAATGTTAATGAGATGTTAATCTGAACGTATAGGCATCGTTGGTCTTCGATACCTTACCGGTGCTTAGCTTGACTCTGTAACTTTTAAGCTGGAGGTTCGTTACATTCGAAAGACGTACGATGTCAACTAGAATAGATGTGAGCAAGATTGTAATAATTGCAATTTTAAGGCTCGTTGTTTGCAAGAGTCATATTTAAGCTTGCCCATATGGTCGTGGGGTCAAACAAATATGGATGTTTCGACAGATGTTTTCAAACTTGACTCAGCAGACACACGTGGATACAAAGGGTCAATGCGAAATCAAGTTTCGTCAACGTGTCGAGACAGTTGTTGTTCAGACAATTAACCGGGCTCGACAACTGTGCATTCGAAATGCTCCTAGCATTTCGAATAGTCGTTGATGGATGACATGCCATGGAATCATAAAGGTATCATTTTGTGAGCAAATCGTAAAGGTATCAATTTCTTCGTGTATTAGCCTGTTTTCTTTTCCGTTGACAAAAGAAAGAAAGGTAAACGATCATACGTCGTAGACTATTATCATCAGAGGGAGATTATTTTATTGTTACTTATTTAAGCGTGCAAGCACTTTTTCCGGAGCAGCTCAGCATACTGCGCCATTTTGATTTCTTGGCGGGGTTCGAAGAATGTTAGTCACAGTCGGCATATCTACTAGAAAGCCACTCCATAAGAATACGCTATTTTAATGGCCGGCTTGTCTGAGTACGATCCGTGACTCGGAGCCCCCTATCATGTAGGCACAGAGGGCAGTCCAGGTGTTACGATGGATCGCATCCAAATCATATTCTCTGTCGAAAGCGTTCACTCGAGGGCTCCAGAAGCTGGCCCCACGCTGCCGGCTGGGCTTGTCGCAAAGCTTCCTAAAGATACGAAAAGGATTCCACCATTTTGGGGCTTCAGTCAACCAATAATCAGATGGTATATGGGAGAGAACCTGTGCTCCTTCTCGCACCGAGCCGATAAAAGCAGCGAGTTGAGAGCAGCGGTATGTACCCTTTTCTCTTAGAGGGCGCTAGCAGCAGCTTCATGAGCTCGGAAGTGTCAGCGGGGTTCGAAGCAATCGTTGATGCCTCATCACTGGCGTGTCAACACGGTCGCGATGTCTGAGCGCGAAAGTGAAAGGAAGCTGACGGCGAAGTCCACGACCAAGTACTGGCGAGACGATTTTCAGATGCCCGTCCATCGTATCTACGGCCTGCTCTGCAGAAACGACTACGCCAAGCGGATGGGAGTGGATCCCCCATGTAACTGGCTTCTGTCTTGGGGCACCACGCCTCTGCGGACTTCAAGATTGCTGGCAATGCCGCTCGCTGTAACAGCAGCACAGGATACTCCCGCGCCCGTTTCAAGTGGCTAATCCTAACGACGCAAACTCCAAGGACTCCAAATCGCTAACTCACTAGTCTGGCTATAGTATGTGCCGGAGTTTCGGTCATCATCCAAGCGAGTGTCCAGTCCCAAGATAGCCGGCGAGGCCTACGCCTTGAACACTGCATCTGAAAACGACCGTTTTCAGTGCCACCATATTCGATCAGGGCGAATTCCACAAGCATTCTGTTTGCAGCTGATATCGATACAGTTCTAATAAGGTGAGATAATTAGATTGAACATTCTCAAGGCCAAACTTGCTTTATTCAGCATATGTGATTTTCGTTAGAACAAATTGTTTAGTTGAGTATCACGCGTAATCTATCCTATGATGTGTGTTAGCTGCGGACTAGAGCGCACCATGGCTAAACCTTATCTAGAAACAGTTCAGTAAATACCGAGTCCATCAGGTAATATGTATAAAATACTAAGGGAGAGCAGAGCGCTATGATGGATCGGTATTCACCTGGTCTTCACGATCTGATCTGGAAATCTACCTATGTAATCGGTGGTTCTAGTCAAGACAGTGATTCGCAATTTCTCAACGCTAGCTGACGCCTTGGCTGAAAACGATGTAGAATATTTGAAAATACAATTTCCTAATGTGAAACCCTAATGCCGTTCGAGCGGCTATTCTGCCGGTACATGTTACGCCCACAACGACAGATGTAATCATATCGTGATCATAACGTTCAAACTTCGTCGAGTTTGAACAGAATACAAATCGTTTCCTATTCAAGCTCGATGAAGTTCGAATGTTTCTTCCCCCGTATAACATGCGTGCATACAACATAGTTGAGTAATTACACCACTCTATCCACCTGAAGGTGAGACATCTGGGAGCCCAAAGGTGCAAACATCGGTTTGCATTAGTTGTTGTTTAATTATCTAATCTTGTTGAACTTTCTGTGCAATCATACTGTGTCGCAAAGCACTTGCTGAGATTTAACTTAAGCTTACGTCGAAGGTGCCATAAAACCGTGGGAGCAGATAGCACAAATGATTTGAGTGGTCATGCGCAATGCGTCGCTGTCGTTGAATGCTGTATAAACATCGCGCCTGACGTTGTCCAGCTCCTGAAATCGTTCGAGTTGCGTCGTGGATAAGCGACTATTTTCGTTAGGGTCAATCCGGAGTGGTTTCGTGTCAGAACAGTGGCTAAATAACATTCATTTGCAAAGTTTGCTGTGAGAAAATGATCTGTTCAAATAATTCCTAATCGGAAATGTGTCGCTTAATTCTAGGCAATGTAGAACATTAGTGATTTTTTAATTTTTTTTTCAATTTTTAAATGTACTTTCTGTAGACTCCAAACAAATATTCTACGAGCAAGATCTCTCTGTTGTTTATGAGGGTCCAGGATTTAATAAGCTACGTTGGATGGTATTCGACTTGTTTGAGATCTGCCTGCTGTAGTCATAAACTGGGTCTGGATGCTCAAACAAAGGAATCGCCATAGGAAAAAATGGAACTCCCTTTACAAATGGGCAACATCAAGTCAGCTACGGTGATGTATGTGTAAAATTCAAAAATAACTTCTACCATTTCTACTCCTGTTAGACAATCGGCAGCCATTGCTAGCTTCGTTCGTAGCATTCCTGTGATCAGACACCTGTTGTTTGCTTGTGGCTTGCTACTGTATGTACACATCCCAGTGGCACCAAAATTTGAACAACCGGTAACCAGTAACGAGAAATAAAACGCGACTAAACTACAGCCTGATCTCATGAATGTAACGGTAAATGATTATTGGTTTATTAAAGGAGCTGTATGTAGTACGCATGTATGTACTTCTTTCTAGAGGTTACAACATTATGCGGGTCCTTTTACCTGGCATGGCCCTCCAAAACTCATACTCTATCACTGCGCATGCAGTGGTAGAGCGCGAGAACTTCGGTTGAGTCCTTCGGCAGTTCAACGGCAAGAAACGTTCAATAAACCGTCAGATGATCTAGTGGTGAGCGTCGTTGATTACTAGACATGAGGGACATACGGCTTAGGCTCATATCCGCCAGGCACGGAGAATCTTTTGATTTATTGATCATCTATATTTATCTATGGAATCGTGCTAAATACGACATGTTTTAAAAAGAAAAGGTGGCCCCGACATGTCCTTGTAGTAGTTCCTAAACGCATAAGAGACTAGATGAAAGAGTTTCACTTGCAGGCGATCCATAGCACCTGCGACTGTCCAGATTTTAGGTCTATAGACCTTATGAGTTAGAGATGGTAAATGTGCAAAAACTAAACTGTTTTTTTCGAGCTGACCCTCAGCTGTTCCCCTATGTGACAGGCCTCAGCTCTTAACCTTTTAGGTATTACTATGAGAACCTGTCGGGGCCACCTTTGCTTATTCTCTTCCTTACTCGTACCTGGCAAGAATCTATGGATGCAAAAACTGAATGTGCAAAAACTAGCCGTGACAATAACCTATGGATATAGCCTAATGCTCGTTCAAAACTGTGCAAATTTCTCACGGACTTGGTCCAAACCCTGAACAGCTAGGGTTCTCTAGTAAAATAAATTGGTCTATTGTTGCGGGCGTGCAGTGGTTCATAAGCATGACTTCCACACAATGCAATTGAGTTATGTACAATATTATATATCACAAACTCTATAATCGAGTCTAGATTCAATCTACAAATAGCTTAATCTGAATTTTTAGGTTAGTAGTCTATACACATTTATTCAAACATACAATAATTAGGAATCTGAATTTTTTGGACCTAATCCACTCGACAGCAAAGTGTCTGAGTGTCATCGTTGACGAGGAGAACGATGCGCGGCCACCACGAATGACGATGTCAGTGAATGAGGGGTCCGTTTGCATATTATGACTCACCCTCGGCTGGTGTCGGCTGCAATCATCCCCATCCTATATATAGACCACCGCCAATCTTTCGTTAAGAGCACGTCAACTCACAGAGTGGCCCCTGGCGATCAGCCTTTGGGTCTGGGCAGGGTTGACACCGATGGGTGGTCAATCGGTGTGAGGTCGAAAGCAGCTTGTGTGTTGAATTGGATGGGGGGACCGGGTCGACAAGTTGTCAGCTGCCGTGGATTTGACCAAATCGCCTAGGGAGTATTGTGCCTCTGAGGTGGTGTAGAGTTCGTGTGTGTGTGTGCGGGTATTATCCGAGCTTATCCGGAATTATCTACACCACAGAACAGGCCGACCGTAGTCGATCGTCGACCTTCCGGCCACATTGGTTTAGATATATTGGAAGCTGTCGAGAGCACGGTTCGACGGGCTGACAATTCGCGGCAAACACAATGGCCGGCCAAGCGATACGAATGTATCGCGGTACACTGTTTGTTTGATGGTGTCCATCAAATCCGACTCACTCCATATCAACGAACTGATCGGGGAATATGATATCGCCACCTCTCAGCTCGTTGAATTGCTCGCGCCTTACGAATAATAATAGCCCAAGCGATCAGCTCAGATAGACTACTCAAACTGATATAGATAAACCATCTAGTTCAACTACTAAAAAGCTGAATACGAGAAAACATTAGGAATTCAATATTATTTAGTTTAGGTAGACTGTAAACCGTATCATTTATTACACACTCATTTCACAATGCACAATACTATATATATATATATATGGGCCGTTTTGCAAAGTAGAAACCCTTCTCTTTCGAAACATGACCATCCTACAATATTGCCACAATCTCAAAGCTGCCTATATATAAGGGCTGTTGAAGAAAACACATTATCCACGTGGTCCTGGTCGGTCGCACTATTTGCTAGACAAACAGTCATACTCCCCCTCGCTTCGGTCGTTTACGAGATATTGTGTTTTTCTCACCCATATTTCATGACCTACCTATATAAATGTATTACGGCTATAGCTCGATAGTGTCAGAGGCCACACCGCGCACAGCTGCACAAAGTTATGGTAGATTTCTGTGCGGTTCCAGCCCCTCCCCCCCTTAATTCCCTAGCGCTCCCGTGTGAATAGACATACGCATAGGCGGCACACGTCATAGGTGAAGTGCGATTTTGCTAGATAGCGTTCCACCCGTCGCGCTCTGGCCACTAGAAATGGCAGTGCCCCCAGTACTTCCATGCTTTGTCGTTGAACACTCAACCCTCTTCTTCGCGGTGGCGGTACCAGCAGCAGCAGCAGCGAAGCATTTATGTATGACTGTCTGTCTGAGCGCCGTCGTGTCTCCAGCCTAACCCGCTGTCGAGAAATGGGAGAAGCGGCTTGTGCCGGCTATTTAAGCAGAACTGTGAATGGCGTCATAAAAATGTCGGAAATTGCCTTCCTATTCCGGCTCTGTACCTCGTTGTCGGGGCGGGGCAGGGGGGCGAGACCTCTGCAGACACCGAGACTGTCGTGGGCCGCGCTCGCGCTTTGCGCGTAATTGGCTGGCTCCTTTAGGCTAGGCCAGCAAGGGCACGGCACGGGCGTATTTGTTATGTGAATGGTTCGGTGTAAAATGGAGGTGGCGGGGCCGGATGGCTGGTAGCCGGGGATAGATGGAGTAGGGCTACTTCTACAATAATTACATGAATGTGAACAGACACACACACACACACAGAACGTTTAAGCGATGAAAGCGACTACGACGATTCGGCGCAACCGCCCCGCCCACATTCAAGGTGACTATTATTGTTATTAGTTCAAAAAATTTTGAGCCGAAAATCATCTACAATGTCACATACATGGATCGTGTACGGAACTATCGTTAGATTTACTACTATATTTGAAAACAGTAATAGGAACGTCTTGATGAAATCGGATGTGATCCATGTAACGTTCGCATTGAGTGCATGCTCAGGTCACCCCAAAGACGGCCCCGAAGTCAGCCCTCCCTCAATTTATCTGCTCGGATGACCTTCTTTTTATTCTGGCGGGGTGCGCCTGGTCGATTGTGCGTCCTTCGAGCAACGCTCTCTTTCTAGCGGTCCGTGTTCCTTTCCATGCCAGGATGGTGTCTTATGACCCGGCGGGAATTTGCAGGACCGTTCCTTGCTCCTGGATTTTGGGTCACAGGTCCGAGCTGTTCATGCCTGGACGACGCCGTGATCGTGGCGTTTCACGTCCGACCAATTTCTGACAGGAAGGTCCTGACCATTGCTACGTCGCTACTATGGCCATGCAGTAACAGCAGCCATAGAGCGATCACTTCACTTGTCGGAATAATGCATAATGCATAATGCGGCTGGATTACACTGGTTAGCTCACGAGGTGGCCACGCGATTAGCATCGAAAGGAGGCCACGCTATTAAAGCGGAGCGTTGCAGGCAAAGGAGAGGCGTCCAGGCGTGACCGTCGATCGGCATTCTCACGCAGATGAATCAGTCTGCCAGGGCAACAAAAATGCATTTGGACACACATAGTAGCAGCAGCAGCAGCAACAGGAAGAGCTTGGTGCAGCCTGTTGGATCACAAAAGATAGTCATGTTTACGGATTAGTGAACAATTATGTGCAACAGGAGATGGTGTGGAGGGGGATGAGTAAATAAGCCCCGGCGCTAATTTCAAGTGGCGTTCGGCAAATATCGTTAGGGCTGTGAGTCGAGATTGGATACATAGCTATTCAGGAGTTCAGCACTTCGTTGGGACTAACGATCTGATAGAACTACCAATGTGACGGCCGAAATACCGCGGATATATATATATATATATATAGAAAACATTCACGTATACAACCCCTCTTTGCCTTCAGCTCCATTCATTCAATGACTTCTATATTTACACGATAGTATCGGCGTGTATATCATAACGCATCACAAGCTATAGGAGCTTCAATTGGTAGAAAATTCCAAATATCTTGCCTAATTAGCGTAGCTAGTGCCCTACGTGGTCATTACATTCAAAGACAATCCATCTGCAATCCATGGCACATTGATAAATGTGTTCACAGGAAGAACTTCCGCTGCAGGAGATTTTGTCCAGTACATGTGAGCAGCAAGTCACTGAACCGGGACGCCGCCCACCATGAGTCCCGCATTAGTGTTACCACCAGTACACCGATCTGGGTCAGGTTATCACTTGTTAGAGAGTGATCCTTCTTGTTTTGTCCTCACCGGCTGCGACGAATGACGAAGTTTGTCGCCGTTTACGTTTGTTTGCACTACCCGACCGATGGCCCTGGTCTGGGTATCCGCATTCGACGTACGCTGTGGGGCCGCTCAACGGCCGAGAGACACACAAAAAAAAAAGAGGTACGAGACCCATTGCATCAGCTGTCAAGCGGCTTCCTCTCCCTGGAGGGCACATCCAGAGCTGATTACCTCGCATGCAAATGAGGTCGTTTCGGGAAATTATTTCTCAAAGCGTTTTTGGCTGTGGCTCGCAGCGAGTCAGTCGAGGTTTGCGTCAAGACAACGCGGGACAGGACGGGAGGACAAGAGCGAACGGCAAGAGTATACAGACTGAGGGGATTCGAAAGGCTTTGCTTTTTTGCTCTATGTTCATTTGTTCTCGCGTGTCGTCCAGTCGTTTCAAGCACCTCTAGCAAGGGCGGCCACGCAAGGGTTACGAATTTAGTTAGTGAAGACGATTCGTGACTGTTCGATAACAAAAATCCTTGGCCTCTCCCCCGGCCAAGGACCGACTCAGCTGTTTGGAGTTTGAAATCTAGGAAAGTCGCTCTGGCAACTCAACGCGGGAAAAAAACCGTCCCGCCATGGTTGGGGTAGACTATGCTTGTAACTTGAGCATTTTTGAGCGCAGGGTGTGTGTCCTCTCGTTAGAGGCAGCGCCACAAAATCACCATGTGTGTTTTGGGAGAACTGGTTGGTGTTAGTCGAAGAAACAGTCGGCGAGTACTTGTTGGTCTCTGTGCGAGACTTCGATGTACAAGGGAATGAGTATTAGAATTGTGTGCTTTAGGATAATTAGTCATCTAAAGCGTCGGACCTAGTGGATGCGACTCAAAATATAATTTAATTGTAAATAGCAAATTAAACTGTAGTTAAATAGACGGAATGAGGTTGAGCAGAACAGACCGTGGGGGCTCTTGCTGTCATAGATATTCTTGCGTAATTCCCCAACGATAAAGGTATCCTTAATGAAATTCCCCTGTTGTTGTGAGCACAGACTGATCGCTCAGACGCCTCAGAACTAAGCTAATTTAATGCAATCGAGTTCAGAAGCCGCGACAGTCCACCGCAAATGGCGAGCGATACGAACCAATCACTTTCTTTACATCAGCGACTCTAAAGGTTGTCTAGCAAGCATTTATTGAAGCAAACCGAATAACTGTTGAAAGAATTCACCAAACATTAATTTTAGTATAAGTGTGCGTGTAATGAAGATATGTTTTACTAAGTGACAGCAACCCAACGGAGCAGGCAGCCTGCATCCGGTATCTATCCACCGAAGGTGTTCTCGAATGATAAAAAGTCGCAACAATATGACGGGGACCCTGCGAACGAAGCCCACATAAAATCCATATAAACTCAGCGACCGAACTTGCTCAATGTAGTGTTCAACAACGTGTGCAGATAACAGTTCGCACCAAAACAGGTGCAGACCTTCGATAGCGAGGTCGTATGGCGGAGTTTATAACAAGCGTTGGCGTTAGGTCTCTGAGTCGCACAACCAACGCCGCGGTTAGATATTTTACATCAAAGCCACTACAGACCTCTAGCTGGTTTCATCTCTTGAGACATTGTAAGTCCAGAGCGTTTATACCTACTGACGAAGCCTTCAGTGTTCGTGTATGGGAAAAGATATGTTCTATCTAGTCGGCCTGGAGCATTGATGACGTTAGCTGGAGGAACCACCTTGCACTGGACAGGCAAGTCAGGTTCTCCTGTTTCGATCAAACTTTCGCTATATATTTTTTCACTTTAGCAAAATCGCATCAGGGCTAAGTCCACGCTGGCCTTCAGCCGATGAGTCGACGTTCCACTGGTCACAGTTGCTCTCATAGCTTCGTCAATTTTCGAATGTCTTCGAGGGAAGTGTCGCGTACCTATACCACCTATACTATACGTATAGAAACCTTGTCCCTACTCATTCTCTCTGCGGCCCTCCCACGTCTTATACAATATAAATTACTATAACAATACTCGCAGGTTCGAGTCCCGTGTCGTGACATATAAGAGAACTTAAGCAGTGTAAAAACTGCAGTTTCTTTAATAAACAAATAAAGCTTTACCTTACCTTTATATGCATGACGAAGAGAATACTATCATTTCGTAACGAATGCTCCATGGTTCCACATTCGCGTTAAATACCAATCTCGAGTATGACCCTCGCGCCAAAATCATGCGGCTGATGTTAATAATAACAATAATTATTAACGATAATGACGTTCTGTGAACTTTTCTTTGAAGGGGCGGGGACGGGGGGAGACGAACGGCCACTTCGTGAATACCGCCACTAAAACGGTGTCTGTCATCGTGTTCGCACCCTTCACCTGTTGTTACAATCCTTACGGCACGACACGGTCAAAATAGAAAAAAAGGAGATTTAACCGTTAGCCTGCGTCCCTTCATGATCATCGCACCGCGCGCACGATATGGCGTGACGAACGGCCCTTCGTCTTGCTTGAAAAAATATCGAAAAATGAGCGGGCGCAGCCTTCTGCGAACGAAGCATCCCCTGAATTGGAACTCGCAAACCGCGCGGCTGACGGCGACGATGGCTCCACGAAGAGTACGTCTGGTGATGGGAGACAATGCAGTTGCGAGACATGTAGAAAATCGAGCAGACCCCTCGAAAGACCCCTCGCTGAAGAATAGCGGCGAAATTGTGAAATTCTGCTATTGGTCATAATAGGTTGACGAATTATAGGCTGTTTACCATCGTTCGTTGTTCGAAAACGTCTTATGGGAACGGAAGTCACAAATCTAGACGGTGTGGTCTAGACGAATGATGCATGTAGTCGGTTGCCTACTGACGTGTCAGGGAGGTACGGTGGAACAGCGGTGTTTTGCTGTGACACACCGGAATAAAGGAGCCCACCTATGGAATACATATGTGTACGTTAATAACAGAACAGCTGGCACGAAACAGCAGACAATTATTTAGCATGCTGGTTAAAAATGGTGGCTATTACTGACAACGGCAACTCCGAATGGTGGAACTCCTTGGGACAGGTAAGTTTTTACTTTCGACCGAGCTGCACTATAGCTGTGAATAAGCGCAATAAGAAATTCCTATTTTGTCACGGTTTAGCATGTTCCAGAGTTACGTTTTCATAAAACCAGCATTATATATGTAGAATATATATATATATATACTATGGGCAAAAAGTGGCACTTTTCATTGCGGCTATGCGCTACAGTGGATTTTAGAGCGTAGATTAAATTATGGGTAATTTGATAAAAATACAAAGTGTTCACAACCTCACGCAACGCTATGGAAGATTGAGCAAAGTTTGACGAAATCGAAGGTAACTTGCCGTCCTTATTGTCTTATTTTTTATTTTTCTAAATATGCATTTGGATAATAAGGTTACTCTCACAACAAAAACGAACAGGAATAGTGGCACGATTCTTCCCAGAGGCTTCAAACTTCGTGTAAATCTTAAAACGCTGGCGGAATTTTCACCGAAGTTTGCCGACCGATTCTCTCGTTTATTTTTGAATACTTGTTTGTTTATCTCAATGTTCTTATAGAAAAAGAAAACATGTCTACAAGGTTGCGCAACGTTCGCAACACCCTTTATTCACTGTGTTTCTACCGTGTTTTCACTGTTATTTTCAAAAACAACTGCGGCGCCATATTTCCACAGTATATAATGGAGATGAAACGATATCGCTGACAAATGTATCACGACATTTTTAATGACATCCTGTTGATCAACGCTAAACCTAAGAAGAGCGCTTCAAATGACCATTGAGTACTAATAATTCGTAACGCCTGTCCAGTCATGATCTTCGCTGGGGACATCCCACGACTCAAGTTCGTCGCATTGAAACGTGCGTTACACGATCATCCAAACAGAGTAATTAACACACCGTCCTTTCCTACTGGCTCCTGTCAGTGCATGAGCTTTTTTCGTGTTTTTTTTCCCCGGAAAAATTCACTCTCTTTCTCTCTCTCTCTCTCTCTCTGCGCACTCCCGCTCTGCAAATGCTACTTGCTTCAGATGCATATATTAGTTTCCCACCGGTAACTCGCGCCGGCCATTTTATATGGTAAGTAAATAGCGGAGTAGTTCTGCCTTTCTCAAATATACATTTCGTTTCGTACCCGTCGAGAGCGAGTTTACAACACCACGTTTCTTCATTTTGGCGATGTTTTGTGCGGCACAGCTCTCGTCCGTCGTCCGTCTCTCGGTCTCGACCGCTCTTCTCTCGTGTGCGCCTTGTGCGGGAAACTCGAGAGGGCGGCTCTGCTTTCAAGTTGAAGGGCCTTCCTGGTCGCCCGCAACCGGGCCCAGACCCCGCGTTGCGTCCGTGGAACACAGAATTGAGCGAGGTACAGCGCAGAGCTCACGAGCGCAGCTCTTGCAGCGGGAACCGCGACGCGTTCTGCAAGTGACTACGGCCGGCGATGTCGTTGACGAGTGCAGACAGCCCTTTCTGCTGTTACTGTCCCTGCCGACGAAAGCTTTCGTTTTTCCTGACAGCTTTTGGATTGGAGTTTCCTCGCTTTTCATTCCGGAGCAGGGTGTCTGTCTGCGCCGGGATTCGTATGAACGGGAAGGGAACGGGGCCTCACGAGCAGATAGATACACAAGGAGAATTTGTTGTACGTAAACATAAGTAGACCTCTGGCCAACTCACTTCATCCGGCCGTGTCGACCGATTAGGAGCATTTGTAGTGAAGCTGAGACGGCTGTGTCTCGGTTGACGTATTATATATGTGCTTATGGCCATATGCTTGTCTGCGCGTGATAAAAATCTGTATCTAAGATGGTAGCCCACTGGGCCTTTTTTTCGTTCTGCGGATAGGTTTCTATGCGAAATCGTAATGTGGCATGTGACCGTGATCACAGCATCGTCCAGTGGCGATTTTCGATGGATCTTGGCCTGGTGTAGTGAGAAAACCTATTCAACATAGACGCAGATCCCAGAGAAGTGTCTGGTGAGAGCGAACATTCGGATAGAGAACGGAGACATCTTGAAGTGGATTGCTGGAAGTCGTAAGTTGTGGTTCCATCTGCGGGATTCAGCTAGGAAAAATCAGCGAAAGATTTTGTACTTTTTCCCCATAGCTAGCCCTGCGCTGTCTTTCCATCCCCAATCTCGGTACCGCTGTGTACCACTGTTTCAAGGACCTATCATGTCGGTCTTGTTGTCAAAACAACAATTCTCGAAGGTTGGTGGTTCGGTCTCGTCCCTAGTCGGGTAACTCAGTCGGTTGGTCTTCAGAGAAGATCGGGTTCTAATCTATTCTTGCACACACACAAATTAGATCTTAACTAAGTAAAGACACCGGTATTTTTGGTGCTCGGCTGAATGTCAACGTGGAGCGTTGAAAGGTCTTGTACTGGCTCAGCAACGGTGCTTCTTTATTCAGGACTTTATATATGCTCCGTTACTCTCCGGGTAGGTGGTGAGGGCTAGTTCAACTAGACGTGCGGTCAGACTGTTGAACTTTGTTCATTGACCCCTTCAGTCTTTAATTCGGTAGCATCGTTATCTATTCTGCAGTGTGTTTCTATGTTGTATCTTTTCGTGTGACTTGTTTACAGTATTAGAAGAGCTGAGACGTCCGCCGTCTTCTTTTGTCTGTAATTATATGCGAACCGTCAGACTACATAGTTCGCTTATTCGTTCGTTCCGCTTCGCGTCTCTCCGTGGTGTCAGTGTCTGCACTGTTCACTTTTGTAGCTACTATTTTCTGGGTAACGTCATCGGTTTTGGCATGAAAGCTCACAGGGAGTTCATATTCAGGGAGTTCAACAGGTCTTAATGGACTTACCTGGGCTTTTCGACAAGCATTTCAATTAATTAGATTGCACTGCCATTAATAAACCAATCAAGTAAATTTTCCAGCCTGACCCACAGCCAACACTCAACGTCCACTGTCCAACTGCTTTCGGCATTGCCTCATGACACGGTCCCTTCCATTTGTATATGCAATAAAGCCTTTACCTTACCTTCCACCATATCCCAGCTAAACCGCTAAGTCTGGGGATCGAACCGGCGATCACAAATCGTCGTGCTGTTCCCGGCTTTCGTAGTAACCGCACTCAAAGAGATGCGCACCCAAGGCACGCCACCACACTGCAATGTGTTGTACTAAAACATACTTATTATCACCTTATTACATCACAGATACGTTACACAACTGTCTACTGTCAACTGATTTAAACTTAGACAGAATGACTGCTAAACTAAATATAGCTGTATGGGCATCTACGTGCAAGCGGCTAGTCCACCAAAACATCGGGAGTAAGAAAGGAGATCACTGATTAGTAAAGTTCATTTTGTGACGATTTACGATGCCTTTGCTCGTGCGTACGCACATTTAGCGTTCTCCGTTCGTAACGGGCCCAGTTCGACTCTGAGAGAAAGGCGTGGACCCAAAGAGGACATGGAATAGAGTACAGGAAAAAGTTGGGCAAAGGCTATCTTCCCTATCGACAATCGATTGTACCTAACTGACTGGAAGAGTTGCGAGACCCAGCATACACAAGCCTGGGACTGTGTACTGTTCGAACCCGGCTTGTGTGCGAGGGAGCTCCCCTCGGCTTCAGCTCAGTCAATTGCTGCTATCAGCACAACTAAAGAACTAACGGTTCGTAATAGGGGAGGATCGTATTCGGGGTCGTATTCGGCGGCCTGCCGTAGTTATGGGACGATGAGCTTTTAGTAAGGAGCGGGTCAGTCGAGCCCCAACCGCATGGCGCTATGTACCAGTGCATAGATAGCTGTATGCGCGACAAAGTTACCTGACTTCCATTAATAGCATAGTTTGCATTTTGGTAATGAATCTATCCCTCGCTGACGACTCAACGTAGCCGTTCCAATTTATATCGCAAAATATAGTATTGACACTACCTACAATATTTCCAGTGAGTCGCAGTTGGGTTACATTATTATTATTATTAACAATTATTTAGACACGCACCGCGTGATGGTGAATTAGATGAAAGAGGCATTGTAAAAAGCTTAAATTAATCAACTGTGATAAATTGTAATCAATGATTACTACTTCGAAAGGTGGAAAAGGCAAGCCAGATGTGTCATAACCCTGTCGCGTTTTGTATACTATAAAGGAATTAGGTCTGTGATTTCTTTAGTTTTCAAAAAAAGTTCAACTCAAGAGGTGATGTCGAAAAGGGGCTGTGCAATTATTTCTCCCAAAAAAAGGCACTTTTACAAAAAAGGCATTACCGACCTGGTGGAACGCTGGAGGAACGCTGGAGGAAGACCGTCGAAAACTGTGGGGACTATCTCAATTAATAGGAGAAGCGCGCAGGGAAACTTACCGACGATACAAGGTTGGTACAAAGAGGTAAAGAACTTTTTAATCAACCTAATATATATATATATGTATACATACGTCACGCTGGAGGAACCGGATGTGACCAGACTTTTCGGTGTAAGGCCTTGTGACAGCCGGTAGCGCTGTGCTAGACAGATCACTCCATGAGTAGATAAATGTTCAGAATATTTGATCTATTCTCGTGTATCGCCTAACATGGCACTGAAGACTGAGAGTCCACACCGGAGTGACAACGAATTACTTGCACTAGTGTGTGGGGTAGATCACGTCGTCGAGCCAAATATGACTGCAAAGAAATAACCGACGAACACTAAACACTCTCCACGAATAGTGGCTCTGATCAAAATAGTGAGCATCTCGATCATGGTAAGAAGCGATAGGATATTCACGAAGGTAAGATGACACAAGGAGGAGCGCACAAGAGGACTATATCTGAAAATATGTAAACCATGACAATTGTCGCTACCTTGGTCAGGTTTCTCAATAGAGACGGTACAGTACAGATCATTAGGCAGACTGGACTCTGCACTGGATCGACCTACCTTCGGTAGAGATTGGATAGTCTCAAGGTGGTGTCCGTGCGTTTAAAGAAAATGTCCTCCTCTACAAAAAAAAAGGATTTATATAGTGTTTACTCCACCATTGAAATCTTGCACAGTGTCTTCACAGTTCTTAAATGTCCAGTTATTATGGCAGACAACAGGCTAATCAGCAACAACAACAATGTAATTGCCGATCGTGTAGCGTTGAACAGTGATACGTATATAAACGTGCTCATGTATTCTATCCAGATGTTAGGCTATGACTGCATTGAGAGAGCCTTTGTCTCAGCAAGCGAACAACACCACCAAGTGAACATCGATTATCCTCAACAAGCAGTGGGGGTGTTACCTAGAAGATAAACTAATGTGTTACGTGTCGAGCAGTGCAATCCCATTACGCGTTTCAGAAAAGCAGGCTCGACTCGATCTAGCAGAGCTAGTTGAGATGGTGAGAGATGCTTTCAAATCACTTCCAGACCGTAGGAGGCCACGGGCGCAATCTTCATGTCGAACAGGTTCGGCGCAGCGGGAGCTTCGATGGCGTGTGTATTCCGACACTCGCAACTAGCACTCTCCGTGTCCTGTCTGTAATATGTTCTGTGAAGGAATGACCGTTTGTTGGCGGGATCATTCCCAGATACTTGAAACTGTTGACATACTTTATGGCAGTACAGGCAATGTGTAGCGGGTCTGAGGCGTCCTCTCCGTCAGAACTCCATTGACTCGGTTTTGCCCAAGCCGATTGTTAGTCCCGCATCTCGCACATAGACTGCAAGCCTCGCAAGTGCCTGCTGAACGTGAAAACGGCTTCCGCCAAAGATCACGAGGTCATCTGCGTATAGCAGCGTTCCCACCTGGTCAGATCCGCCTTGTTCTCGGGACGGTAGGTCGTCTAACAGCAGTGAGAATAGCAATGGACTCAGATTGCTTCCCATGTCTCAGTTAGGATTAGCAAATCGATATTAGCGAGGGCAGATCACGGCAGTATGGCCAATGATCGTGATGCGCCTTTTATGGTCCACTGCCCTATTGATAATACGTCCGTTTCGGCGTCTGGCGTTTCCTGGATTTCCGACCCTATTTCTCCGGCTGGTGATTCCTGCTTATGCCCTCTAGTGCGGCTATTATGAGGTCGTTGAGAGTCATATCTATGGGAGAGGGGCGACGTCGATCCTTAGCATTAGAGCGCGTTCCTCTGTTAATGCTGGGAATTGCTCCATTGTTGCTGGTGACCTGTTGCAGTCACCTTGGGGGCGCCGAGAGCAGGCGTTGGCAAACTGAACTGGGGCAACACCATAGCTTGTGGTGGGCCGCGTTCACAACTCGTCGTTCACATCGCTGACAATATAATAACTCATTAGGCAAATAAACATATACCTTATCAACTTGATTGATTAAATAAAGAATGTGATATTCTCAATTATACCAACTCTAAAGTAAAGCATATTCACAACACAAACGATTTCATTGACCTTTCGAGCGTTTTGTCGCCATTAACCTTGAGAAGTAATCTACGAGAGCAAGTCTAGGAACATATTCTGAAAATAACCAAAGAATTGAAAGCAATATATTTGATCAAAATCGGATGAGTTTCCAAACACTTTTATTCCATTTCGAAGCTATCTAATTCTGTAGATACAATAGTACCGTACAAATGGTGCTATATTGACAGAACAGCGATCACAGTAATGCCTAAGTTCTCGTAAAAATGACAAATGTTTAGAACATCAGTAGGTACAGATTTCACAATTTACGGTACCTACATTTTATTAGTATGTTTTTTAGTAATTTGGTGATGAACTGTTTAATCAACGCAAGTACTCACTCAGCTCAAGATGGAGAAAACCCCGAGCCGGAAGATAGACAAAGACGGTCAGAAAATTGATGACTAAAAATAATAATGGATTAATTTAGCGTCGTCGCCCGATGGCATGATATTGAAATATCTCCATTCGTTTAGAGTTTTATTCATAACGAGTTAATCATTATACTGCACTCAACAAAGATATTCGCAATGCGTTCTGTCTTATACCTGCGCTCACGACGCAATCTTATAAAGTTGACGAAGGGTAATGTTAACACGCGGTGACACAATCACAGTGAGTTGTGGATGCATATACGTGCTTATAACTTTGGTGGGCCTCCTCTCCAATTATCTATTGTCTATGGTGAACAAGTGAGAGTATCGAATCATGTGACGTATATCTTGAAGAATCTTTATGGACAATTCCAATGATAGTGAAGTAAATGCAGCTATTATTGAGGGAACTACGAGATAGGTGATCAGAGACCAAAGGTGCGACCTTGTAACCATGGATACGTTGGCATCAACAGAAAGTGCTGTGTCATTTTGTTCGGCATCCAATGATGCAATATATTGTGAGACTAACTTTACCTGGATTTTACCAAGAGGATTGAACCCGACGCGAGTTGTTCTTTTCCAATTTGATTCATCAACAAGTAGTAGGTGTTCATTAACGAGTCTGTGCTCCCAGATCCGTTCCCAAACCTTACTTCGTTGATTTAACGACCAAATAATTTTCGGTTTACGAACCGATTGCCCTTTGCTAGTAATAAGCATAAATTCAAGCGAATACATGTGATGCCATCCTTGATCATGTTTACCGTTTACGTTCAATATCGAGCTATGTTCGTATCGTCTTCGGGAGATATGCAGCTTGAGGTTAATTAGAGTCTGTTCAGGTAGATTACAGAGACCAGCGTGACTTCTAAGCCAGCCTTCCAGAAAAACGTCAGATAGGCATTCCTGATGAAAGCGGCACTGCAAAAAATACATTGGTTTGATGGGGTTGCCACAGCTCACGTCCCAAATCAATGCGGGCCAGCTGATATTTTCTACAACGGAGAGAACACGACTAATGACGAGAACAGTCAAAACAAAGGCCAACCAAACTTCCGAAGGGAAAGGTTTTAGTAGCTGCGATATACCCAACTTCTTCTTTTCCACTATCGAGTAGCATTCGGGGTGGCTGCTTTTTATAATTGAGCTATGTAGATGCATATGATGCCGGTACGGTTCAGCTTCGGACCTCACATCACTCCATGCCGTTAGGTAGAACTTCAAATAAAAAGTGGAACGATTGCAACGGAAGGCAATGGTAATTTGAGGATATAGATTTAACAAGGCTAGCGAAGTAGTGCGTCTTACTGCTACTAGTTGACAACTGCTGATTTCGGCACAGGGTTGCAATTTGTTCCAGAGCAGTGTTAGCGGGTTGACTGGCCAGGAGAACAGGTTGTCGAAGCTTTGTACACATGAATAAGTCACTCGCGGAAAACTCTTGCCCAAGAAAATAATGGCCTTCTTCTCTTCGGCGAGGCGCAGTCCTTCCGGCACTATGACCACGATAATCTTGGCATGGATGTAATGAGTGATATCTATATGTAAGTCCTCATAGAGATAAGTATGGTTGCGCACAACTATCACGACATAGTGGGGTGCCGCTAGAGCATCAAGGGTCACTGATGCCAGGTTCACACCGTTTGGACTAGACTTATGTCTATCCCATATGAGCGATGGTTCCTTTGGTAGCAACAGTCCCGCGCTTGGTTGAAATGTTTGTCCCGGTCTACGGAGAAAGCCACCGACATCAACGATGACCAGTTTGTTTGCAGGAATACCTTGTAACAGCGCGTACCTCTGGGCCAGACAGATCACGTCATGAGTAGACGGATGTTCAGAATATTTGATCTGTTCGCGCATATTGCCCGACATGGCACTGAGGATTGAAGACTCACATCGAACCGACAACGAATTGACCGTACTAATGTATAGGGTAAACCACGTCGTCAACCCAAACATGACTGGGAAGGAATAACCGACTAACACTAAAGACCCTAGACGAACAGTGGCGTTGATCGAACTAGTCAGCATCTCGATCACCGTAGGCGATTACAACGTCTCCATCGGGAAAGTTCTTCAGCGTAATACACAAGCGGTTTTAGTCTGGTCTAGTTCGTTTGGTTTGGTTCCCCAGGTTTGCAGGGATAGGTGGGGGATAGGTAGCAACCACAAACGACTAAGAGGGTATCCTAGCCGCAAACTTGCAACTTCAAACGAGGCGGACCACGATCATTCTGCAGTTCTAGAGTCTGTCGTCGCATTTACAACCGTCGAAAAACGACCTTAACTGTACTCATTCACTTTACAGCAACATACTGCATTGTCACTCTGGTAATCAAATCCTTGATGAATATCGATCTGATTGTCACTTTATATCTCGCGACTCGCCCATATAAGACTACATCTGAAGACTGAGGGCTCACACCGGATCGACAACGAACTGACTGCACTTTTGCGTAGACTAGACAACGTCGTCAACCCAAATACGATTGGGAGGAAATAACCGATTTGAGTGTCTCTATCACGGTAAAAGGTCACAGGGTATCCATGAAGCAATACTCACGAAGATATTAGGTCATACACTTCAAAATTTCGCGCCTTTCGAATGGCGCACAGCCCGAACTACGCTACACAATGCGTTCATTTTTGGAGTGGGCACGCGGCAGGAACGTGGCTTTCTTTCGAACACTGAGTGGTTTCGATAAGATCAGAAAGATGGACACTGCAGCAGAAAGTTCAAATTCCCCCAAAAATCAACGGGAAAACATCAAGTTTTTGTTTCCCCAAAAATACCCTCCAGCTGAAATCCATCGACAATTAGTGAAGGTGTACGGTAGGTCTGCCTTATGCCTGCGAGCGGTGCAAAATTGGTGCAAGCGATTTAACAGTGGAAATTTGGACACCGATGACCACCGAGGAGGGGACCAGAAATCAGGTGCGACAAGGGACGAACGGATTGAAAGAATCAAGGCAGCTTTTGAGCAAACTAGAGCTTGGTCCACGGGGTCATTGTCGGCTGAAACTTTGATTCTTCGGACGACGTGTTATAAAATTATCACCAATATACTGAAGAAGAAGAAGAAAATCAATGAAAAATGGGTTTTCCATAAACTGAGTGCTGACCAAATGAAAATGCGTGTGGAGTGTTCGACATTTAATTTGAAGACTTATACGCAACAAACCAGTCGCTTAGAGCACACCGTGTCGATAGACGAGACATGGGTTAGCCTGGATAGACCCCCTGAGAAGGACCAAGCAAAACAGTGGCTCCGACAAGGTGAAGCGGCAACGTCTGTGGCAGTGCCAGATAGATTCGGACGAAAGGTGTTGATGATACTCGCTCTGGATATCAAGGGTGTTTGCTATTATGAAATATTGGCGGCAAACGAAAAACTCAATGCTCCCCGATATCTCGGCTTCTTGAAAGGATTGATGAACAAATGGCGTGGGGACCGACAGCACCGAGTGTGGTTACTCGACGACAACGCAAAACCTCACCGCACTGCTGAAATTACGGCCTGGATGGAGGGGAACAATATTGAGCGATGGCATCAACCCCCATATTCTCCTGATTTAAGCCCGTGTGATTATGGTTGTTTCCATGCATTAAAAAGGGCAATAGGTGGGGTTCCATATGCAACCGTCGACTTACTCGCAAAAGCAATAGATAACGAAATTATATATGGAAATGCAAATGGTAAATATTTGGCTATTTCAAAACTCCCAGAGCGCTGGAATCGGTGTGTCAATAAAGCTGGAGAGTACCTCTAACTCATACCAAAAAATCTTTGTTCTACCTCATTTAGTTCAAAAGTTATTGTCATTTAAAGAGGCGAAATTTTGAAGTGTATGCCCTAATAAGATGGCACAAGGAGGAGCATACCAGAGGACATAATTTGGAAAATCTTAATCATGGCAATTACGTAGACTGATATAATGTTTAGTTCACCATTTCCTTTCTGCGCAGCCTTGAAATACTGCTTCCTGCTGTAGTATCCAACAGTGAAGCATACATAAGCGTGCTCATGTAGACTGTCAAGTTGTTAGGGTAGAACTGCCTTGCCAGAGTCTTTGTCTCAGCAAGCGCAGAAAACGACGAAGTGAAGCATGGATCGATTATCCCACCTGAAATAACTCATATCCTGGCGTTGAGCGCTATCGGCGTATTGAGATAGGCGTCTTGACGTTCTATGGAAAATACTCAAATCAGAACGGCGTCGAAGGTACCATGATACGTCTGCGGGTCGATATCACCTCACAGAAACGGGCAGACGAATCAGAAGCATAACACGAGACAGGTCAGCACTATGACACATCTATTCGTTCATACATTCGAAATTATTCAAAAACGCTAATACTGAACTGAAGTTTTTTAAGACGTTGTCCTGTTGGGCTTGGGCCTACAGACTAAACTGATTTGGACACAAATGTGTATGATATTTAGGTTTTTGTGTAAATGCCTATTTGCATATCCGGTGAACGACTAAAGAATCTATCATTGACCGTAAACAGTTAGGAACTTTGGTCGCTGCTCTCCAAAGAAGCAACTTCTCTGGTCTAACTCACAGCCAACATTTAACGTTCACCGCATTGCTTCATAAGACGGAGTAATTTTAATGCAAATGTACAACGGTGGGGATCGAACCCGAGCACATATATACGTATCTCCTTTGATTACAAGCTACACCACGCTTAAATTAATCAACTGTGATAAATTGTAATCAATGATTAGTACTTCGAAAGGTGGAAAAGGCAAGCCAGATGTGTCATAACCCTGTCGCGTTTTGTATACCATAAAGGATTTAGGTCTATGATTTATTTATTTTACAAAAAAAGTTCAACTTAGTTCAACTTAGTTCAAAGTTCTTAAGAGGAGATGTCGAAAAAGGGCTGTGCAATTATTTCTCTCAAAAAAAGAGGACTTTTACAAAAAAGGCATTACCGACCTGGTGGAACGCTGGAGGCAGACCGTCGCAAACTGTGGGGACTATTTCAATTAATAGGAGAAGCGCGCAGGGAAACTTACCGACGATACAAGGTTGGTACAAAAAAGTGAAAGAACTTTTTAATCAACCTAATATATATATATATACATACGTCACGATGGAGGAACCGGATGTGACCAGACTTTTCGGTGGAATACCTTGTGACAGCCGGTAGCGCTGTGCTAGACAGATCACGTCATGAGTAGATAAATGTTCAGAATATTTGATCTATTCTCGTGTATTGCCCAACATGGCACTGAAGATTGAGAGTCCACACCGGAGTGACAACGAATTACTTGCACTAGTGTGTGGGGCAGATCACGTCGTCGAGCCAAATATGACTGCAAAGAAATAACCGACGAACACTAAACACTCTCCACGAATAGTGGCTCTGATCAAAATAGTGAGCATCTCGATCATGGTAAGAAGCGATAGGATATTCACAAAGGTAAGATGACACAAGGAAGAGCGCACAAGAGGACTATATCTGAAAATATGTAAACCTTGACAATTATCGCTACCTTGGTCAGGTTTCTCAATAGAGACGGTACAGTACAGATCATTAGGCAGACTGGACTCTGCATTGGATCGACCTACCTTCGGTAGAGATTGGATAGTCTCAAGGTGGTGTCCGTGCGTTTAAAGAAAATGTCCTCCTCTACAAAAAAAAAAGGATTTATATAGTGTTTACTCCACCATTGAAATCTTGCACAGTGTCTTCACAGTTCTTAAATGTCCAGTTATTATGGCAGACAACAGGCTAATCAGCAACAACAACAATGTAATTGCCGATCGTGTAGCGCTGAACAGTGATACGTATATAAACGTGCTCATGTATTCTATCCAGATGTTAAGCTATGACTGCATTGAGAGAGCCTTTGTCTCAGCAAGCGAACAACACCACCTAGTGAACATCGATTATCCTCAACAAGCAGTGGGGGTGTTACCTAGAAGATAAACTAATGTGTTACGTGTCGAGCAGTGCAATCCCATTACGCGTTTCAGAAAAGCAGGCTCGACTCGATCTAGCAGAGCTAGTTGAGATGGTGAGAGATGCTTTCAAATCACTTCCAGACCGTAGGAGGCCACGGGCGAAATCTTCATGTCGAACAGGTTCGGCGCCTTCCGCAGCGGGAGCTTCGATGGCGTGTGTATTCCGACACTCGCAACTAGCACTCTTCGTGTCCTGTCTGTAATATGTTCTGTGAAGGAATGCCGTTTGTTGGCAGGATCATTCCCAGATACCTGAAACTGTTGACATACTTCATGGCAGTACAGGCAATGTGTAGCGGGTCTTAGGCGTCCTCTCCGACAGAACTTCATTGCCTCGGTTTTGCCCAAGCCGATTGTTAGTCCCGCATCTCGCACATAGACTGCAAGCCTCGCAAGTGCCTGCTGAACGTGTAAACGGCTTCTGCCAAAGATCACGAGGTCATCTGCGTAGAGCAGCGTTCCCACCTGGTCAGATGCGCCTTGTACTCGGGACGGTAGGTCGTCTAACAGCAGTGAGAATAGCAACGGACTCAGATTGTCGGCCTTGCTTCCCATGTCTCAGTACGTCGATCCTTAGCGTTAGAGCGCGTTCCTCTGTCAATGCTGAGAAGTGCTCCATTGTTGCTGGTGACCTGTCGCAGTCCTTGGGGGCGCCGAGAGCAGGCTTGCCTCCTCGCGTTGGCAAACTGAACTGGGGCAACACCATAGCTTGTGGTGGGCCGCGTTCACAACCCATCGTTCACATCGCTGACAATATAATAACTCGTTAGGCATATAAACATATACTTTATCAACTTGATTGATTAAATAAAGAATGTGATATTCTCAATTATACCAACTCTAAAGTAAAACATATTCACAACACAAACGCTTTCATTGACCTTTCGAGCGTTTTGTCGTCATTAACCTTGAAAAGTAATCGACGGGAGCAAATCTAGGAACATATTCTGAAAACAACCAAACAATTGAAACCAATCTATTTGATCAAAATCGGATGAGTTTCCAAACACTTTTATTCCATTCGAAGCTATCTAATTCTGTAGATACAATAGTACAGTACAAATGGTGCTATATTGACAGAACAGCGATCACAGTAATGCCTAAGTTCTCGTAATAATGACAAATGTTTAGAACATCAGTAGGTACAGATTTCTCAATTTACGGCACCTACACTTTATTAATATGTTTTTTAGTAATTTGGTGATGAACTGTCTAGTCAACACAAGTACCCACTCAGCTCAAGATGGAGAAAACCCCGAGCGGGAAGATAGACAAAGATTGTCAGAAAATTGATGACTAAAAATAATAATGTACTAATTTAGCGTCGTCACCCGATCGCATGATATTGAAATATCTCCATTCGTTTTTTAGAGTTTTATTCATAACGAGTTAATCATTATACTGCACTCACCAAAGATATTCGCAATGCGTTCTGTCTTATACCTGCGCTCACGACGCAATTTTATAAAGTTGACGAAGGGTAATGTTAACACGCGGTGACACAATCACAGTGAGTTGTGGATGCATATACGTGCTTATGGGCCTCCTCTCCAATTATTTATTGTCTATAGTGAACAAGTGAGAGTATCGAATAATGTGACGTAGATCTTGAAGAACCGTTATGGACAATTCCAATGATAGTGAAGTAAATGCAGCTATTATTGAGGGAACTACAAGATAGATGATAAGAGACCAAAGGTGCGACGTTGTAACCATCGATACGTTGGCGTCAACAGAAAGTGCTGTGTCATTGTGTTGGGCATCGAGTGTTGCAATAAGTTGTGACATTTGATACACCTTCATCTTACTAAGGACACTAAACCCAAAGCGGGTTGATTTTTTCAATTTTGATTCTTCAACAAGTGATTGATGTTCGTTAACGAGTCCATGTTCCCAGATGCGTTCCCAAATCTGACTTCGTTGATTCAACGACCAAATCATTCCTGGCTTAAGAACTGATCGCCCTTTGCTAGTAATACTAGCAAATACAAGCGAGTACAGATTATACCATAATTCACGGTATTCAACGTTTACGTTCATTATGAAGCTATGTTCGTATCGTCTTCGATAAATACGCAGCTTGAGGTTAATTAGAGTCTGTTCAGGTAGATTACAGAGACCAGCGTGACTTCTAAGCCAGCCTTCCTGATAAATACTAGACAGGCATTCATTGTGAAAGCGGCACTGAACAAAGCCTATTGGTTTGATGGGGTTTCTTGGGTCAATAAATAAAGACAGTACATCTTGATTGTATAGACGAGCCATCCAGCAAATGAGAAAGAGGAGCAGAGAGGCAAGAGCGACTCCTCGTATGTGTCGGCAGGTTAGGTTTAAGGGTGTGGCAACTATGAAGCCACAGCTCGCATCCCAAATCAATGCGGACCAGCTGATATTTTCTACAACGGAGAGAACACTACCAAGCACGAGAATAGTTAGAACAAAAGCCAACCAAACTTCCGAAGGGAAAGGTTTCAATAGTTGCGATATGGTTAGCTTCTTGTTTTCCACCACCGAGTAGCATTCATTGAAGTCGTCTTTTATAATCGCGTTATGTAGATTTATATGATGCTGGTATGCTTCAAGATTCGAGTTCCCAGCATCCCATGGCATTACGAAGAACCTCAAATGAAAAATGGAACTATTGCAAGGGAAGGTCATCGTAACTTGAGATGGTCCATACGCGAATAGCGAAGCAGAGTGTTTTACTGTTGCCAGTTTACAGCTGCTGACTCCACCACAGAGGTGGGATTTGTTCTGGAGCAGTGTTAACGGGTTGACTAGCCAGGAGAACAAGTTGTCGAAGCTTTGTACACATGAGAAAGTACCTGCTTGAAAACCTTTGCTCAAGAAAATAGTGGGCTTTTTCTCGTCGGTGAGATGCGGTCCTTCGGGCACTATGATTACAACAGTCTTGGCGTAGATGAAATGAGTGATATCTACATGTAAGTCCTCATAGAGATAAGTAGAGTTGCGCACAACTATCACGACATAGTGGGGTGCCGCCAGAGCATCAATGACCACGGATACTTGATTCACACAGTATGGACAATATTTATGTTTAATCTTTTCGAGTGATGGCTCCCTTGGTAGCAGCAGTCCCGCGCTTGGTTGAAACGTTTGGCCCGGTCTACGGAGGAAGCCACCGACATCAACGATGACCAGTTTGTTTGAAGGAATGCCTTGTAGCTGCGCGTACCTCTCGGACAGACAGATCACCTCATGAGTAGACGGATGGTGAGAATACTTGATCTGTTCGCGTGTATAGCCCGACATGGCACTGAAGATTGAGGACTCACATCGGATCGACAAGGATTTGACCGTACTAATATGTAGGGTGGACCACGTCGTCAACCCAAACATGACTGGGAAGAAACCACTGATAAACACTAAAGACCCTCCACGAATAGTGGCGCTGATCAAACTCGTGAGTATCTCCATGACGGTGAGAGGTCACAACGGATCGATGCAGCAATATTCACGAAGTCGAGGTCCTAAAGGGTGGATAATTAGGGATAATCTTCAGCATAACGCACAACAGTTTGTAGTCTGGTCTGGTCCAGTAAGTAAAGCAGTACGCACAACAGTTTGTAGTCTGGTCTGGTCCAGTCCAGTAAAGCAAGCATGTGTTCCCCAAGTTTATAGTACAGACTGAAGGTAAAGCATGGAACAGGTAGACAATATGGTCCGCAAATTAGGATGAGTTCAATAATTTTATTAGTCAGGTGAAGGTTGGTAACAGTGATTATATGGTTGGACTTGGCTGGGTGGACCAACTGGGATTTGCTTTTATGCTCATCAATCTACACTTCTTAGCACTTAACAGGCCTTTTCTAACCCCAGTTGCCACTAATTTCATATATTCCTCTCCACATACAAGTTATATTCTAACATTTGAGATGCTTCTGGAGCCACCTTTGGCCAGGTTCCGCTGAGAGTGGCGACTACCCGCTAGGATAATACCGAGTCTGTAATTCTCCTTGAATAATCCAACTCACGATCTATGGTCTAAATCGCGACGCAAAACACAAGAACCGTGGATGCGAAGGCAGCACAGCTGTCCTCACCGTTGTTAAACAACTTCTCTCAACTGTCATATGTTACGATACTCTCTTTATGCGTGTAGTGTAAAAGCCTAGGGTGCACGTGCTAACTCACTGACTGCCTTAGAACATCTGATGAGATGCGCTGAACCGCCCGAATTGATATTGTAGACACCAATGCAGGCTTGCTTCGAATCTCTGAATTTTGCTAAAATGAATATAATTTCCTATGCAACCCTGATCTAAATGCAAGTAAATCAGTGGTTGTGTTCCAATGCTCCGCATGCAAGCTAAAATGATATAGCAATCATTGATATGGGTGCCATGAAAATGGTACGCGCCTGAAGCGTTTAGGTGTGGATTGCTCTGAATGTCGGATCTCTCGGTTAATAGGTTTTCATTCAGATTAAATTCAATTTCTTGATCGTCTGTACTTGTGGAGTCTGTCGACGCATTTGCATCCGTCGGACAACGATTTCAGCACTGCTTTGTTACTATGATAATCAAATCTTGACGCCTATCGATCTGATTGTCATCCGACTCTCTTGTGACTCGTCCATATAAGACTACATCTGAAATACTCCGATGCCGCGGGAAAACTCCGATCCGATACCCCTGCCACTTGACATACAAGAAACAACCGATAAACACTAAAGACCCTCCACGAATAGTGGCGCTGACCAAACTCGTGAGCATCTCCATGACGGTGAGAGGTCACAACGGATCGATGCCGCAATGTTCACCAAGTCGAAGACCTAACGGGTGGATAATTAAACCTCAGATAAGCCCAATTAATCGTGTCGAACCTCCTCTCCTGACAGACCTTTGAAGCAATGGGCCTTAGAATGAAGACAGTTTAAGGCAAGAGTAAACACAAGAACCTTCTCGCAACTGTCATATGTTACGATACCGTCTTTATGTCTGTCGTGTAAAAGGCTAGGGTGCACTTACTACTGTTTTTTCGAGCTGACCCTCAGCTGTTCCCCTATCTGACAGGCCTCAGCTCTTAACCTTTTAGGTATTACTATGAGGACCTGTCTGGGCCACCTTTGCTTATTCTCTGCCTGACTCGTACCTGACAAGAATCCAGTAAGGGTGCACTTACTAACTCACTGGCTACCTTAGACCATCTGGTAAGATACGTTAAACCACTTGAATTGATATTATAAACACCAACGCAAGCGGATGCGTTTGCTTCGGATCTCTGGATTTTGCTGAAATTCATACAATTTGCTATGCGATCCTGATCTAAACTGAAGTGAATCAGTGATTGTATTCCAATGTCCCGCATGCAGAGAATTATATAGCAATCACTGACGTCGGTGCCATGCAAATGGTCTGCATCTGAAGCGTTTGCATGAAGATTGCTCTGAGTGTCATATTTCTCTGTTGGTAGGTTTATATTCTGTATGCAATTTCTTGTTTTCTGTGCGTCCTCCTAGACAGACCAAAGCTGCCAACGTAGTTTTTTTCTGAACGATAGAGCAACCACAAACGACTAAGAGGATATCCTAGCTGCAAACTTGCAAGCTCAAACGAGGCGGACCACGATCATTCTGCAGTTATAGAGTCTGTCGTCGCATTTACAACCGTCGAAAAACGACCTTAACTGTACTCAATCACTTTACAGCAACACACTACATTGTCACTCAGGAAATGAACTCTTGATGTGTATCGATCTGATTGTCACCGTTTATCTCGCGACTCGCCCATATAAGACTACATCTGAAATACTCCGGAGCTGCGAGAAAAGTCCGATCCGATACCTCTGATGTTGGCTGCTCCTTGTTCAGGTCAGGTTATTGCCCATTATCTGTGACTCCGTCTCAGCTTATTTAGTGTGTTGCAACTGTATTTTGTTACACACTTGGTTTGTTTGCGTACTAGTATTAATGTATTATAACGGTTTTCACTTATGCCTTTACCCGGGTTGAATGTATAGGAAAGGAACAATCCGAGTACCTGCTCCTTTTTGACGCCTGTCGTCTTCTGGAAGTGATTGATGATTGTGTTCCACATATATTGAGATGTACCCATCGTTGAGGAATCATCCTTGGTCTCAGGGAGAGTAGTAGCCCTTTTGTAGAACAATTTCATCAGCAGGGTAGACTGTGTGGAGCTAACGAGAATGTTTTTCGCGGTTGCCTCTCCGACGTCGAAGTTTGGGTCTCCAGTGAGCGCTCCGGTGACTCCCTTCCAGGCATACTGATCGGCCTCCAACAGCAGCCTTATGTTGCAGCTCGATAACAGGAAGGTATACCCGTCCTCTGCTAAGATGACCCTGTTTTTTTCGGTGTTCCGTCCATCGTTGAGTAGTGTGTCCATGACGTAGTAATCAGATCGTTCTTTGTCTAGATCTCCGGCAGACCAATTTCCTTGATCCTTTTCCTGTGAGTTGTCGAAGTCCAGTGTCTCCCAGCTGTCTTCGCTGTCGAAGTGATCCCTCCCGAACATGTGACGATCCCTCGTTGAACCCTGGAGTTACCGGAACTTTCTAGATGTTCTATCTTGATCTTGAAACAGCCTTCGCCGATCCCTGGAGTTACCGGAATGCACTTCAGTTCACCACTACTGTCCACACACAACACAGACACTATGCACAGCAGCCTATGAAATACTCAGGCGCACCGTCACGAGTGAAGCCTCGTGCTGATAACGAATCATGGGGTAAGAATTGGTAGAAGGTTTAGCTCAACCAGTCTGAGTGACAATGTACCTGAGTTCTAGCTACTGTAAAGAAAACACCACCAGTAGGTAGAATTGTGGACCGTGAATAGCACACCATCCTGGTGGTGCCTCGTCCTTTTATTAGAACCTCTCTCCCTCTGTCTCTCTCTTCTCAAGCCACGAGGCTCGACGATGAAATTAATGAAGGGTAATGGTAACAAGCTCTGACAAAATCACAATGAACTTCGGACGCATATACGTGCTTAGAAATGTGTTGGGCCTCCTGTCCAATTATTTATTTTCTATGGTGAACCGATGAAAGTGTCGAATCCTGTGACGTAGGTCTTGGAGATTCTTTATGGACAATTCCAATGATAGTAAAGTGAATGCAGCTATTAGTGAGGGAACTACGAGATAGGTGATCAGAGACCAAAGATGCGACCTTGTAACCATGGATACGTTGGCATCAACAGAAAGTGCTGTGTCATTTTGTTCGGCATCCAATGATGCAATATATTGTGAGGCTAACTTTACCTGGATTTTACCAAGAGGATTGAACCCGACGCGAGTTGTTCTTTTCCAATTTGATTCATCAACAAGTAGTAGGTGTTCATTAACGAGTCTGTGCTCCCAGATCCGTTCCCAAACCTTACTTCGTTGATTTAACGACCAAATAATTTTCGGTTTACGAACCGATTGCCCTTTGCTAGTAATAAGCATAAATTCAAGCGAATACATGTTATGCCATCCTTGATCATGTTTACCGTTTACGTTCAATATCCAGCTATGTTCGTATCGTCTTCGGGAGATACGCAGCTTGAGGTGACCTAGAGTCCGTTCAGGCAGATTACAGAGACCAGCGTGATCTCTAAGCCAGCCTTCCAGAAAAACGTCAGATAGGCATTCCTGATGAAAGCGGCACTGCAAAAAATATATTGGTTTGATGGGGTTGCTTGGGTCAATCAATAAGGACAGTACATGTTGATTGTATAGACAGGCCATCCACCAAACGAGAAAGAGAAGCAGAGAGGCAACAGTGACTCCACGCATGTGTCGGCAGGTGAGGTTTAAGGGTGTGGCAACCATGAAGCCACAGCTCACGTCCCAAATCAATGCGGGCCAGCTGATATTTTCTACAACGGAGAGAACACGACTAATGACGAGAACAGTCAAAACAAAGGCCAACCAAACTTCCGAAGGGAAAGGTTTCAGTAGCTGCGATACACCCAACTTCTTCTTTTCCACCACCGAGTAGCATTCGGGGTGGCTGCTTTTTATAATTGAGCTATGTAGATGCATATGATGCCGGTACGGTTCAGCTTCGGACCTCACATCACTCCATGCCGTTAGGTAGAACTTCAAATAAAAAGTGGAACGATTGCAACGGAAGGCAATGGTAATTTGAGGATATAGATCTAACAAGGGTAGCGAAGTAGTGCGTCTTACTGCTACTAGTTGACAACTGCTGATTTCGCCACAGTGGTGCAATTTGTTCCAGAGCAGTGTTAGCGGGTTGACTGGCCAGGAGAACAGGTTGTCGAAGCTTTGTACACATGAATAAGTCACTCGCGGCAAACTCTTGCCCAAGAAAATAATGGCCTTCTTCTCTTCGGCGAGGCGCAGTCCTTCCGGCACTATGACCACGATAATCTTGGCATGGATGTAATGAGTGATATCTATATGTAAGTTCTCGTAGAGATAAGTAGAGTTGCGCACAACTATCACGACATAGTGGGGTGCCGCTAGAGCATCAAGGGCCACTGATGCCAGGTTCACACAGTATAGACAAAACTTACGGCTATACCATTTGAGCGGCGGTTCCTTTGGTAGCAACAGTCCCGCGCTTGGTTGAAACGTTTGGCCCGGTCTACGGAGGAAGCCACCGACATCAACAATGACCAGTTTGTTTGCAGGAATGCCTTGTAGCTGCGCGTACCTCTGGGCCAGACAGATCACGTCATGAGTGGATGGATGTTCAGAATATTTGATCTGTTCGCGCATATTGCCCGACATGGCACTGAGGATTGAAGACTCACATCGTATCGACAACGAATTGACCGTACTAATGTATAGGGTAAACCACGTCGTCAACCCAAACATGACTGGGAAGAAATAACCGACTAACACTAAAGACCCTAGACGAACAGTGGCGTTGATCGAACTAGTCAGCATCTCGATCACCGTAGGCGATTACAACGTCTCCATCGGGAAAGTCCTTCAGCGTAATACACAAGAGGTTTTAGTCTGGTCTAGTTCGTTTGGTTTGGTTCCCCAGGTTTGCAGGGATAGGTGGGGGATAGGTAGCAACCACAAACGACTAAGAGGGTATCCTAGCTGCAAACTTGCAAGTTCCAACGAGGCGGACCACGATCATTTTGTAGTTCTAGAGTCTGTCGTCGCATTTACAACCGTCGAAAAACGACCTTAACTGTACTCATTCACTTTACAGCAACACACTGCATTGTCACTCTGGTAGTCAAATCCTTGATGTATATCGATCTGATTGTCACTTTATATCTCGCGACTCGCCCATATAAGACTACATCTGAAGACTGAGGGCTCACACCGGATCGACAACGAATTGACTGCACTTTTGCGTAGGGTAGACAACGTCGTCAACCCAAATATGATTGGGAGGAAATAACCGATTTGAGTATCTCTATCACGGTAAAAGGTCACAGGGTATCCATGAAACAATGCTTACGAAGATAAGATGGCTCAAGGAGGAGCATACCAGAGGACATAATTTGGAAAATCTTAATCATGGCAATTACGTAGACTGATATAATGTTTAGTTCACCAGTTCCTTTCTGCGCAGCCTTGAAATACTGCTTAGTCAGCAACGGCCGGATGCAATTGCCGATGTGTCGTGAAAAGGTAAAAGGTAAAGGTTTATTGGTTTATTGAAGGAGCTGCAATTTTACCATGCTTAAGCTCTCTTATATGTCATATAAAAAAAAAATATATATATATATATGTGTAGTATCCAACAGTGAAGCATACATAAGCGTGCTCATGTACACTGTCAAGCTGTTAGGGTAGAATTGCCTTGCCAGAGGTCTCAGCAAGCGCAGAAAACGACGAAGTGAAGCATGGATCGATTATCCCACCTGAAATAACTCATATCCTGGCGTTGAGCGCTATCGGCGTATTGAGATACGCGTCTTGACGTTCTATGGAAAATACCCAAATCAGAACGGCGCCGAAGGTACCATGATACGTCTGCGGGTCGATATCACCTCATAGAAACGGGCAGACGAATCAGAAGCATAACACGAAACAGGTCAGCACTATGACACATATATTCGTTTATACATTCGAAATTATTATTATTATTATCATTATTCAAAAACCCTAATACTGAACTGAATTTTTTAAGACGTTGTCCTGTTGGGCCTGGGCCAATAGACTAAACTGATTTGGACACAAATTGTGTATGATATTTAGGTTTTTGTGTAAATGCCTATTTGCATATCCGGTGAACGACTAAAGAATCTATCATTGACCGTAAACAGTTAGGAACTTTGGTCGCTGCTCTCCAAAGAAGCAACTTCTCTGGTCTAACTTACAGCCAACATTTAACGTTCACCGCATTGCTTCGTAACACAGAGTCATTTTAATGTAAATGCTCAGCGGTGGGGATCGAACCCGAGCACATATATACGTATCTCCTTTGATTACATGGTGCACCACGCCACTCTCAGCTCAACTGGCCTGTGTGTTCCTACTAAATTCATATACTTCTCTATACCGGCTTCGGGGTCAGTAATTACGTCAATACTACTGCGACACCAGAGGGCATGAAGTCTTCTGTCAACGCTGTTTTTTATCTGTAGTCTGTTAGGTTTTTGCTTGATGTTCCCTATTTCTATGCTTCATAACATGCGTCAAATAGCCAGAAACTCTCATTCAACCTTTTTCATCTTTTAACACCCGGTTCACCATGAAGCGGATTTTAAGGGGTCGCCCTAACTATCTTTCGACTTCCGAGACTCCCTCCTCAGAAACCGTGAAGCGCAGGGGTTTCTGAGGAACGGCCAACAAACAGACCCTCAAGAAATGTCGGGCGAACTTCTGGCGAGGAGAGCCCGAGTTAACTTGTCGACAACTGATAGGAGAATCTGTCTCTACTACCGTTCTAGTACTATGTACTACTCATATATTAAAGAAAAGTATATATATATGTAACTAATTCGAACTCGATCAATATTATTCACTCCAAGCAGAACCAGTTCGCACAGTTCTCCTCAACTGAGAACTTCAGAAATGAGACACTAGTTTAGTTCCCATCGTATTTCTCAACTGTTTTTGCTATTCCTGCTTTTGCCTACAATATGTTATACTGAACTACTTGTACATTGATGCTAAAGAAAAGTAGGCGGGCGCCAAGTGTTCACTTCTGTAATATCGGTCGGAAGTGTAACCCGTGTGATCCTTCTTAGTGTGTCTAGCGATAGAGACTCTTAGATACCATATCACCGCCAGTGCGTAGATAGCTGTATGCGCGACAAAGTTACCTGACTTCCATTAATAGCATAGTTTGCATTTTGGTAATGAATCTATCCCTCGCTGACGACTCAACGTAGCCGTTCCAATTTATATCGCAAAATATTGTATTGACACTACCCACAATATTTGCAGTGAGTCGCAGTTGGGTTACATATGCTTAATATGCTTCTGTTATTTAGACACGCACAGCGTGATGGTGAATTAGATGAAAGAGGCATTGTAAAAAGCTTAAATTAAACAAATGTGATAAATTGTAATCAATGATTACTACTTCGAAAGGTGGAAAAGGCAAGCCAGATGTGTCATAACCCTGTCGCGTTTTGTATACTATAAAGGAATTAGGTCTGTGATTTCTTTAGTTTTCAAAAAAAGTTCAACTCAAGAGGTGATGTCGAAAAGGGGCTGTGCAATTATTTCTCCCAAAAAAAAGGCACTTTTACAAAAAAGGCATTACCGACCTGGTGGAACGCTAGAGGAAGACCGTCGAAAACTGTGGGGACTATTTCAATTACGATTATGGACGATACAAGGTTGGTACAAAAAACAGAAAGAACTTTTTAATCAACCTAATATATATATATATATATATATACATACGTCACGATGGAGGAAGCGGATGTGACCAGACTTTTCGGTGGAATACCTTTGTAACAGCCGGTAGCGCTGTGCTAGACAGATCACGTCATGAGTAGATAAATGTTCATAATATTTGATCTATTCTCGTGTATCGCCCAACATGGCACTGAAGACTGAGAGTCCACACCGGAGTGACAACGAATTACTTGCACTAGTGTGTGGGGCAGATCGAGCCAAATATGACTGCAAAGAAATAACCGACGAACAGTAAACACTCTCCACGAATAGTGGCTCTGATCAAAATAATGAGCATCTCGGTCATGGTAAGAAGCGATAGGATATTCACGAAGGTAAGGAAGGAGCGCACATGAGGACTATATTTGAAGAGAAACTAATGTGTTACGTGTCGAGCAGTGCAATCCCATTACGCGTTTCAGAAAAGCTGGCTCCACTCGATCTAGCAGAGCTAGTTGAGATGGTGAGAGATGCTTTCAAATCACTTCCAGACCGTAGGAGGTGACCGCGTGACCTTCGTGACCGCGCAATCTTCATGTCGAACAGGTTCGGCGCCGTCCGCAGCGGGAGCTTCGATGGCGTGTGTATTCCGACACTCGCAACTAGCACTCTTCGTGTCGTGTCTGTAATATGTTCTGTGAGGGAATGACCGTTTGTTGGCAGGATCATTCCCAGATACTTGAAACTGTTGACATACTTCATGGCAGTACAGGCAATGTGTAGCGGGTCTGAGGCGTCTTCTCCGTCAGAACTTCATTGCGTAGGTTTTGCCGATTGTTAGTCCCGCATCTCGCACATAGACTGCAAGCCTCGCAAGTGCCTGCTGAACGTGTAAACGGCTTCTGCCAAAGATCACGAGGTCATCTGCGTAGAGCAGCGTTCCCACCTGGTCAGATGCGCCTTGTACTCGAGACGGTAGGTCGTCTAACAGCAGTGAGAATAGCAATGGACTCACATTGTCGGCCTTGCTTCCCTTGTCTCAGTTAGGATTAGCAAATCGATGTTAGCGAGGGCAGATCACGGCAGTAGCGCCAATGATCGTGATGCGCCTTTTATGGTCCACTGCACTATTGATAATACGTCCGTTTCGGCGTCTGGCGTTTCTTGGATTTCCGACCCCACTTCTCCGGCTGGTGATTCCTGCTTATGCCCTCTAGTGCGGCTATTATGAGTTCGTTGAGAGTCATATCTATGGGAGAGGGGCGACGTCGATCCTTAGCATTAGAGCGCGTTCCTCTGTTAATGCTGGGAATTGCTCCATTGTTGCTGGTGACCTGTTGCAGTCACCTTGGGGGCGCCGAGAGCAGGCTTGCCTCGTCGCGTTGGCAAACTGAACTGGGGCAACACCATAGCTTGTGGTGGGCCGCGTTCACAACTCGTCGTTCACATCGCTGACAATATAATAACTCGTTAGGCAAATAAACGCATACCTTATCAACTTGATTGATTAAATAAAGAATGTGATATTCTCAATTATAACAACTCTAAAGTAAAACATATTCACAACACAAACGCTTGCATTGACCTTCCGAGCCTTTTCTCATTATTAAGCGTAAGAAGTTATCTACGGGAGCAAGTCTAGGAACATATTCTGAAAATAACCAAACAATTGAAACCAATCTATTTGATCAAAATCGGATGAGTTTCCAAACACTTTTATTCCATTCGAAGCTATCTAATTCTGTAGATACAATAGTAGAGTACAAATAGTGCTATAGTGACAGAACAACGATCACAGTAATGCCTAAGTTCTCGTAATAATGACAAATGTTTGGAACATCAGAACATTATTGTTTGTACACATACAGGAGTAGGTACAGATTTCACAATTTATGGTGCCTACACTTTATTAGTATGTTTTTTAGTAATTTGGTGATGAAGTGTCAAGTCAACACAAGTCCTCACTCAGCTCAAGATGGAGAAAACCCCGAAGAAGACAGGCGGGAAGATCCACAAAGACTGTCAGAAAATTGATGACGAAAAATAATAATGGACTAATTTAGCGTCGTCACCCGATGGCATTATATTGAAATATCTCCATTCGTTTTTCAGAGTTTTATTCATAACGAGTTAATCATTATACTGCACTCACCAAAGATATTCGCAATGCGTTCTGTCTTATACCTGCGCTCACGACGAAATTATAAAATTGACGAAGAGTAATGTTAACACGCTGTAACACAATCACAATGAGTTTTGGATGCATATACGTGCTTATAACTTTGGTAGGCCTCGTCTCCAATTATTTAATGTTGAGGTGAACAAATTACAGTATCAAATAATGTGGCGTAGATCTTGAAGAATCTTTATGAACAATTCTAATGATAGTAAAGTAAATGCAGCTATTAGTGTGGGAACGACCATGTAGATGATCAGAGACCAAAGGTGTGACCTTGTAACCATGGATACGTTGGCATCAACATAAAGTGCTGTGTCATTTTGTTCGGCATCCAATGATGCAATATATTGTGAGGCTAACTTTACCTGGATTTTACCGAGAAGATTGAGCCCTACTCGGGTTGTTGTTTTCCAATTTGATTCATCAACATGTAGTTGGTGTTTGTTAATGAGTCTGTGCTCCCAGATCCGTTCCCAAACCTTACTTCGTTGATTTAACGACCAAATAATTTTCGGTTGACGAACCAACCCTTTCCTAGTAACAAGCATAAATTCAAGCGAATACATGTGATGCCATCCTTTATCATGTTTACCGTTTACGTTCAATATCCAGCCATGTTCGTATCGTCTTCGGGAGATACGCAGCTTGAGGTTAACTAGAGTCCGTTCAGGCAGATTACAGAGACCAGCATGACTTCTAAGCCAGCCTTCCAGAAAAACGTTAGATAGGCATTCCTGATGAAAGCGGCACTGCATAAAGTATTTTGGTTTGATGGGGTTGCTTGGGTCAATCAATAAGGACAGTACATCTTGATTGTATAGACGGGCCATCCACCAAATGAGAAAGAGAAGCAGAGAGGCAAGAGTGACTCCACGCATGTGTCGGCAGGTGAGGTTTAAGGGTGTGGCAACCATGAAGCCACAGCTCGCGTCCCAAAGCAATGCGGGCCAGCTAATATTTTCTACAACGGAGAGAACACGACTAATGACGAGAACAGTCAAAACAAAGGCCAACCAAACTTCCGAAGGGAAAGGTTTCAGTAGCTGCGATATACCCAACTTCTTCTTTTCCACTATCGAGTAGCATTCGGGGAGGGTATCTTTTATAATTGAGCTATGTAGATGTATATGATGCCGGTACGGTTCAGCTTCGGACCTCACATCACTCCATGGCGTTAGGTAGAACTTCAAATAAAAAGTGGAACGATTGCAACGGAAGGCAATGGTAATTTGAGGATATAGATCTAACAAGGCTAGCGAAGTAGTGCGTCTTACTGCTACTAGTTGACAACTGCTGATTTCGCCACAGTGGTGCAATTTGTTCCAGAGCAGTGTTAGCGGGTTGACTGGCCAGGAGAACAGGTTGTCGAAGCTTTGTACACATGAATAAGTCACTCGCGGAAAACTCTTGCCCAAGAAAATAGCGGCCTTCTTCTCTTCGGCGAGGTGCAGTCCTTCCGGTACTATGACCACGATAGTCTTGGCGTGGATGTGATGAGTGATATCTATATGTAAGTTCTCGTAGAGATAAGTAGAGTTGCGTACAACTATCACGACATAGTGGGGTGCCGCTAGAGCATCGAGGGTCACTGATGCCCGGTTCACACAGTATAGACAAAACTTACGGCTATACCATTTGAGCGATGGTTCCTTTGGTAGCAACAGTCCCGCGCTTGGTTGAAACGTTTGGCCCGGTCTACGGAGGAAGCCACCGACATCAACAATGACCAGTTTGTTTGCAGGAATGCCTTGTAGCTGCGCGTACCTCTGGGCCAGACAGATCACGTCATGAGTAGATGGATGTTCAGAATATTTGATCTGTTCGCGCATATTGCCCGACATGGCGCTGAGGATTGAAGACTCACATCGTATCGACAACGAATTGACCGTACTAATGTATAGGGTAAACCACGTCGTCAACCCAAACATGACTGGGAAGAAATAACCGACGAACACTAAAGACCCTAGACGAAGAGTGGCGTTGATCGAATTAGTCAGCATCTCGATCACCGTAGGCGATTACAACGTCTCCATCGGGAAAGGTCCTTAGCGTAATACACAAGAGGTTTTAGTCTGATCTAGTTCGTTTGCTTTAGTTCCCCAGGTTTGCAGGGATAGGTTTGGCATTTGCCTGTCGTCGTGCTGGTCTATCAGTGAAACCTCCAATATGTCCAATTGATCGTATTCAGTATGCAATTTCTCGTCTTCTGTCCTAGACAGACCCAAGTAGTTTTTTTCTGAACAATAGAGCAATCACAAACAACTAAGAGGGTATCCTAGCTGCAAACTTGCAACTTCAAACGAGGCGATTGTCACTCTGGTAGTCAAATCCTTGATGTATATCGATCTGATTGTCACTTTATATCTCGCGACTCGCCCATATAAGACTACATCTGAACACTAAGGGCTCACACCGGATCGACAACGAATTGACTGCACTTTTGCGTAGGGTAGACAACGTCGTCAACCCAAATGTGATTGGGAGGAAATAACCGATTTGAGTATCTCTATCACGGTTAGAGGTCACAGGGTATCCATGAAACAATGCTCACGAAGGTAAGATGACACAAGGAGGGGCACACCAGAGGACATAATTTGGAAAATCTTAATCATGGCAGACAACTGTCGCTACCCTGGTCTGGTTTCTCGATAGAGAAGATATAGATGTAGTATAAATCATTACGTAGACTGATATAATGTTTAGTTCACCAGTTCCTTTCTGCGCAGCCTTGAAATACTGCTTAGTCAGCAACGGCCGGATGCAATTGCCGATGTGTCGTGTAGTATCCAACAGTGAAGCATATATAAGCGTGCTTATGTAGACTGTCAAGCTGTTAGGGTAGAACTGCCGGTCTTTGTCTCAGCAAGCGATGAAAAAGACGAGGTGGGGTATGGATCGATTATCCCACCTGAAAGAACTCATATCCTGGCGTTGAGCGCTATCGCTGTATTGAGATACGCGTCTTGACGTTCTATGGAAAATACGCAAATCAGAACGGCGCCGAAGGTACCATGATACGTCTGCGGGTCGATATCACCTCATAGAAACGGGCAGTCGAATCAGAAGCATAACACGAGACAGGTCAGCACTATGACATATATATTCGTTCAGACATTCGAAATTGTTCAAAAACGCTTATACTGAACTGAATTTTTTTAAGACGTTGTCCTGTTGGGCTTGGGCCTACAGACTAAACTGATTTGGACACAAATTGTGTATGATATTTAGGTTTTTGTGTAAATGCCTATTTGCATATCCGGTGAACGACTAAAGAGTCTATCATTGACCGCAAACAGTTAGGAACTTTGGTCGCTGCTCTCCAAAGAAGCAACTTCTCTGGTCTAACTCACAGCCAACATTTAACGTTCACCACATTGCTTCGTAAGACAGAGTCATTTTAATGTAAATGTTCAACGGTGGGGATCGAACCCGAGCACCTATATACGTATCTCCTATGATTACAAGGTGCACCACGCCACTCTCGGCTCAACCGGCCCGGGGGAAAATGCCCGGAACCCACCTGCTGCGGCTGCGCGGGAGGGTTCGTCCCAGACGAGAAACTGAAGGACATGGTTGGAATCAATCGGTCCCTGCAAGTCACCGACTGAAGTAATACTTTGACAGTCTCGGTCAGTGCCCAGAGTCAAAATCGGTTCTGGGTTTAGTAAGTAGGAGTCTGACACTACCAGGCAAATACCTTAGTGTGAGGCCTGGTGTCCAGGTAGGATTTACCTTTAACCTCTTATAAAAAAAAAGTAAAAAACGTTTCTTTTATTTATTTAAACTGAATAGCACCAAGCAAGATCTTGTAAGATTTGCATCACCCCTTGTGAACTTACATTAAGGAATCCAGTGTCAAGATTTTATCTGATCTTTTTATCTGGTGGTTTAGAACATGAGGTACTGAGCTCTTCATGCGCTCCCATCTGTTGTGCATGTCGACACGTTCGAAAACGCCGACTGGTTAGCCCCACGCGTGCAAAATTCCATTTTACCATCTGGAACAGCACCAAATCCCGTTTCCAGCACCGATGTACACGGTCACAATGTCCAAATTCATCGCCCATACACACTTATATATTAAGAACGACAAATTAGCGTGCACACTGTTCAGCGAATGAAGACGTCTTAGAGATAGTCGACCAGTGAAATCGGGTAGTTGCGCGGAAACCACCAGTCGCCCTTGTTCTTGTATAGAGGGACAATCCTAATGTCTTTCAGCTTTGTTCAGCCGGCAGGATTTTACACAACCGTACATCTCTCCTTCGAATGCTCCTGAATTTCATCTTCGAAGTGAGGTTTGTCATCTTTGACCGCCAATGCTGTCACTTACGTTGAGATTGAAAACTCTGAATCGAACGAATCGGTTGCTTTTTTCCAGTTCAATTGGTCATACGAATTTTCGCTTGCCAATGAGTCCGTGCTCCCAAATTCATTTCCAAATTCCTCATTCATTTATCAACCAATAAACCTAGGCATAAGTGCCGAAATTCATTGATCAATGCCGTATAGGATATTACCCTCACTCTATTCTGCAGCGTAGATCCAAAGGGCCTGCGCCCGAATGAATCTCCAATGGACTATATAGAATGTACTTTAATAGTTTTTCACGTAAGCACTTCATATACATAATACACAATGGATATATATATATATATGTATATATATATATATATATAGCCAATCTGGATATCCCATCTCGTGCGCGGCTGTTGTCGTGTCAGTGTCCAATCACGCTCTCGTCGTCGTCCGACACTCGAAATCACTCGAATTACACGGCGAGCTAAACATTGACACACGTATGTGCATATTTCCTACAAAACAAATTCGAACATCAGAGAAAACTATTGTATATGTGTTTCATCATCGCTTCGAATCGTGCATCTCGAGCAACGCCGTATTCCCATGCATCGCGTGCGCTCATTCCTCCCGTCCGCGAAACAATGCCGCTCGCCACGAGATGAACATCCTCGAGCTGAAATCTGTAAGCGGTAGTTCAGCTCGAGCCGATGAAAATCGCTGGCTCTCGCCATCCGCCATCTATCTCGTTCTTGCCTGTTACCGCACGCGCAACGGTTGAATATTGAACGCCGAGACACAGAACGCCACCGTCCGCCCTTCCAGGCAACCCCCGGCCCCCGCCTCGTCGAGAAGCAGCGGGCGACTACGGATTCTGTCATGAATGAATGAAGCGACGTACGTATTCTCAATCTGTGTCTGTCGCTCCGCTGGCCCCCCGGAATTGGGGGGTTGTGCCGACGGGCGGCTCCCCTCGCTTCAGTCACAACCATCCGCGTCAACAAGAGACATCATGCGTACGTCGATGGGTTTTGCGCCTCCTCGATGGGTTGCTATCGATTGTCGGCGGGTTGTCGATTTTTCGTCGCCCTGTCGATTTCGTGTCGCAAGATGAACCCCCCCCCCGCCGCCGATGTAATTTGTCATCAACGAATCAACAGGGGGTTAGGACTGAAATTAGCTAGAGAGAGAGAGAGGGTGACTGGAGAAACGAAGAAATTGAGAGATGAGCTTGCAAGTGTACGCTATTATGTTTTTAATTAGAAAAACAAGTAATATACGTGAGGATGGGTTGAAATGTGACGAAAATACATGAAACACTAGAAAACGTCATCCCTGCATCTCAAGGAGAGAAACCATATTAGGGTAAAATTCCAATGGCGTATAAGGTTTTTTTTTCGGGTCGGCTAGGGGCGGAGTCGTAGTCCACAAACAAACTGAACGCAAAATCTGAATACTATCCTTCGATTCGTTAGACTTCAGAAATATGCAGCTTATCACTAAGTGCGTTAGATACACTAAACCTGTTGCAAAAAAACAGATTCAGGCCCTCGAAATCAGGCGAGTACATTTTGTCTCGGTAAAAATGTTCACTTGTGTTGTTCTCCTTTACCAGAATAATCGATGCTTGCCAGCAGCCTGAGTTAGTTTGCTAAACGAGCATCATAACCCCCGCGGCCGTTACTGGTATTGCCCAGCTGCGGACGAGACCTCGATGAGCATTTGATGGGCGCCTGTAGCAGTGCACAATACATAAGGCCATTTTGATGGCCTGTTCCTGTCCCAAGTGTTCATAGCCATTATGATCGTAAGGCGCAGCTACAGAATATGTGGCATTTTCGAGAATTACAACGAACTGATGACGCCGCAATTCTTCGCGCGTTCTACAACATCGTTCCATACAGCTAGTTTGTCTTTTCACAAATCGATCCCTCACCTGAATTTGTCTTCGTTCACATGCTGCCTGGTTCAGCCGGAATTGCAGATCATCTGTTTGCTCCCTAAACAAAGGTAAAGCGTAATCATAGCAACCTAACCTATACTTGTTCGTCATTCAAGCGGAGGAGTCGTTCATTTAACAATATCTCCTCTAAAAGATAATTTTTTGCGGTTAGATTGGAACCGGTCTATTACCGGATAATTTTCCCGAGACGCAAAAGCACTAGCTTTCATGAATGAAGAAGTCACCTGTTTTGAAAAGTAACTGAGCTTCAGATGCGGATCGAACCCGGGACGATGTGGTTATATCCGCCAGCCAGCCCATCCAACCACCGCAGTCACGGTTATTATTACTATTTTTTATTATTATTCATGATGATTATTTTTTACTATCCCGCCAAAAATCGCATAAATAATCAGAATAATGTTTATCTAGCACAAATCATATCAGTTTCTTATTTATAATGCTTTATATTTCTTGAGACCTGCCACTTTCGACTTGGAGGTTTGCCCAGCAATTGTCCGAAAATACATATGAAGTAGGTAGGCCTTAAATGTGCACTCCTCACAAAGGCAACGGTCCTTTGTTTTCCGTCCGTAACCGCTCGCAGGTGACTCACTCGCCAACATTGGTGGTCTTCTATTGAGATTCACTGGGAGACTATACAAATGCATCGTCGTGGGCACACCCCATGTAACGCAACGATGCAGTAAATAAGCAGGCCATTCCCAGTATGTATTGGAAGCAAGGCTCCCCTGGCTCAGACTGAGCTCAGAGAGCCGGCGCCGACGAATACGGGTGCCTGAAAAGATGTGCGAGGTGAAGAACTCTTCTTGAGGCCACCATTTCGAGCGTCGTCAAGTGAGGTTTTACCCGAACTTTTGTTTTCGTGGTGATCAGCAACTCGAGGCTTTGAGCAGCCACAAGTACAATGACAGATACAGTCACCTACATAGCTTCTATGGGCCACGCCAGTACGAAAATATGGGTGTACTGAACGAATCGATTCCCTGCATCTAAGGTAGCTGCTTGCTTCTTTTCTTATGGTATCTCTATTGAAGGAAGAGAGAACGGTTCATTTCAGACTGATCTCGAGCAACGTGGATAGCTTTCGAGCTGGTCTCTCTGGTTCGAAGAACTGTTCAAACATTGCTTTCGGCGTAGCACTGATCTACGCTCTATTAAACCACTGCCGGCGCTTCGGGGATCTCAGGCATGCTTTACAAGACTCCCACGAGTCATTCACCAAGGTATATGGGCGGCCAACGATGCGCACCTCACAGCTAGAGCAGTCTCCTTCTAAGCTACATGACAGAAGTCATTGGGGGATTAGTTCACAAGAAAACCTACACTTGAAACGTGCAACGCACTATATATCGGGGACGGTCTCGAGCGTGGCTCAATAGGAACTCGGGTACTGCTCTAATGGCCGGTTGATACAATACATCGTATATGAAACAGCTATTCATATTAGAATTATACAAGAAACGGTGACAGAAGGAACGTACAGACTATTTCAACCCGTATGACATCCTCAGAAAAGCGCACGCCGATGTCAGATGTCCGGAGTGGTCCTCTAGGAACACAGGGTCGCCAAGCGAACCCACATAAATAGCTGCCGGACACTTAATAGCACACCTGGACATTTAATATAACTATAGGTGGCAGGATCATGGGTATTTTTGAAGTATAAGTAATTAGTTATCATCGCTAAGGGTCAATCAACAATATTTAAATCTTCGCAGGTGTATTACCTTTCTCATATAGGTATTGAGTGGTTACCTTGACCGGGATCTTTTCCCTTTCAGTTTTCACTTCACTAACAGAAACCGGCGTTCCGAGCTTGTTCCGGTCGTTTCAATTTGGGGTGCCGCAAGGCTCTATTCTGACAACGACCCTCCCATACAGTCAACCGGCCGGCCGTTCGCCTCTCCGCTGTTGCCGATGATAGTTTTTCATCTGATGGCGGCTTTGCCAATCGGCCTTAGGTGCCCCGAAGGGTCGGCCCCGAAGCCCCGAAGGCTGACGCGTCCAAGGCCATCATAGCCTTTCTATCCTATACGCCATATCCTATATCTTGCAAACGCCCGAAGGAAGTGCGGCGCGGCAGAACTGAGCGATTTCTCTCCTCCTCGCTGCCACTATCTCTCTTGCTTTCGCAAAACGGAGAGAAGGTAGGGAACGTTGGCGAGCGCAGGCGATCAACGAGCAGCTAGCTGGGCCCGAGGAGTATATGGCTGAGAGCGGTCGCTGGCAAGCAAGCGATCGGTCGGCTGAGGACGGCTGAGCGACCGAGCATCCAGCGCCCGTTGGGGAGCTTCGGATGGGAGGCGTGCCATTAATCTGAACTCCTTACAGTCGATTTAGCAGGAAAAACAGCAGCGGCAGGGGCGGCAACTAAAGACACCAGCCGAAGAACGCGGAGCCGTACTGGCCCTGGGAGGCGGAGAGACTCGTAGCGGGTGGAGCATGAAGGGAACTTGGCCGTAGTAGGACGGGCTGGCAGGGCGGCGATCTGCTGTTGCCGACGATCAGCGTCGTCGCCTGGTGCGGACATTGCCACGCGCCCCTCTTCGTTCTTCGGGGCGAGGCAGGATGAAACACCGACAGGACAGAAGGCGCAAGGCTGACAAGGACACCACCAACTGAGCAGAGTGGAGCGAAGCATCCAAACGAAAGCCGGGAGTAGACGAGGCCGCGGATAGGGCAAGCGTAGAGAAACGACATAGGCTAGCATAACGTAAGCTGCTCCTGCTGCTGCTACAACCACTACGAGTTGACAGAGGAAACCATCTATGGATGGCAAAAAGACATGAGCGGATCGGGCAAGATAATCTTTGAGTGTTATCCTAGATGAATACTGGACTCGTTATGCCAGTTGGGGTCTACAATGAGGCGTCGTGCAATCATTCAGTATAAGCTTAACGCTGTCAGGGTAGGGGTCTTCTGAATACGTATAATACGAACAATAACTCAACGACAGTCGCCCTGAACGGTACAAAATCAGCAACATGTGTTAACAAGTATGCAAAAGTTCATTTATTAAGTGCATTTAGGATGCGGAGGATTTCATTGTAAGTGTATAGTGAATGACAGCGCCGGAATAATACACAAAGGAACAAGATAACAATAAACATGTAACAAATATAAATACGTTACAAATAAAAACAATCCTTGGTTTTATCCGAAGGGGCAACGCAATTTCTAATATTTCTAATTTCTAATAATACTCGCTTAAGGACTGAGGAAGTGGGGCCTCCTTGCTCTAGATCTTCTATGAAGTATATAAGGTGGAAGGTGTTTTTAGAAGTATTTCACGTTCAGCGGGTACAATTGTCGCCCATCTTTATAAGTGAATAAAAAAATGTATCTCCTTAATTCTTGTTGATTACAAATAGCGGAAGTCTTGCAGCATAGAATAACTTCGTTTTGAGATTCGACTTCTAAATTTGTGCTGCTTATCAACTACTCATTTGTCGTGAAAAAGTGGAAATCTATCATCTCCCCTTAGCCTTATATACCTATAATAGCATACTCTGGACGTTAAATGTTGGATGAGAGTCAGCTCGAAAATCTTTGAACAGTATACTCTATGGATACTCAATCCTGTCTATCAGCGTTACTGGCTACAAACAATATATATATAAATATTAAGGAAACTCTCTATGTGGCATGTGGTATTTCTATCTAGCAATATGAACAACACATATGTAAAACTAGAACGCAGACTTCCTCACTAGCAAACAAACGAACAAAACTCCATTTCCAGCGTTCGATTATTCGACACGCGCATGCCGGGTCGCGTTCGCTGGCTCTGCCTGCAGAACCAATGACACGATCTCTCTCGTACACGGCCGCTTTAACTCAGTGTTTCTCCCTGCCCCCCCCCCCCCCGTTATCGAACAGTCCACGTATTCGCAGTCATCACCGTCCCACTTTCAATAAACACACACACACACAGAGACACTTAGACGCACACGCGCACACACACCCCAAGTGTGGCCGAGCAAGTGGCTCATGGAGTGGATTTGGACGTTTTGAAGTCGTTGTACGATGTAATCCGTTGTGCGATTGTAATCCTTGGGCGGATCAAGTTGTCTCTTCATTCCACACGGTTAATTCGATGGGACAAGAAGAAGCAATAATAGTCTTTAGGAGAAAGCAAGAGCAGCACCCCCCACGAGCCACAGTAGTTAGTGACAGTATAAGAGTGTATCAGTGAGGCTTCGTCGTAGCTGTCAGAACGAATCAATTCTGCTATTGCTGCCGACTACCTTCACTCTGCCACCCTCGAAACTGCTCGGCGAACCACTCGCCGCCGTGTGACGCGGGGACGGTGGGGCGTGGGGGGGCGTGGGGGGGGCGCTGTCTAGAACTAGTTGGTTTTGACAAATGGATCGATGTTGCGACCCGCTCAGCGGGCTCCGCGTTGTCGTTGCCCCGATGATGAATCGAACGAATTTGTCGTTCAGGGGCGGGACTGAGCGGGCCCGCGAAGGCACGAAGGGTAGCACGGTGACAAAGACCTGCGGCGCCTGTGAAAACTAGTCAGAGGCACGCGCGCCGCATGAATGAGCTAATTATTGCGACGTTGTGTTTGACGTCCGGCCATCGTAAGGTACAGTGCGCAGTTGATGCGAACGGCTGGAAAATGGTCGGTGTAGATAGCGTTGAGGTGTCACCGGCGCTAATTTACAATCTTTTACCGTAGTAGGCCATGCCTCGCTCTCGCCCTGCCTAGGTAGTCGGGACCGAGATATATGTAATGTAAGAGTGGATTGAAGCGTTCAGAATTAAAACACGTATTATACGATACGGTCGAATTAAAGGAAAATATAGCGTTATGTTAATTCGATGGAGATTTAGACAAGTCGGCTGTAGAGCTGGCTTAGATGAATAGTTTGTAAATGAATAGGATATTGTGTCGGGTGTTTCGACCGCCTATATCCCAGTTGCAACCAGCCGAGGATGTGCTGAATTTTTCTCAGCAACGAGCCAGCTTGTTTACAAATGAAACATTGAACGATTGTTCATCAGTTCATAAATATAACCCCTTTGTCGTTGTAAGTCGAATTGAATTGCTGCCACATGCAGATCGCGTACTGAAATATACGCGTAGGACAAAAGTTTGGTTAGGTAAAAGAGGGCCCTTTTACTAAGGGTAATGTCTCAACTAATTAAGCTGTAAGATCCTCACGGCGATTCACTGGGCATAATTCCTAGAAAATCCTAGTAGGTATATCTACCTCGGTTATAAACGGAAAGAAAAGGAAAACCATCTCGCTGTGAGCTGTAATTTTCTCTTAGGTCTCCTCATAAATTTTACTGACCTTTGGCTGTCCTGACTGGTAGGGGGGCCGACACGTTTCCGTGGGAAAATGCTTAACCAGCTCCAAAATGTCGTCAGCGCGGTAGCTCTGACGACTAAGTGGTCTGTGGCTATAAAAAGCCAGAGGCCGCAGGTTCGAGTCCCGTGTCGTGGCATATAAGAGAGCTTAAGCATTGTAAAAACTGCAGTTCCTTTAACAAACTAATGAAGCTTTACCTTTACCTTACTCTTTCTAATTGATTTCATTTAGCCGAGGTCGTTACCCGGACGGAATCCACCATGTCCACAGGTGCTTATGCGTCGAGTCCGTTGAGGCTTAGCCGTGATCTCATCGACAGCACAGAGTTGGGGTTATCCTGAAACGCAAATAATCACTTGGCGCGTTCTTGCACGTCTGTCGTTCTGTACCGGAGGATTATATTAGCCACTTTGCTGCTGACATATTGACTCCGTGGAGCTGAGACGGTGTGGTGGCGAGGCAATCAAAATCTACTTAACGCGTCCCCAAGGCGCCGTGCTGTTGTTGAACGTGACACACCCCTCCCTTCACCGGAGCGCGGTTAACGGGTTCGATCGTCAGAGAGCGGAACAAGAGCGAGAGAGAGAGAGAGAGAGAGAGAGAGAACAGTGCATCGTAAAGAGTGATGATGGTCGAAGTGTCTCGCTCGTCAATACTCATTCATCCATTATCCGATGTCGTAATGAGGTGCCACATGGCTCCTGACAGATTTGGGAGGAGCTATGTTCACCGGAGGACGGTTACCAGAGCACCAAGGAGAGCCTAGAATAGAGACAAACCACTCTAGCGCGGTGGCTGACAGAGCAGGCGGATTGCAGGACCCGTACGGTATGAACATGGAAAAAATGTTCCTTTTGTTTGTCCCAGCAGGTTGATGGGGCGGACTCGAGCGCCGCAGAAAATCGCATGCCCCTTGAATGAATGTGTACCCTGATCGGAACTTACGTTCACATCTGTTGGGTTAACTAAGCAACCCTTTATGTGGAATAATATGTGGTATCACATATCTGGTTGCTATAATACCAGAGATGGCAAGAAGGGATTCAATGGAATATAGGACTTTGGAAATGGAGAAAAAAAGGATTTCCTAGGGTCCAGTGATGATAAGTGTTCTTTGGCCATGTGGCTGATGCGCGTCAGACTTACATGTGCGCGGCAACGAATGAATCCTGGAAGGAATTCGTTTCACTAAGGCATGACAATGGATATTATACATGATATCACATCATTAGGTGCTTGAGACAAGCCTTTGTGTCAGTACGCGTTAATATAACGAACACTGCACACGTGCACTTGTACACAGAAGGCGTTCGCCTATCACTCCTATAGTATGTTTCAATCGACTTCGAGCATCGGCCGCTACTGATCGCGAGAACTCTGTATCCTATCGTAATAATCCGAGCGACACGAGACATGCCGACTGGATCATTTGATAATACTGGCTGGTCATTCAGGAGCAGTGTCTTCTAAACATGTCTCATTTCATCTTCGTCGACATTATCATCTTTCTCCGTTTATTCGTTCGTTTTGTTTCAAAAACACTCCAGTAATCCTTCCCTCTCTCTGGATATCTTTCTACACACATTCTCGCACATGCATATATGTGTTGGAAAGAGTCGATTCCAAGTGCAGGCTGTGTCCAATAGAATTCGTCGTCTCCTCGTATGTGTCCTACGAAGGGGACTGAAGGGCTCCTTCGCAGCGCGGCGACTTCGCAGTGCTCTCGTACTCGTGTGAACACTTGATGTCGAACTCGGCCCGGCTGGTCGCTCGGCCGCCGTCGCCGTAGCCACTGCTGCATTCGTAACGAATATAAATAGGGCTTATTAGGGGGATGTCAGGAAACCGGGCCGAGCAAGGGTGTGCTGTATATTGTGTTATAACGGCTGGACTGGGCCGGACCGTTCCCCTCCTCTGGCCCAAAATAAGAAATGGGTCTTCTGCTGATGGCCGGCGTAGACATCCGGGTGCAGCGGTACCGACTACCCTCTACCCTAGTAGCCGGGCCCAATTCCCCTTACCGTACCGAGACGACTACTACCGGTACTAGAAGGCAAAGTAATCTTCATTTGTCTTACGCCCTGTCTTGGGCAATAATGAACTGCCAACCAATAGATATAATCGGGCGTGGTGGTCTCCGACTGCGTTGTTGGTCACTCATCTAACTTGGCTGGCTCAGGAAAGTACGAGTCGCTCGCTCAATGAGAGAGTCGCCGGCCAACAATATAAGTGTCAAGCGGGGCAGGATCAATTCAAAGTCCGTGCATCATTAGGGCAGTTGCGTAAGATTCTCGTAACACGATGATGACCTATACCCGCCCTCAGCTTTCCAGCGCGGGCATAGGTCCCTAGAGTGCAGGCACCTTCCAATGCGCTCTAGGGCATTGCTAGGCTGACAACGGAATGGTTCGAATCCTGGTAGCCGGACGTCAAGACCTAACGGTTCTCCGCTGATGAGCACAAATGAGGGTAACGCTTTGAAGTTGCCACTAGTAATATTGACCTTCTACTTGTGAAATTTGTGTTTTGAGGTATTTTTGATACAATTAACATGCCAACGAAGTAATTGCGCTTAACGAACGTTTATCAAGTCGTATCGCTTGGACTTTCAACCGGTAGAAGTACATGATGAAGTTAGAAGGTTAGTACACGGCAATTAGTTACCCTAAGTAATTCGGAACTAGTTTTTAGGAAATACATCGAACTCGTAATTTCTCAGTCGACTGTCGAGAACGGAAGGCTGCACTAATCGCTTAGACTGCACCATGTATTTTAATGGAACTCATCGTTTTGATTTCTAAGTAAAAAAGACCATACCCAGATGCTGTCCCTCGTTTTTACAATGCACACACACACACAAACACGCCACCGGCGAGCAAGAACCACTTTAATTCGGCCTGTATATATATAAACATATATCCTACTCGTTCCGCCAGCTGGAATCAGCGATCCTCAAGCGAGGTGTTTTCGGCTGACTCCACAACTTGCTATCTCACATGGAATACAACTAGAAATCCGATTGTCTGGCCTGCGACATATTCAAGGGCGAGTCGTAACGAAGCTCGTCTACTCTGTGCACATGACCACATGATAATGCTGCCAAACACAATTCTTGGAAATGTTCTTTCGTACGGATTTTCCTCGCAAATATATATATATATATATATATATATATATATATATATATATATATATATATATATATTACATATTATTATACATGGAATTCACTACAGTTTGTAATACTGCAAAAATACGTGTATGTCAATTTCTGCCAGGACCAGAATGTGGCCGTTCCTTTTGCAGAAAGACAATATAGCGAAGCATTAACTATTTACATGTTTGAGCACGCATAATAATAGTATAATCCAAAGCCCCATTGTTATTGCATTTACATGCAACAGGTGACTCGTCATAGAATCATCATCAGCATTGAAGGCAACTCGAAAAAAACACAAAACGCCTCTACCTGCTAAAACCATCTCTGCTGAGAATCTATCTCTTCCCTAGAGTCGGCACGCTTGGCATTACTTCGATCTTTACGGAAGGTGCGCTCCGGCTAGTGTTCTATGTCCGGTGCCTTAGTCTTCTACGACTACTTTGGCTTCCGTGTTAAGGTTCTGGCCGGGGACGCTCGGTCACCTAATCCGCAGCCCGTGCGGGAATGCGCGGGGAGGGACTGTGAAGGAGGAGACCCCCGTAACAGGCCGGCCAATCCACCCAAGAAGTATCGGCTACTCGGTCCACCTATCCCCAGCCTGCCTGAATGGGAATGCACGGGGGAAGCCGGTCTAGCTAAAAGTGGAGCGGGCCTCTGTAACCCCCCGGGGGGAGGGGCTTTGGTGGCTCACTCGAGCCCTTGTGTCTCTCTCCTTATTTTCCTTTACCTTAATGATCCCTCCATCCAGTCTACGAGCTCCGCCCAGGCTGCCCTTGATTTGACCATATGTGCCACAGGTTCTCTGACTGGTTTCCCCACAACCTCCCTCGAGCGCCCCTGCCTGGCTGCCGCTAGTCACACGCATTGGGTCACCGTATGCACGCATATGACCACCTGCGTCGTTCCGATCTTAACCATGCATGTAGGTCTGGAACTGCCCGTGGCCCGTCAGCACCTGCGTCGCCTCATACGTGAGCTCACCCATATGACAGTGTACCCACACTCTGAGGTTTGGCATCAGGCTTCTGGTCCAACGCCCCTTCGTCACTTCCGGAGTAACCAGCGTCCACTCTTGTTGGCAGGCGTCGAGGGTGGCCCTCCGGGCCATGGTCGAATCCAGATTCCCAGTCAAGAGCCTGACGCCTCTTTCAGTAGCTAGCAGATCCCGAGGTAACATTCTGGCTAGGGTCAGGAGAACGTCGGTCGATACAGTCCGGTACGCCCGGCTCACCCTGATTGTCAGGGTCCTTTGGGTCGACCTGCCCTCCACCTACAGGTTCCCATCATTCGGTGGGATATCGGGACCTTAATGACCATGGTCCTCTGGAGACTGTCGAGCATCGGGACAGTCGTCTTCTTCTTGACTGCATGCTCCCAAAGGGGAGAGGCATAGGGGGCTGTGCTCTCCGCCACCTTAGCCAGCGGCCTTCTGACCTCGTCCGTAGCTCCGTGTGTGCGAGGGAGGATCCTTGCAAAGTCCGTGGTGGCTCGCTCCGCCTTCTCGGCGCGTAATTTGCGTGTGGGGTCCCAGTGAAGCCGCCGTCGAGGATTACCCCCAAGTTGGCCGTCTTTGATGGCTTGAAGGTATGGCCGGCTATGGTAAGCTCGATGCTCGGCTGACGTTTCCGACCGTTGAGCACCACCGCTTCCGTCTTTGCCGGTGCAAGTTCCAGTCCCAGGGAAAGAAGGCACGCCACGACGTTGGCCATTGCCGAAATCGCCGCGCACTGAAGAAGCCGATCGTCCCGTTCTCTAATGATAAGGACCAGGTCGTCGGCATACGCACAGGAGGTCACAGGCTCGGGGTGGTTGAGCCGGAGGCCGTAGTCGTAGTCACCAGGCGGCGGCCGCGCGAGGACTGCGGTCTCGTACTTTCCGTTGCGCAGCCAACGACTTTCTTGATAGCCGACAGTGTGGAGTAGCCCGTCGGAACCCATATTGATCGGATAACAGGGCCTGTCCGCTCTCCGTTTCTGTCCCCATAGGGGGGGTTTGCTATGTTGCTGCCCCATACATTAGTGCAAGCAATTCGTTGTCGCTCCGGTGTGAGCCCTCAGTCTTCAGTGGCATTTCGAGCGACAATATTCTGAACATTTATCTACTCACAAGGTGATCTGTCTAGACCAGCGCTACGGGCTTTTACAAGGCGTTCCAGCGAACATACTGGTCATATTCGGTTCCTCCATCGTTACGTATATATATATATATATATATATATAAAACTGTGGTCGGAAAATGCTTGCTGGCATTTCTCAATTGGTGTACGTAAAAGCAACTTGCACATAATAGTTCTTATGGGGATAGGTATAGCTGAATCAAGTTAGTCCCCCAGCGAAATCCAACCATATAACCACTGTTACCAAACTTCACCTGACTAATTGAATTATTGAACTCATCCTAATTTATGGACCATATTGACCACCTGCTCCATGCTTTACCTTCAGCCAGCCCATTCATGTGATACAATGTTGTTTTAAGCCGTCTTCATTCATGACAGGTCCTTAAAGCAGTGTATGGATCGCCTCAGTGTATAGATCACACATGATCTAGTCCGAACGGTCCAGTATAGCCGTTACTGGCTTATTAACACGACGATAGGCCAATGCCAAATCTATCCCTGCAAACCTGAGGATTTGCTTGTTATTTCTAGGGATGAACGAGCGATCGGATATTGTGGTGCTGTTCAAGGTGACCACGGCAACTGCGCGATGAAGACGAGTATTTACCACACTCAATGACAACACTGTTTCGAACACATCAGCGGTGACGGAGCAGACCAGACTACACACTGTTGTGCGTTATGCTGAAGATTATCGCTAATTATCCACCCGTTAGGACTTCGACTTCATGAATATTGCTGCATCGATCCGTTGTGACCTCTCACCGCCATGGAGGTACTCAAGAGTTTGCTCAGCGCCACTACTCGTGGAGGGTCTTTAGTGTTTATCAGTGGTTTCTTCCCAGTCATGTTTGGGTTGACGACGTGGTCTACCCTACACATTAGTAAGGTCAAGTCCTTGTCGATCCGATGTGAGTCCTCAATCTTCAGTGCCATGTCGGGCTATACACGCGAACTGATCAAATATTCTGAACATCCGTCAACTCATCAGGTGATATGTCTGGCCGAGAGGTACGCGCCGTTACAAGGTATTCCTGCAAACAAACTTGTCATTGGTGATGTCGGTGGCTTCCTCCGTAGACCGGGCCAAACGTTTCAACCAAGCGCGGGACTGCTTCTACCAAGGGAGCCATCACTCGAAAAGATTAAACATACATTTTGTCCATACTGTGTGAATCAAATATCCGTGGTCCTTGACGCTCTGGCGGCACCTCACTATGTCGTGATAGTTGTGCGCAATTCCAGCTATCTCTACCTGAACGTACATGTAGATATCACTCATTTCATCTACCCAAAGACTGTTGTAATCATTGTTCCCGAGGGACCGGATCTCTTCTACGGGAAAAAGTCCATTATTTTTTTAGGGAAGGGGTTTTCAAGCAGGTACTTTCCAATGTGTACAAAGCTTCGACAACCTGTTCTCCTGGCTAGTCAACCCGCTAACACTGCTCCGGAACAAATGACACCTCTGTGGCGAAATCAGCAGTTGTCAGCTGGCAACAGTAACACACTCTGCTTCGCTATTCGTGTATGGACCATATCCTCAAATTACGATGACCTTCCGTTGCAATAGTTTCATTTTTCATTTGAAGTTCGTCATAATGCCATGGAGTGATGTGAAATCTAATGCTGAAGCATACCAGCATCATATAAATCTACATAACTCGATTATAAAAGACGACATCCTTGAATGCTACTCGGTGATGGAAAAGAAGAAGCTAGGCATATCGCAACTACTGAAACCTTTCCCTTCGGAAGTTTGGTTGGCTTTTGTTCTGACTATTCTCGTTCTTAGTCGTGTTCTCTCCGTTGTAGAAAATATCAGCTGGCCCGCATTGATTTGGGCTGTGGCTTCATAGTTGCCACACCCTTAAACCTAACATGCCGACACCTACGAGGAGTCGCTCTTGCCTCTCTGCTTCTCTTTCTCATCTGCTGGATGGCTCGTCTATACAATCAAGATATACTGTCCTTATTTATTGACCCAAGAAACCCCATCAAACCAATCGCCTTTATTCAGTGCCGCTTTCGCCATGAATGCCTGTCTAGTGTTTATCAGGAAGGCTGGCTTAGAGATCACGCTGGTCTCTGTAATCCGCCTGAACAGACTCTAGTTGACCTCAAGCTGCGTATCCACCGAAGACTATACGCACTTAGCTCGATAATGAACGTACACGAGAACGCTTGTGGACTCTGGTATAACGTATACTCGTTTGATTTTAGGACTATTATTAGCGAAGGGCGATCGGCTCGCAGGCCAAGAATTATTTGGTCGTTAAATCAACGATGTCGGACTTGGGAACGAATCTGGGAGCATGGACTCCTTAACCAACACCAAATGCTCGTTCTGAAACCAAATATGAAAATATCAACCCGCGTTGGGGTCGAAGTCCGTACTGAGTTCCTGGAAAATATAGTGTCAAAACGTATCGCAAAATTAACTGCCGAACCAAACACAACACTTGCTGTTGATGCCGACGTATCCACAGTTACAAGGTCGCACCTTTGGGCTCTGATCACCTATCTCGTAGTTCCCTCCCTAATAGCTGCATTTACTTCACTATCATTGGAATTGTCCATAAAGATTCTCCAAGATCTACGTCACATTATTCGATACTCTCACTTGTTCACCACAGACAATAAATAATTGGAGAGGAGGCCCTCCAAAGTTACAAGGACGTATATGCATCACAGCGTGTTAACATTACTCTTCGTCAACTTTATAATTTCATCGTGAGCGCAGGTGTAAGGCAGAACCCATTTCGAATATCCTCTATCGATACCTGCGTCTTGAAGCCAAATAAAAAATAGGTTTTGGCAGGAGTTGTTCTCATAGGAACAATAGGACTGATTGCATGGCGCGAAATTATCGAGCGTGAGGGCAGAGCACAAGCGGTCACTTCTCTCTTCATAGCGCAACCGACATTGGAAGTTTATTTGCGTTATAGCGTAGTGTATGCTTTTACACAAACTTCATATGCAGACTCAATTTTGAGCATTGGTGAGTGCAGTATAGTGATTAGCTCGCTATGACTCAAACTCTAAAAAACGAATAGATATATTTCAATATCATGCCATCGGGTGACGACGCTAAATTAGTCCATTATTATTTTTAGTCATCAATTTTCTGATAGTCTTTGTCTATCTTCCCGCTCGGGGTTTTCTCCATCTTGAGCTGTGAGACCTTGTGTTGACTAGACAGTTTATCACCAAATTACTAAAAAACATATTAACAAAATGTAAATTGTGAAATCCTCGGGAGGTCAATGCAAGCGTTTGTGTTGTGAATATGTGTTACTTCGGAATTGGTATTGTTGACCTTGACACGTTCCTTGACACTATCTCAGTACTTCTGCTCAAATAACAGTACAGTGAAGACTCGACCTGTGTGTTGCTTGTTACTTCGAGCCGGCAGAGGGATCCGTTCACCAGTTTACTTTGGACGCTAGGTCTGAAGTGATTCCATCGGGTCTCTCTCCTTGAGACCTTAGCATTGAGTCAGAATATTACCCAAACTTATAATTTGTTTTACCTGTGCACGCATCTATCTAACATGGTTTTATATCGGCAAGTGCGGGCCGAGACAATGCCTGTTATTCAATAGGTATGAAGGAAATATTACATTCTTTATTTTATCAATCATGTTGATTAAGTACGTGTCACTTTGCGGGGCTACCTGAGACTTTGTGAAAATATTGTATAATAGATTACCCGTGATGATATCAATCGGCGTGCCCTTCGTTAGCTCTTATGTTTCGCGTAGGAAGAACTCCTCACTTGGTACAGTCTGTACCTGAGGGGGTTTCACAAAACAAACCTCATCAGATAAAGCATATGCTTCAAACTAACTCATTCTATTAAAGTGGCACCAAATACATACGAGTGGCTTAACTGGACCATGTGCATCAGTGATGTAAGATACGAGTGTTGTGTTGGACTACAGACTCATCCATTGAGTTAAGAAGAGAATTGCACAGACAAGAATCGCTCGAGATATCCGACGAAGCATTTCAATACAAGATCTGGCTTCAGGGATTTCCGCATCGTCTCCTTGTCTAATTTTGCCAACTATCTCGTTTCCACACGGCCGGGAATGCCAGTAAGCGCAAGCTCGATTAGAATACATAGGGGCTAGATACATAGGATTTGACAAGTGCCATTAAGTTTTGTTGTTTGAAGCCATCCTTGGAAACAAAAAAAACACAAGTTCCTTCATGAGTATTTACGTACGACAAAGGTGTGATTTCAAACCAAGTGTGATTTCAAATTTTTATTGTAACACAACTACTACCTATTCAAGGTGTTGGTATGAATTCCGTTCAACGGCTGATATTTCACATCCAAAGAGATACGTTTCTGTGAAAGGGCTCGTAGCGTTAGCCTTTAATCGATCCGCGTTGGATGGTAGCCAATTGGTGGTCAATTCACGCCTAAGTACTGGCACTTAGAGGCTGTCACCATTGGTGTGTCTCTTATCCATTATTGCAATCGCAGTCGGAAGCCCCGACAATTGTTCTGGATCAACTTTCGTCCAAGTCTTCGTCTATCTCGCGACGCCTCGAGATAAATCGGAATTTACAATGAGTTATACCTCAACTGATAAGACAATTCGTTCAGGATCATGATACGACAGTTGAACGAAAGCTTCTGAAAAAAAGAAATAAACAAGATCATGAATCATACACAAATGTAATTTAATGGGAGGATACACAAAAAAACACCGATCACACAGATTTACGAGAGAGAGAGAGATACGGGGAATAAATTAACCATATGTGTGTCACTTCGAACAAAGCACAACATCCCATTGTCCAATTGTGTAGAATTGTACTTGCCACTAAGTAATGGTGAAGCCTATTATTCTTGTAGTTGTATAATCTCATTATGCACCTCGTTTGTTTTATATGCATTAAGGACTGTCAAGCAAGGAGACATTATGTCATATCTACTGTATCGGCAAACGGTAATGGCTGTCGCTTGTATCAGACCTGCATACAATCGTGGAAAATGAAAAATATCGTGTATGTACTGTGTTATGTCGCTGTTATATTTACTCAGAACTGTGTGAAATAAATTCTAATCAACCGAACCAGAACTGTTCCGCAAATTACGGGCTACACCCCTCTCAAATGGTCGATAGTGATCTGTGCGACGGCGGATCCTGGTCTGTTTCGGCACCAAATATGGAGGAGGTGCTGAGCGGTCCTTGGGAGACGTTCGTAAATCTCAAGGCAATCTAGATTCCCCTGGAAGTGATCGCATGGCACCGAGTAGACTAGTGACCTATTACCTATGACAAGCAAAACAGCGCGAAGTACCTCACACTGGTACTCAATCGTGCATAATTCTATATATCGTGTATGTATTGTGTTATGTCGCTATTATATTTACTCACAACTGTGTGAAATAAATTCTAATCAACCAAACCAGACCTGTTCCGTAAATTACGGACTACACCTCTCCTAAATAGTCGATAGTGATCTGCGCGATAGGCCTTATCTGAAATAGGTTTGGCAAGCGACAGTAGTGTCATTCCCTAGTTAACCGCCTGTCTACCGGTGCCGCTGATGATGGCAATCACATTAGCACACTGCAATCCTGTGGACGACAATTTCCTTGGTATTGTACTGTATTCCCGTAAGTATCTAGGTGTAGTCGGCTCCGTATGGCTCGGAGTGCAGACTTACACTCTCACTTTTCGAATATATAGAGATTTCTGTGAGATATTCTTACTGTTGTACCACTACAACACCGCAGTGTTCGATTCGGCCTTCGTTGATGTTGAAGGTGCGGCTACCAATGATGATGGAAGGTACGAGATGGCCATAGTAATTAATGAACATAGTAATTAATAGGCACCAATTCGTTAATCGTGGCGTTGGTGTCACCGACCTGTTGCTCTTGTGATCCTATCCTTTGCTAACATTGTATTGTTAATCTAGCATTATTCGGGCACGATGATGATGGTGTTTGATAGTAAGCACCACCAGCTATCTTCACTGTGATTGAGCTCGGGAATCATCCACGGACTGTTTAAGACCTTCATAGATGACATAGACGGTGACATAGATGGCTGCCAGAAATCCTTCGTTGCTGGTCTAAACGTCGACAAGAAATGCTCTTAGCCCGGCAACAATATTAGTTTGTGCTCCTGCCTGGTTTAGGACGGCATTCGATATTCACATGTCCGGCGTACCGCATGTAGAGCATATGACCGATAAACGAAGTTCGTTGGTTCTAAAGACGATTTGTAATTATGGACCAAGTATTCCCTCGTCCACGGTCTCGAAAGTAGACATTGGCTGACGGTGCACTTGCACCTTAATAGGTGCATTCATTTCATTTTCATTATGCCTAAGTGTTTTTTTAGATTTGATTTAAGTTATCAGCGAAAGACTGTTTCCTGTGGGTTGTGCAGTGTAGAAAAACTGCTTTAATTTTATCAAGTCTTATCTCTTCACCTTCTTGTATGTAGCGAGTTGGAGTTGTCAAAATGGAAGGACAGCATTCCGTCAAAGGCGTAATACTTAAATGTGTTTGTATTTTTCTCAGCTTTTCCCGGGATCGAGTTCTAAATACTAATGGTATAGCAGAACTCCGTGGTGAGTATCAGGGTTGATACATTTAATTTGGATTCCTATGACTTGTCGATTAAGAAATTGATTAAGAAATTAATAATTAGTAAGTTGAGTTCCTTCTTTTGAGGTGAACTATTTGTTTTATTCTGGTTCATGTTCGGATAATGTTCACGATAAAATCGCGCGAGCGATGGGTTCGCTGCATACTAAGCCTAGTAGGATAATACCCAATCCAATGCATTGTAGCTGTCATAGTCTTGTTCGAGGGTAATTGTGGGAGAGGACCGATCTACCTGAAGACCCTTATTATTGGTGCCCACGGATCACGCTGTACGTGTGTCGAAACAAAAGGCTCTCTGAGTATTTTCAATTCAATTCTTTGAACAGATTTTGAGGTTGAACTCCCGATCTTGCCTTGGCGCCTGCCGGAGAGCATTGGCTCACGTCCGGGGCAGTAGTATTATTATATAAGAACTTCATTGACAAATTTGCAAGTACATACCACATCGTCTCGTATGTACCCTGTGGGATTCGAACCGGAGACCGTATAGTTCCAAGTCCCTGGCGTTACCCCTGCGCCATTCCTGTGGATGTAGTACGCTTGTATGGTTTTCTTCAACAGAGTGTGAAGACGGTGCCACCTCTGTTGATCCAGTTGTTCACGTCTGGCGAATGCTCTCCACTCAGCTGAGATAGAGCTAACTCGTACTTCCAGCATGCCTAGTTCTGCTGTAATACCTAAAGGTTAAGAGCTGAGGCCTGTCAGATAGCGGAACAGCTGAGGGTCAGCTCGAAAAACAAATGTAGTTCTGCTCTTGGAGTGAGTAATACTGATTGACTTCTTGACTTGACTCGTATGATTTTCATATAATATATATAATTTTCCGAAATATGTGAGTGGTATATAGTCAGTAGTGATAGAAGAGACAGATTCGCCCATCAGTTGTCAAAGAGAAAGTTGGATTCTCCTCACTTGAAGTTCGGCCGAGCTCTTGATCTTATGTTTATTGTCAGTGCCTCAGTAACCTCTGCGCTTCACCATTTCTGTGGAGGAAAGGATAGAAGTTGCGAGATAGCTAGGGCGACCCTTTAAAGTACATTTCAGAGTGAACTGGATGCTCCAAGATGAACACAGTTACATGAGAGTTTCTGGCTATTTGACGCAAGTGATGAAGCGTAAAGCAGAAATAGAGAGAATTAAGCATAAGTCTAACAGACTACAGAGCTCCCTACGTTGTCCCCTGGATGGTCTAGTGGTGAGCGTCTTGGACTGCTAGACCGGAGGGACGTGTGTGTTGGGTTCAAATCCTGTCAGACACGGAGAATCTTTGGAGCTCTTTATCATCTTTCTTTATCTGAAGATTCTTGCCAGGTACGAGTAAGGAAGAGAATAAGCAAAGGTGGCCCCGACAGGTCCTCATAATAATACCTAAAAGGTTGAGAGCTGAGGCCTGTCAGATAGGGGAACAGCTGAGAGTCAGCTGGAAAAAACAAAAAAGAGCTCCCTACGTTGACTGAAAGCTTGATGCTCCCTCGTGTCGCAGCAGTATTAACGCGAGTTCTGACCCAGAATCATGGTACAGAGGAGTATATGACTTTAGTAGAAACAGTGACCAAGGCTCCAAAGTATTTACAGATAGATCCCTTACACGTGGACCGGGCACGCATATGGGTATTTAAACATAAACCTTGGTATGTAAATATCGTACACAACTTAGTTCGTTCGGCCATGTCCAGAAGGACAACGTCTAATAAAATTCAGCTCAGTATTAGAATTATTTAATAATTTTGAATAGATAAATTATGTCATAGTGTTTACTTGTTCCGTGTTATGCTTTGGGTTCGCCCGCCCGTTCCTTGTGGGATGATATCGACCCGTGGACCCTGGTGCCTTCGATCCCGTTCTGATCTGAGTATTTTCTATAAAACTTCGAGAAGCATTCTCCATACACTATAGCGTTCAATACCAGAAACGAAGTTGTTTGCGCTGCACGGTCGGCAATTGCTGTTGTTGTTGTTGTTGCTGCTGCTGCTACTGTTGTTGTTGTTGTCTGCCATAATAACTGAACATTTAAGGACTGTGCAGGCACTCTATAAGGATTAAATGGTGGATTAAACACTATATCAGTCTGTTTTTTTTATAGAGGAGGACGTTTTCTCCAAACACCACCGTGAGACAATCCAATCTCTACCGAAGGTGGGCCGATCGAGTGCAGGGTGCAGTCTGCCTAATGATCTGTACTGTACCGTCTCTATTGAGAAACCTGACCAAGGCAGCGACAATCGTCTGTCATGGTTTACATATTTTCAGATATAGTCTTCTTGTGCGCTCCTCCTTGTGTCATCTTACCTTCGTGAATATCCTATCGCTTCGTACCATGACCGAGATGCTCACTATTTTGATCAGAGCCATTATTCGTGGAGAGTGTTTAGGGTTCGCCGGTTATTTATTTGCAGTCATATTTGACTCGCTGACGTGATCTGCCCCACACACTAGTGCAAGTAATTCGTTGTCACTCCGGTGTGGACTCTCAGTCTTCAGTGCCATGTTGGGCGATACACGAGAATAAATCAAATATTCTGAACATTTATCTACTCATGACGTGATCTGTCTAACTAAATTCTCCGGGCTGACCCCCAGCCAACATTTAACGTCCACGGTATGGGGATCGAAGCCGTGCACCTACGGAGGAGACGGGATCTGTCTAGCACAGCGCTACCGGCTGTCGCAAAGCGGTTTTTCCATCGTGACTTATATATATATACATGTGTTTATATCGTTCATCCATATGGCTCGAGTTTTCTCGAGGCACCAGAGCATTTCGGATGTAGTCTTATATGGACGAGTCGCAAGAGAGTCGATGACAATCAGATCGATAGGCGTCAAGATTTGATTATCATAGTAACAAAGCAGTGCTGAAATCGTTGTCCGACGGATGCAAATGCGTCGACAGACTCCACAAGTACAGACGATCAAGAAATTGAATTTAATCTGAATGAAAACCTACCAACCGAGAGATCCGACATTCAGAGCAATCCACACCTAAACGCTTCCGGTGCGTGCCATTTTCATGGCACCCATGTCAATGATTGCTATATTATGTTAGCTTGCATGCGGAGCATTGGGACACAACCACTGATTCACTTGCATTTAGATCAAGGTTGCATAGGAAATTGTATTCATTTTAGCAAAATTCAGAAATTCGAAGCAAACCCGCATGGTGTCTACAATATCAATTCGGGCGGTTCAACGTATCTCATCAGATGCTCTAAGACAATCAGTGAGTACGCAAGTGCACCCTAGGCTTTTGCACGACACACATAAAGAGAGTATCGTAACATATGACAGTTGCGAGAAGTTGGTTTAACAACGGCTAGGACAGCAGTGCTGACCTTAGGATCTACGGTTCTTATCTATTGCATCGCGATTTCGACGATAGATCGTGAGTTGGATTGTGCAAAGAGAATTACAGTCTTGTTATTATCCTAGCGGGTAGCCGCCACTCTCAGCAGAACCTGGCCAAAGGTGGCTCCAGAAGCATCTCAAATGTCAGAATATAACAGTTTGTTCCTGCTAACTTGAATTTTTGTTTGTTATTTCTGGGGATGAACGAGCGATCAGATATTGTGGTGCTGTTCAAGGTGACCACGGCAACAGCGCCCTATGAAGACGAGTATTAACCACACTCAATGACAACACTCTTTCGAACACATCAGCGGTGACGGGCCAGACCAGACTACAAACTGTTGTGCGTTATGCTGAAGGTTATCGCTAATTATCCACCCGTTAGGACCTCGACTTCGTGAATATTGCTACATCGATCCGTTGTGACCTCTCACCGTCATGGAGATACTCAAGAGTTTGATCAGCGCCACTATTCGTGGAGGGTCTTTAGTGTTTACCAGTTGTTTCTTCCCAGTCATGTTTGGGTTGACGACGTGGTCCACCCTACATATTAGTACGGTCAAATCCTTGTCGATCCGATGTGAGTCCTCAGGCTTCAGTGCCATGTCGGGCTATACACGAGAACAGATCAAATATTCTCAACATCCGTCTACTCATGAGGTGATTTGTCTGGCTCAGCGGTACGCGCAGCTACAAGGCATTCCTGCAAACAAACTGCTCATTGTTGATGTCGGTGGCTTCCTCCGTAGACCGGGGCAAACGTTTCAACCAAGCGCGGGACTGCTGCTACCAAAGGAACCACCGCTCAAATGGTATACGCGAAAGGAACAATGGCTCAAAAAGATTAAAGATAAATATTGTTCATTCTGTGCGAATCAAGTATCCGTGGTCCTTGATGCCCTGGCGGCACCCCACTATGTCGTGATAGTTGTGCGCAACTCTACTTATCTCTATGAGGACTTACATGCAGATATTACTCATTTCATCTACGCCAAGACTGTTGTAATCATAGTGCCCGAAAGATCGCACATCACCTACGAGAAAAAGCCCACTATTTTCTTGAGCAAAGGTTTTCAAGCAGGTACTTTCCCATGTGTACAAAGCTTCGACAACCTGTTCTCCTGGAAAGTCAACCCACTAACACTGGTTCGGAACAAATCACACCTCTGTAGTGGAGTCAGCAGCTGTAAACTGGCAACAGTAAAACACTCTGTTTCGCTATTCACGTATGGACTATATCCTCACGTTACAATGACCTTCCGTTGCAATAGCTCCATTTTTCATTTGAAGTTCATCGTATTGCCATGGGATGCTTGGAACTCCAATTATGAAGCATATCAGTATCATATAAATCTACATAACTCGATTATAAAAGACGACTTCCCTGAATGCTTCTCGGTGGTGGAAAAGAAGAAGCTAACCATATCGCAACTATTGAAACCTTTCCCTTCGGAAGTTTGGTTGGCTTTTGTTCTGACTATCCTCATGATCAGCCGTGTTCTCTCCGTTGTGGAAAATATCAGCTGGCCCGCATTGATTTGGGATGCGAGCTGTGGCTTCATAGTTGCCACACCCTTAAATCTAACCTGCCGAGATATACGAGGAGTCTCTCTTGCCTCTCTGCTTCTCTTTCTCATCTGCTGGATGGCCCGTCTATACAATCAAGATGTACTGTCCTTATTTATTGACCCAAGAAACCCCATCAAACCAAAAGGCTTTGTTCAGTGTCGCTTTCTCAATGAATGCCTGTCTAGTGCTTATCAGGAAGGCTGGCTTAGATGTCACGCTGGTCTCTGTAATCTACCTGAACAGACTCTAGTTAACCTCAAGCTGCATATCTCTCGAAGACGATACGAACATAGCTCGATAACGAACGTAAACGGTAACAACAGTGGATTATGGTATAACCTGTACTCACTTGCATTTGAGAGTATTACTAGCAAAGGGCGATCGGTTCTTAACCCAGGAATGATTTGGTCGTTAAATCAACGAAGTCAGATTTGGGAACGAATCTGGGAGCACAGTCTCGTTAATGAACATCATATACTTGTTGAAGAATCAAAACGGAAAAAATCAACTCACATTGGGTTCAATGTCGCTAGTAAGATCCACGTACCTTACATGTCACTATATATTGCACTGCTAGATTTCCAATACAAAAACATACCTCTTTCTGCCGACGTCAACGTATCCATGGTTACAACGTCGCACCTTTGGTGTCTGATCACCTATCTCGTAGTTCCCTCAATAATAGCTGCATTTACTTCACTATCATTGGAATTGTCCATAAAGGTTCTTCAAGATCTACGTCACATTATTCGATACTCTCACTTGTTCACCACAGACAATAAATAATTGGATAGGAGGCCCACCAAAGTTATGAGCACGTATATGCATCCAAAGCTCATTGTGATTATGTCACAGTGTGTTAACATTACTCTTCGTCAACTTATAATTTCATCGTGAGCGCAGGTGAAAGGCAGAACCCATTTCGAATATCCTCTATCAATACCTGCGTTTTAAAGCCAAATAAAAAATAAATTTTGGGAGGAGCTGTTCTCATGGGAACAATAAGCCTGATTGCATTGTTCGAAACGTTCAAACTGCGAGGGCAGAAGGCAAGCGACCACTTTTCTCTTCACAGCGAAACTGATATTGGCAATTTATTTGCGTAAGGAGCAGTTCATCACCAAATTATTAGAATAACTTAATAATACGTAGATACGTAGATTGTGAAATCTGATGATATCGATCGTCGTGCCCTTTGTTGCTGAACATTAGCTCGTACGTCTCTCGTCGGAAAGACTCTTCACGTTGTACAGTCTGTATCTGAGAGGGTTTCATAAAACAAACCTTATCAGATAAAGCATATGCTTCAAACTAACTCATTCTATTAAAGTGGCACTAAATACATACGAGTGGCTTAACTGAACCATATGAGATGTAAGATACGAGTGTTGTGTTGGACTACAGACTCATCCAGTGTTTAAGAAGAGAATTGCACAAACAAGAATCGCTCGAGATATCCGACGAAGCATTTCGATACAAGATCTGGCTTCAGGAAACGCCGCATCATCACCTAGTCAAATTTTCCGACGAAGACGCCTAAAGATAAATCGGCATTTATAATGAGTTACAGTTGACGAATGCTTTTGTAAAATCAAAAAACAAGAACATCAATCGTACACAAATACAATTTAATGGGAGGGTGGAGGATATGCAAAAAAACACCGATCACGCAGATTTACGAGAGAGATACGGGGAATAAATTAACCATATGAGTGTCGCTTAGAACAAAGCACAACATCCCAATGTCTAATTGTGTAGAATTGTACTTGCCACCAAGTAATGGTGAAGCCTGTTGTCACAGAAGCACAGTCACGCCTGGTCACTGGGGTCATAAATCAAGGTTGATGCGTGAACGACGGTAGTCGGGCTGTTTGGGACGATTCAAGAAGGATCCTAGAACAGACAAGCGAGATTGGCTACCTGAGCAAGTCGGATCGGAGTCGATACCAAATATGGGGAAGACAGATTGTGCTGGGCGGTCGTTGGGATACGTTCGTAAATCTCTAGGCAAAATCTAGATTCTACTGGGGGTAATCGTATGGCACCGAGTAGACTAATGACCTATTACCTATGATAAACAAAATAACGCGAAGTACTACTTTACTCCTAGACGAGAGACACAACTCGGATTAGTTTATTATTCGTTGTTGAAAAAAGAGATCGGTTCATCTGACCCCAAACTCGGCGATGTCCCGAAACGGAACAATTAGTTATACATATAGAGTTGAAGGGCATCCACAACTGGTCTGTGAAGTAATTTGATATAGAAATCGATTACCCAAGATGGGTGGCTAATTAGAAGCTAATGCTGCCAAATGCGGCAATATTTGAATGTGTGGATCACAAGTGTTCAAAGGGTATTATTAATTATTAGGGAGAAATTACGTATCTTATTAGCACCTGTTATTATTGTATTTGTGGAACCACCGTGTTTGCTTTATATACATTAAGGACTGTCAAGCAAGGAGACATTATGTCATTTCTACTGTATCGGCAAACGGTAATGGCTGTCGCTTGTATCAGACCTGCACGCAATCGTGCACAATGAAAAATATCATGTATGTATTGTGTTATGTCGCTGTTATATTTACTCAGAACTGTGTGAAATAAATTCTAATCAACCAAACCGGGCCTATTTCGCATATTACAGACTACAGCTCTTTCAAATAGTCGATAGTGATCTGTGCGACTTGATAGGTCTTACCTGAAATAGGTTTGGCAAGCGACAGTAGTGTTATTCCCTAACCCCCTGTCTACCGGTGCCGCTGATGATGACAATTGTGGGATACACTGTGATACATTTCGTTATATTATGATCGTAGGTTGCTATAATGAACCAATAAGGACAGGGTTCTGTGACCCAACTTGTATTTTTACATTTATATTTTCTAACCTTAAGATGAGCCAATGAGACACATGTAACACAAAACAGGCTACACTTAACACACGCACATTAGAGCCGGCCATATGCCTTTGTGGCCCTCGTGGGGTCAGCTTTCGCTTAGTTACACAACTGGCGCGAATCGGATGACCACCCACCTCCTCACTGGAGCTGCCGTTGTTTCATGTTGGATTAGTCCGGCCAGAGTTCTCTAGCCAATAAGGGAGATTGTTATATAATCTTCGGGCGGATGGTGTTACAATAGAAATTAAGCGTGCGATATATTCATATTGATAATAATCATGAAAGACAAAGAAATGAGACATAAAACTGAGACTTATACGTCATGTTTATATGTTTACCATGTCAAGCAGCGTTCCGCTGAATTTGTGTACTCAGAGAATCGTCCCCCCCGAGGGCGTACAGTATACGGCCAAGAATGAAGAATTGTCATTGTGTCGTAAAAAATAAGAAGTTAGTCCAAGGTTGACCATCAAGGTGGGAACTTCAAACCAGTGTTCAGTGTCCTCTCTCCTTTTTCCGATCTCAATTACATCGCACAAATAGAAGGCGAATCCCCGATTAAGTCTGCATGTCCCATGAGATAAGTGGCTCGCTCAGTTTAATATACGATACATAAAAACTAAAAGTGAACTCGGTGCTTGCGTGACCAGGATGGACGATGCGAGAAACAGAGAAGTAGACTTATCGTTATATTTGTGCGAAATTAACCCAATTAGTGACCAATCAGTGAACTACTGCGCAAACGGGAAATAGCCATGGAACACTCTTGGCAAGCAGTCGCTGCGCGCCAATAATGCACACATCCATGTTGTGCGTTGCGCTTCCACGCTGTCTAAGCCGGCACGTGACGTGCAGCGCATGTCGACGACAAACGTCCTGGGAATCAAAGATACTTCGACAACCGAACTACCAGTTCAAGATCTAGAACCGGTACGACAGGTCAATGAAGGGTTGGTGTATGGTGGGCACGCATACACCAGTTCAATGCTGAAGTGGGCGAAGCTCACCACGCTTGCAAACAACATACAAGTGGCCCTGGACCGACCCCATTTAAAGTTACTGTGTTGTGCCGCTGACCTGCGAGAGACCTCACTCGACGATCACCCCTTACCGGAATTCTTCCATGGGCGGACAACCAAACTCAATGATAGAGTCAAACTACGGATTCCTGCGTAGCTTGACGCGATCATTGTGTTTGGTCGTCCAGTTGGAGCAGATCAAAAAAACGAGACTCGACGATTACATACAACTCGGGCACATTCGAGCAGCTATCGAGGGAAAAGACTCTCGTTAGCAATCGTGTTCCCGAAACTCAGCGTTTGCCCAACCCACACGAATAGTTTCACGTGACCGGAGTGGACAATATCGCTGATCTCGCCACCCGTGGCATTCCGACCACGAATCCTATCGCGTACGCTTCGTAAATGGTCGCGAACAGTGGCGCGCTACTAAACTCTTACATCCACTAGAGGTCGCACAAGATGAAAAGGGTTCAAGGCAGTAAAACCTACACGTTTGAGGGTAGCCTTCGCAAGTACCAGCTCCAAGTGAGAGCAGCCAGAAGTGCATTCTATCAGCGACAGTTCAACATCGTTTGTAGAATTTCCTAAAAACATTCTGCGGTAAAGGTAGGCAAGGGACGATATTTCGTGTCCTTGACGCTCAAGAACGCCACAGTCATCCCGCTTTTCAACAACAAGGGTGATCCGAAATATGTGGCCAATTACCGGCCTATATCTCTTATTGTCTCCGCGGGCTCAATTTCTTCTCGCCTACTCAATTTGGTTTTCGAAGGGCTCGCTCTACCGGACTGGCTTTAGCCCACATGTGGCAGGAGATTTCGGACGCGATCGAAAACAAGCTATTATGCCTTGGAGTTTTTCTAAATATATCCGCAGCTTTCAACTGCCTCCGGCACTCGTATTTCCTTCAAGCTCTTGAGTGCCTTGGTTGCGGCAGGCCGATTATTGAATGGTTCAAGTCGTACCTCAGTGCACGAAGACGGGCGGTGAAGGCAGGTGGCGTGGAATCAGATTGGAGTGTGATAGACATTGGTACTCCGCAGGGCTTTATCTTGGGTCCTTTTATGTTTATCATCCTTTTCAACTTTGTCCTGCTTAAAATATCGATTGTTGGATGTGGGAAGGCAATCGCATATGCAGATGATACATCTCTCTTGTTCCGTATTCGCCCTACCTCAGTCCAAAGTGATATAGGAGCGGCCCTTGAGAGGATTGAGGACATAATTGGTACCTTTGAAGAGTTCGGTTTAGTGATCAATGCCAAGAAGACGAACATCTCGTTATTTCGTCTACCGACAGAGGACAGTCCAAGTGTTGCCGGTGCAACTTTGTGGAGAGATGCTTCCATGGTCTGAGTCAGTGAAGTGTCTTGGCATAACCTTACACGATACTCTTAAATGGCATAAGCATCTTCAGTCATTCCTACCAAAATGCTACGCAGATATTGCCTTAAAATGCTACGCAGACTTTACAACGTCCTGCTCATGCCTCTTCTGTATTACGGCCTTGCGGTCTGGGGGGAGGCTGAAGAGGGGAGAGATCGTCCAGAATGATGCGATCCGCGTAATCTTTAATAAGCGCCGCACGGACTCCGTCACGGACATCATGGGAAAATACTGGTTACCTAAGTTGAGAGTTCTGTATGCACTTCATGCCGCTCTTCTAGCTTTTAAAATGTCTAAAGGTATTATCCCTGCTGATATTGTTTTTCCGAGAGTGGCTGTAAGGAGACGAACAGCCCGACGACCAACTGAGTTTGTGATACCATTCGAAGTTTGCAGAGGTGGCAAAAGATTTTTTTATGAACAAAAATTCTTGTGTAGAAGTACCTCTACAATCATGGACACCAACAAGTTCTGTATTTGACAGAGTCCATGTAGATTTTGCAGGCCCCCTTGATGGCTAATTTTTATTGACGCATTTTCCAAATGGCTAGCTGTATACTCTATGACCTCCGCCACTACAACAAATATGATCACAGCATTAAAGAACATGTTGTCTCGCTTTGGTAATCCGAAAACCCTTGTATCAGATAATGGTACCCAATTCACTTCTTAAGCATTTAAAGCTTTTCTGAAGTCGAGAGGTATTGTACATAAAACCACTGTCTCGTTCCACCCATAATCAACCGGCCAGGCTGAACGGTTTATTGATATTTTTAAAAGATCATACAAAAAGCTTCGAAAAACACATGACATTAGGACATAGGTTGATGTCACTGTACAAACCTATCGAACCACAATAAATCGCGATGGTATCACACCGGCCGAACTCTTCCTTGGAAGGAAAGTACGCACGACACTCGATATGATTCACGAAGAGGAGCCACTAAAACAACAAGATAAGAACATTTCGCGACAAACGAGATAAGAACATTTCGTTATCAGCACGAGCTTTACGTGTGTGAACAAACTTTTTATGACTCAGGTGTACAAGTGTTTTAACTTTTGTAAGTGAACAGTTTACGAAAAAGCTAATGACGACAAGAGAAACGCCCTGTGATGACGCGGCCCTTACTAAGCGAACTACCCTTGAATAATAAAGGAAAGACACTCGGACTTGTTGGGACGATGGGATAGCGCAGAGAGTCGGGTCGGTGTGGACTCGCAGTCTTCAGTGCCATGTTGGGCGATACACGAGAATAGATCAAATATTCTGAACATTTATCTACTCGTGGCGTGATCTGTCTAGCACAGCGCTACCGGATTTCGGGCCGGCAGGTCAACAATGACAGCATGTAGGATACTGGTCGACGACATCAAGAAAACCCTGGCTCGTCCGAAGCAGTTCCTCTTCGCTATATTTGTAGACTTCAAAGCCGCGTTTGATTCGGGGTCCAGAACGATAGTTCTTTCAAAGCTGGCGTGTCACGGGGTGCCGCTTAACATACTAGGTCTGCTGAAGGATATCCTACAGAAGAATTCGGTCATCATTGATGATGCGGTCATGGAGAGACACGGGGTTGAACAGACGACTGGGTTTGCCCAAGGAAGTCCGTTACTCTTCTCACTCCTCATCAGCGATCTTCCTACGAGTGTCAAGCAACGGCACTCTTCTGTCAATCTTATCCTGTATGCAGATGACCTCGTAATGTACTGTACGAGTAGATTTCACCTCCAGCAGGCACTAGCAACTTTGAATACCTATGTCGCCGACACCGGCCTTCAAATTAACAAGGCTAAAACAGTCGCAATGAAGTTCCGAAAAGGGGGGAGGCTTAGCGGAAACGACTCGTTCCGACTGGACGGTGAGCGGCTGGAAATAGTTAACTCGTTCACATACCTCGGTCTAACAATAACAACAACAGGCAAATCATTCGCTTTGCATGTTGAAGACCGAGCTAGAAAAGCGACGATTGCGACGCCCTCGATCGAACGACCGCAAAAGCTATCAATCGACACTGCTCTTAAATTGTTTAATTTGAAGATCGCGCTAATAGCTACATATGGGATTCAAATCGTCTGGGATAAGCTCGCCTCCAGGGACCTGGCCACGATCGACAGAGTCAAACCAGCGTTCTTAAAGTCAGTACTCGGTTTGCACGCCTCGGCACGAAACCGGCTTGTCTATTTGCTGCTCGACACGCCATCGTTTGTTTAAGAAATCCGCCAGTCGTTCAACCTCCCAGAAACAGATAGTTACCGCATCTTTATAGATGGCCATAAAGCGAAGAAGAGAGAGGTGGACCGTCGTTCTTCACGACTCCAGCCATGACTGATGGCAATTGGAAGCTTAGTAATAGAAGGAATAGGCACCATGTTACCAGGTTCGCGGTTCACGGATTTTACCATATAGTCTGCGAAACACAGGGGTTCCATGAACCTGATGATAATTGCGTTTGTAAATTCTGTAGTAAAAAATGTGAGAGATACCACGCAGGAAAATGTCGTAGAATTAAAGATACATTGATCAATGCAAGCAGATGAAACTGTTTTAAAAAAAAAATGCTTCTAGTATTTTTACTTGAAACCTTACACATCGGAAACTGACTTGTATATTGTACACACCGTTGTAATTACTCGAACAGAGTGAAAATAAAACAAATAATAATAATAATATATATATATCGTTCGTCCATATGGCTCGAGTTTTCTCGCGGCACCAGAGCAGATGTAGTCCTATATGGACGAGTCGCAAGAGAGTCGATGACAATCAGATCGATTGGCGTCAAGATTTGATTATCATAGTAACAAAGCAGTGCTGAAATCGTTGTCCGACGGATGCAAATGCGTCGACAGACTCCACAAGTACAGACGATCAAGAAATTGAATTTAATCTGAATGAAAACCTATCAACCGAGAGATCCGACATTCAGAGCAATCCACACCTAAACGCTTCAGGCGCGTGTCATTTTCATGGCATCCATGTCAATGATTGCTATATTATTTTAGCTTGCATGCGGAGCATTGGAACACAACCACTGATTCACTTGCATTTAGATCAGGGTTGCATAGGGAATTGTATTCATTTTAGCAAAATTCAGAAATTCGAAGCAAACCCGCATTGGTGTCTACAATATCAATTCGGGCGGTTCAACGTATCTCATCAGATGCTCTAAGACAATCAGTGAGTACGCAAGTGCACCCTAGGCTTTTACACGACACACATAAAGAGAGTATCGTAACATATGACAGTTGCGAGAAGTTGGTTTAACAACGGCTAGGACAGCAGTGCTGACCTTAGGATCTACGGTTCTTATGTTTTGCGTCGCGATTTAGACGATAGATCGTGAGTTGGATTGTGCAAAGAGAATTACAGTCTTGTTATTATCCTAGCGGGTAGCCGCCACTCTCAGCGGAACCTGGCCAAAGGTGGCTCCAAAAGCATCTCAAATGTCAGAATATAACTTGTATGTGGAGAGGAATATATGAAATTAGTGGGAACTGGGGTTAGAAAAGGCCTGTTAAGTACTAATAAGTGTAAATTGAAATGCCAAGTGTGCCGACTCTGGGGAAGAGATACGCTCTCAGCAGAGGATGGTTTTAGCAGGCAGAAGCGTTTTGTCATCCACGTCAACCCCCCTGCAGATTGGAACGTCTCTGGTGGTGTCCGTGCGTTTGAAGAAAATTTCCTCCTCTCAAGAAAAAAGTGTAAATTGATGAGCATAAAAGCAAAGCCCAGTTGGTCCACCCAGCAAAGTCCAACCATCTAATCACTGTTACTAAACTTCACCTGACTAATTATTGAACTCATCCTAATTTGTGGACCATATTGACTACCTGTTCCATGCTTTACCTTCAGTCCGTACTATAAACTTGGAGAACACATGCTTGCTTTAAACTGTCTTCATTCTGTGACAGGTCCTTGTAGCAGTGTTAGGATTGCTTCAAAAACCTGTCAGGAGACGAGGTTAGATAGGATCAGTTGGACTATTTAGGGCTGGACTATGAATCACACATCATCTAGTATGAACTTATCTGAGGTTCGACTGACAGATCAACAAGACCATAGGACAGTGCTAAACTTGTTCCTGCTAACTTGAATTTTTGCTTGTTATTTCTGGGGACGAACGATCGATCAGATATTGTGGTGCTATTCAAGGTGACCACGGCAACAGCGCCCTATGAAGACGAGTATTAACCACACTCAATGACAACACTCTTTCGAACACATCAGCGGTGACGGACCAGACCAGACTACAAACTGTTGTGCGTTATGCTGAAGATTATCCCTAATTATCCACCCGTTAGGACCTCGACTTCGTGAATATTGCTGCATCGATCCGTTGTGACCTCTCACCGTCATGGAGATACTCAAGAGTTTGATCAGCGCCACTATTCGTGGAGGGTCTTTAGTGTTTATCAGTGGTTTCTTCCCAGTCATGTTTGGGTTGACGACGTGGTCTGCCCTACATATTAGTACGGTCAAATCCTTGTCGATCCGATGTGAGTCCTCAATCTTCAGTGCCATCTCGGGCTATACACGCGAACAGATCAAATATTCTCACCATCCGTCTACTCATGAGGTGATCTGTCTGGCCCAGAGGTACGCGCAGCTACAAGGCATTCCTGCAAACAAACTGGTCATCGTTGATGTCGGTGGCTTTCTCCGTAGACCGGGACAAACATTTCAACCAAGCGCGGGACTGTTGCTACCAAAGGAACCATCGCTCGAAAGGAATAAACATATATTTTGTCCATTCTGTGTGAATCAAATATCCGTGGTCCTTGATGCTCTAGCGGCACCCCACTATGTCGTGATAGTTGTGCGCAACCATACTTATCTCTATGAGGACTTACATATAGATATCACGCATTACATCTACGCCAAGACTGTTGTAACCATAGTGGCCGAAGGACCGAATTTCGTCTACCAGAAAAAGCCCATTATTTTCTTAGGCGGGGGTTCTCAAGCAGGTACTTTCCAATGTGTACAAAGCTTCGACAACCTGTTCTCCTGGCAAGTCAACCCGCTAACACGGCTCCGGAACAAATCACACCTCTGTGGTGGAGTCAGCAGCTGTAAGCTGGCAACAGTAAAACACTCTGTTTCGTCATTCTTGCTCGCACCATATCCTAAAATTACAATGACCTTCCGTTGCAATAGTTCCACTTTTCATTTGATGTTCATCGTAACGCCATGGGATGCTGGGAACTCCAATCTTGACGCATATCAGTATCATATGAATCTACATAACTCGATTATAAAAGACGACACCCTTGAATGCTACTCGGTGGTGGAAAAGAAGAAGCTAACCATATCGCAACTATTGAAACCTTTCCCTTCGGAAGTTTGGTTGGCTTTTGTTCTGACTATTCTCGTTCTTAGTCGTGTTCTCTCCGTTGTAGAAAATATCAGCTGGTCCGCATTGATTTGGGATGCGAGCTGTGGCTTCATAGTTGCCACACCCTTAAACCTAACCTGCCGACACATACGAGGAGTCGCCCTTGCCTCTCTGCTTCTCTTTCTCATCTGCTGGATGGCCTGTTTATACAATCAAGATGTACTGTCCTTATTTATTGACCCAAGAAACCCCATCAAACCAATCAACTTTCTTCAGTGCCGCTTTCGCGATGAATGCCTGTCTAGTGTTTTTCAGGAAGGCTGGCTTAGAGGTCACGGTGGTCTCTGTAATCTACCTGAACAGACTCTAATTAACCTCAAGCTGCATATTTACGGAAGACGATACGAACATAGCTCAATAATGAACGCAAACGGTAAATCCAGTAAATTATGGTATAACCTGTACTCGCTTGCATTTAGGCGTATTACTAGCAAAGAGCGATCGGTTCTTAAGCCAAGAATTATTTGGTCGTTAAATCAACGAAGTCAGATTTGGGAACGAATCTGGGAGCACAGACTCGTTAATGAACATCAAATACTTGTTGGAGAATCAAAACGGGAAAAATCAACTCACGTTGGTTTCAATGTCGTTAGCGAGACCTTAATGTCACTACATATTGAACTGCTCGATTTCCAATACAGTAACATACCTCTTTCTGCCGACGCCAACGTATCCATGGTTACAACGTCGCACCTTTGGGCTCTGATCACCTATCTCGTAGTTCCCTCAATAATAGCTGCATTTACTTCATTATCATTGGAATTGTCCATAAAGATTCTTCAAGATCTACGTCACATTATTTGATACTGTAATTTGTTCACCTCAACATTAAATAATTGGAGAGGAGGCCCACCAAAGTAATAAGCACGCATATGCATCCAAAGCTCATTGTGATTATGTCACAGTGTGTTAACATTACTCTTCGTCAACTTTATAATTTCATCGTGAGCGCAGATGTAAGACATAACCCATTTCGAATATGATTGATCGATACCTGCGTTTTGAAGCCAAATAAAAAATGGGCTTTGGTAGGAGTTGTTCTCATATTAACAATAGGTCTGATTGCATTGCTCGAAACGTTCAAACTGTGAGGGCAGAAGGCAAGCGATCACTTCTCTCTTCACAGCGAAACTGATATTGGCAATTTATTTGCGTAAGGGGCAGTTTATCACCAAATTCTTAAAGCATATTAATAAAATGTAGATACCGTAGATTCTCCAATTTGATGATATCGATCGTCGTTCCCTTTGTTGCTGAATATTAGCTCCTACTTTTTACTTCTCTCTCACTCGGATTTGTGAGAGAGAGATACGGGGACTAAATGAACCATATGAGTGTCACTTGGAACAAAACACACACCCCAATGTCCAATTGTGTAGAATTTGCCACCAACTAATGGTGAAGCCTATTATTCTTGTAGTTGCATGACCACTACGCAACGTGTTTGTTTTATATGAGTTAAGGGCTGTGAAGCAAGGAAACATTATGCCCTATCTACTATATCGGCAAATATACTGTAATGGTTGTCGCTTGTATCATACCTGCATGCAATCGTGAACAATGAAAAATATCGTGTATGCATTGTGTTATGTCGCTGTTACATTTACTCAGAACTGTTTTATGTGTGAAATAAATTCTAATCAACCAAACCAACCTGTTTTGCAAATTACGGACTACACCTCTGCTAAATAGTCGATAGTGGTCTGTGCAATTTGATGGTCTTGCCTGAAATAGGTAAGCGACGGTAGTGGCATTTCCTAGTTTACCCCCATTTTAGTTATTTCACTGTTAATTTCCGCGCTCACCAATCTCGGTTGGCGATTCCGCCATCAGGGGGCGCCGCAGCCGCACTGGAGTGGTGAAGCGCGGGCCCGAATTGAACCACCCCCTAAGTTGACCCCCCCTAGGACCTCAGTCGGGCAAAATATACTAGGACGACTACGGCCACTCAAACGTCTGCAGCGGGCTGCCTTATATATAGGCTGCAAGCGGGGATAACAAAAGACAGAAGTCGGAAGGCCCAGGACAGGAGTAGAGGGCTCGAACCATGCCGGGCAGGTCGTCCCTTGTGCGCCCCACCCGTGTGTAACTCGGAATCTTGCCGTACCCCTTGCGAAGGGATATGGACCCCGGTTATCCTCACCTCAGCACGATCTGTAAAGAGAGAAAGGGCGCTGCTCCTCGAGCAGCTCGGTGACGATCCGTTCGCCCAGTCCTGCGCGGTCCTGAGGACCCTCCCTGCCTCGCAGGAGGCGGCAATGGGAACTTCCAGCAATGGCAACCCCGAGCCGAGCGCTGATGGCCCGAGCATGAGTCGGCAAAAGCCCCCGCACGCGGCCATCGAGCTAGCATCGAGTTTAGACGATGACACAGACATGGAGGAGTAGGAGGAGGTCGCCGGTGGCTGCGAACCCGTCCTACGGATTCGCGCAAGAGGGCCGCTAAGGAATCCCCGGAAGCAGCACCCCGACCGGCAAAGCTGCCGCCGCACGTGGCCAAACTGGTCAGTGAAAAATGCTCCAAAAAGAAGGGGAAGGAAGACCTCGATAATGTCCTGAAAGATCTTCTCGAAGGCCCGCCTACCAGCCTACTGGAAGCCATCGGGAAACTAAATGGGACGGTCGCCACCCTTAAGGGGCTCAAAGAGGATCACTCGAAAACGCACTGCTCGATCAAGAACCAGATTACGCGCCTGGAGGTTGTCCTTCTTTATGTGGCCGAACTCGAAAGCCTGAGGCAGAAAAGGCTTGTCAAGGATGCAGCCGAGCTGACGGCGGCGGCATCATGACCCCCTCCCTCCCCCAACTTGGTCATAGAAGAGCCTATCTCGGAGATGTGGGACGTCAAGGTGGAAGCTCACTCGAGCCGACACCAGAGCAGATGTAGTCTTATATGGACGAGTCGCAAGCGAGTCGATGACAATCAGATCGATAGGCGTCAAGATTTGATTATCATAGTAACAAAGCAGTGCTGAAATCGTTGTCCGACGGATGCAAATGCGTCGACAGACTCCACAAGTACAGACGATCAAGAAATTGAATTTAATCTGAATGAAAACCTATCAACCGAGAGATCCGACATTCAGAGCAATCCACACCTAAACGCTTCAGGCGCGTACCATTTTCATCGCACCCATGTCAGTGATTGCTATATTATTTTAGCTTGCATGCGGAGCATTGGAACACAACCACTGATTCACTTGCATTTAGATCAGGGTTGCATAGGAAATTGTATTCATTTTAAAATTCAGAAATACGAAGCAAACCCGCATTGCTGTCTACAATATCAATTCGGGCGGTTCAACGTATCTCATCAGATGCTCTAAGACAATCAGTGAGTACGCAAGTGCACCCTAGGCTTTTACACGACACACATAAAGAGAGTATCGTAACATATGACAGTTGCGAGAAGTTGGTTTAACAACGGCTAGGACAGCAGTGCTGACCTTAGGATCCACGGTTCTTATGTTTTGCGTCGCGATTTAGACGATAGATTGTGAGTTGGATTGTGCATAGAAAATTACAGTCTTGTTATTATCCTAGCGGGTAGCCGCCACTTTCAGCAGAACCTGGCCAAAGGTGGCTCCGAAAGCATCTAAAGTGTTAGAATATAACTTGTATGCATAGAGGAATATATGAAATTAGTGGGAACTGCGGTTAGAAAAGGCCTGTTAAGTGCTAATAAGTGTAAATTGAAATGCCAAGCGTGCCGACTCTGGGGAAGAGATACGCTCTCAGCAGAGGATGGTTTTAGCAGGCAGAAGCGTTTTGTCATCCACGTCAACCCCCCTGCAGATTGGAACGTCTCTGGTGGTGTCCGTGCGTTTGAAGAAAATTTCCTCCTCTCAAAAAAAAGTGTAATTTGATGAGCATGAAAGCAAAGCCCAGTTGGTCCACCCAGCAAAGTCCAACCATATAATCACTGTTACCAAACTTCACCTAACTAATAGAATTATTGAATTCATCCTAATTTGTGGACCATATTGACACCTGTTCCATGCTTTACCTTCAGTCCGTACTATAAACTTGGGGAACACATGCTTGCTTTAAACTGTCTTCATTCTGTGACAGGTCCTTGTAGCAGTGTAAGGATTGCTTCAAAAACCTGTTAGGAGACGAGGTTAGATAGGATCAGTTGGACTATTTAGGCCTGGACTAGGAATCACACATCATCTAGTATTAGCTTATCTGAGGTTCAACTGACAGATCAACAAGACCATAGGACAGTGCTAAACTTGTTCCTGCTAACTTGAATTTTTGCTTGTTATTTCTGGGCATGAACGAGCGATTGGATATTGTGGTGCTGTTCAAGGTGACCACGGCAACAGCGCCCTATGAAGACGAGTATTAACCACACTCAATGACAACACTCTTTCGAACACATCAGCGGTGACGGACCAGACCAGACTACAAACTGTTGTGCGTTATGCTGAAGATTATCCCTAATTATCCACCCGTTAGGACCTCGACTTCGTGAATATTGCTGCATCGATCCGTTGTGACCTCTCACCGTCATGGAGATACTCACGAGTTTGATCAGCGCCACTATTCGTGGAGGGTCTTTAGTGTTTATCAGTGGTTTCTTCCCAGTCATGTTTGGGTTGACGACGTGGTCTGCCCTACATATTAGTACGGTCAATTCCTTGTCGATCCGATGTGAGTCCTCAATCTTCAGTGCCATGTCGGGCGATACACGCGAACAGATCAAATATTCTCAACATCCGTCTACTCATGAGGTGATCTGTCTGGCCCAGAGGTACGCGCAGCTACAAGGCATTCCTGCAAACAAACTGGTCATTGTTGATATCGGTGGCTTCCTCCGTAGACCGGGCCAAACGTTTCAACCAAGCGCGGGACTGCTGCTACCAAAGGAACCATCGCTCGAAAGGAATAAACATAAATTATGTCCATTCTGTGTGAATCAAATATCCGTGGTCCTTGATGCTCTAGCGGCACCCCACTATGTCGTGATAGTTGTGCGCAGCCATACTTATCTCTATGAGAACTTACATATAGATATCACGCATTACATCTACGCCAAGACTGTTGTAACCATAGTGGCCGAAGGACCGCATTTAGTCTACCAGAAAAAGCCCATTATTTTCTTAGGTTTTCAAGCAAGTACTTTCCAATGTGTACAAAGCTTCGACAACCTGTTCTCCTGGGAAGTCAACCCGCTAACACGGCTCCGGAACAAATCACACCTCTGTGGTGGAGTCAGCAGCTGTAAACTGGCAACAGTAAAACACTCTGCTTCGCTATTCGCGTATGGACCATATTCTCAAGTTACGATGACCTTCCGTTGCAATAGCTCCATTTTTCATTTGAAGTTCATGGTAACGCCATGGGATGTTGTGGACTCCAATCATGAAGCATACCAGCATCATATAAATCTACATAACTCGATTATAAAAGACGACTTCCCTGAATGCTACTCGGTGGTGGAAAAGCAGAAGCTAACCATATCGCAACTATTGAAACCTTTCCCTTCGGAAGTTTGGTTGGCTTTTGTTCTGACTATTCTCGTTCTTAGTCGTGTTCTCTCCGTTGTAGAAAATATCAGCTGGTCCGCATTGATTTGGGATGCGAGCTGTGGCTTCATAGTTGCCACACCCTTAAACCTAACCTGCCGACACATACGAGGAGTCGCTCTTGCCTCTCTGCTTCTCTTTCTCATCTGCTGGATGGCCTGTTTATACAATCAAGATGTACTGTCCCTATTTATTGACCCAAGAAGCCCCATCAAACCAAACGTCTTTCTTCAGTGCCGCTTTCGCGATGAATGCCTGTCTAGTGTTTTTCAGGAAGGCTGGCTTAGAGGTCACGGTGGTCTCTGTAATCTACCTGAACAGACTCTAATTAACCTCAAGCTGCGTATTTACCGAAGACGTTACGAACATAGCTTGATAACGAACGTAAGCGGTAACAACAGTGGATTCTGGTATAACCTGTACTCGCTTGAATTTAGTGGTATTACTAGCAAAAGGCGATCGTTCCTTAACCCAGGAATGATTTGGTCGTTAAATCAACGAAGTCAGATTTGGGAACGAATCTGGGAGCACAGACTCGTTAACGAACATCAAATACTTGTTGATAAATCAAAACGGAAAAAATCAACCCACATTGGGTTCAATGTCGCTAGTATGATCCATGTACCTTACATGTCACTATATATTGCACTGCTCGATGCCCAACACAATGACACAACACTTTCTGTTGACGCCAACGTATCCATGGTTACAAGGTCGCACCTTTGGTCTCTGATCACCTATCTCGTAGTTCCCTCAATAATAGCTGCATTTACTTCATTATCATTGGAATTGTCCATAAAGATTCTTCAAGATCTACGTCACATTATTTGATACTGTAATTTGTTCACCTCAACATTAAATAATTGGAGAGGAGGCCCACCAAAGTAATAAGCACGCATATGCATCCAAAGCTCATTGTGATTATGTCACAGTGTGTTAACATTACTCTTCGTCAACTTTATAATTTCATCGTGAGCGCAGATGTAAGACATAACCCATTTCGAATATGATTGATCGATACCTGCGTTTTGAAGCCAAATAAAAAATGGGCTTTGGTAGGAGTTGTTCTCATATTAACAATAGGTCTGATTGCATTGCTCGAAACGTTCAAACTGTGAGGGCAGAAGGCAAGCGATCACTTTTCTCTTCACAGCGAAACTGATATTGGCAATTTATTTGCGTAAGGGGCAGTTCATCACCAAATTATTAGAATAAATTAATAATATGTAGATACGTAGATTGCGAAATCTGATGATATCGATCGTCGTTCCTTTTGTTGCTGAATATTAGCTCTTACTTTTTGCGTCGGAAAGACTGTTCACGTTGTACAGTCTGTATATGAGAGGGTTTCATAAAACAAACCTTACCAGATAAAGCATATGCTTAAAACTCACTCATTCTATTAAAGTGGCAAGAAATACATACGAGTGGCTTAACGGAACCATATGGATCAGTGATGTAAGATACGAGTGTTGTGTTGGACTACAGACTCATCCAGTGATTTAAGAAGAGAATTGCACAGACAAGAATCGCTCGAGATATCCGACGAAGCATTTCGATACAAGATCTGGCTTCAGGGATCGCCGCATCGTCTCCTTGTCTAATTTTGCCAACTATCTCGTTTCCACACGGCCGGGAATGCCAGTAAGCGCAAGCTCGATTAGAATACATAGGGGCAAGATTCTCGGTTGGCGATTCCGCCATCAGGAGGCGCCGCAGCCGCACCGGAGTGGTGAAAGCGCGAGCCCGAATTGAACCACCCCCTAAGTTGACCCCCCCTACGACCTCAGTCGGGCAAAATATACTAGGACGACTACGGCCACTCAAACGTCTGCAGCGGGCTGCCTTATATATAGGCTGCAAGCGGGGATAACAGAAGACAGAAGTCGGAAGGCCCAGGACAGGAGTAGAGGGCTCGAACCACGCCGGACAGGTCGTCCCTTGTGCGCCCCACCCGCGTGTAACTCGGAATCTTGCCGTACCCCTTGCGAAGGGATATGGACCCCGGTTATCCTCACCTCAGCACGATCTGTAAAGAGAGAAAGGGCACTGCTCCTCGAGCTGAGCGGTGACGATCCGTTCGCCCGGTCCTGCGCGGTCCTGAGGACCCTCCCTGCCTCGCAGGAGGCGGCAATGGGAACTTCCAGCAATGGCAACCCCGAGCCGAGCGCTGATGGCCCGAGCATGAGTCGGCAAAAGCCCCCGTACGCGGCCATCGAGCTAGCATCGAGTTTAGACGATGACACAGACATGGAGGAGGAGGAGGAGGTCGCCGGTTGCTGCGAACCCGTCCTACGGATTCGCGCAAGAGGGCCGCTAAGGAATCCCCGGAGGGAGCACGCCGACCGGCAAAGCTGCCGCCGCACCTGGCCAAACTGGTCAGTAAAAATTCTCCAAAAAGAAGGGGAAGGAAGACCTCGATAATGTCCTGAAAGATCTTCTCGAAGGCCCGCCTACCAGCCTACTGGAAGCCATCTGGAAACTAAATGGGACGGTCGCCATCCTTAAGGGGCTCAAAGAGGATCACTCAAAAACACACTGCTCGGTCAAGAACCAGATTACGCGCCTGGAGGTTGTCGTTCATTATGTGGCCGAACTCGAAAGCCTGAGGCAGAAGCGGCTTGTCAAGGATGCAGCCGAGCTGACGGCGGCGGCATCATGACCCCCTCTCTCCCCCAACTTGGTCATAGAAGAGCCTATCTCGGAGATGTGGGACGTCGAGGTGGAAGCTCACTCGAGCCGACACCATGACCGTTCCGCCTAGAGAGATCCGTATCATCCAGGTCAACTGCAATCGCAGTAGACCTGCGCACGACATGGTGGGGGAGATTGGCAGCAGGAGAGGCGCACTCTTCCTGCTAATTAGTGAACTCAGCATGTCGCCGCTGACAGCGAACGCTGTGTGGATGGTCGCAGACTACCGTAGCGCGTGCGTCGTCACGGACCCTTCGCTGGCACTCTCGGGAAGCGGACAGGGCGTGGGGTACGCCTGGGTCGACGTCGTCGGAGTCGGCAGCGTCTTTTCGTGCTACTCCAGCCCGAATTGTGCGCGCGCCACATTTGACACGTTCCTAAATGATTTAGGAGAGGCCATACAGGATGCCCCGATTATCGGGTGATCGTTGGCGGCGACTTCAATGCAGCTGCGGAGGTTTGGGAATAGGTGAGGAATGACCGTCGGGGAATGTGCGTACAGGATTGGCTCGCCTCGTGCGGCCTCTGCCCGCTAAACGACGGTGCGACGCGCACGTTTCAACGTAGCGCATGCTCGTCGTTCCCGATCTGACGGCGTGCGGGGAGGGTCTGGTGGGCGCGATCACCTCTTGGCGAGTACTCGACGACGAGAAAAACCTTAGTGATCACTACTGTATCGAGTACTCGATGCACCCCAGAACAACGGGGCAGCCTCCTCCGTCCCCGCCATTCAGGCGCGTGTATAACATCAAGATCATGGACACGTTTAAGACCATTCTACAGGCCACTCTTCTGGACGGAGTCCCGACAGAGTCCCCCGACACCCTCCACAGAGCCCTGGCGAAGGCCTGCTCACAGGCCTCTGCCCCAGCGGTGCGCCAAGACGAACCAGGTCAGTCACGCCGGTGTACTGGTGGTGCCGGGACTACGGTGCTTAGAGAATGCCGCCTTCCGGCGGCCTGGAAGAGCGCAGAGGTCGCCCTCCTCCCGAAGGACAACACCTCCTACCTACCCATTTGCCTCATCAGCTAGCTCGCCAAGGCTTTCGAAAGCATTATTGAAAGTCGGCTTACGCGGAAAACAACGGCCTCTTCTCGCCAACTCAGTTCAGCTTCAGGAAGGGCAAATATGTTCACACAGTTATCCAAACGGTGGTCCAAAGGGCAGAAGAGTTGCACTGCGCGACCCTGAAGATGCGCCAGGTCTATCTGGCCGTCTTCCTGGACGTTAAAAATGCTTTCAACAGCCTACCCTGGAAGACTATCCCGACGACGCTGAGGGACAGAGGACCCCCCGGTTACCTCGTAAGGGCTGGATGCAGCGTCTGGATGTATACTATCACATATTTAGTATAGTACACTTTGGCCTCAACGTCTGAATAGAAGCAATAGATACAACTCAACCAGTGCTGATTTATGTAGCCTCTCCTTTTTGGTTGAAACTTCTTTTTATAAACAAGTATTATTTCGCGGGCAAGGTCCGATTTCTCCTCCCGTGATGGAACCGCTTGTATGGTACATTAATACGAAACCGGTGAAGTGGAAACGCTGTAAGCTTATCTTACTATCTCTCTAGGTATGTATGCACTTCTTCTACTGGCTGTCCACTATATGTATGTATCATTGACGAGGGGGTCTTCAACACGGGGTCAATGAGGAATCGGGAGCGGAAATAGGCTAAACATAGTCTAAACAGACATATTGTAACCCGCCATTCATGGTTCCCACCACAAACTCTGCGTGGAATGGCGTTTCCACGACCAGGGAGAAAGATGTAAATGTTCTAGACGTGGAAGTATCTGTGGCAGATACCATGCGGCTAGCTGCCCGCTAGTGCAATCGTGGGAAACCCTGGCCAACTGTCCTGGCTGAGATGATTTTATGATTCTATTCACGTAGTTGTTTGTTTTGTTTTATTTCTACTGACGCTCGAGTTAATGGAGGAAAAACTCGCTGGTCGCAATTAGCCCCCACCAATTGAAATTTAATCGGTAAATTTAATTCTGAAATCCAATTGGCACTCAATTTCTGACTCATATTGGGTGTCAGTAATGCTGCTAATTTGCGATACTATTCATTTCGAAAAACAGCGTCCCCTCGTTCGACAAAAGCTTGCTTTACCGCATGAATTGTGTAGAATTGTAGTTGCAGCCCAGCATCGATTTTTACACAGTGTCTTGAGCACGCTCCGCAGAATGTGCGAAAACGCCGAGGTGCCCGACTGCTCATGTGTTTCATTTATACTTAAAATAAAACAAAGCCAATTGCAGAAACAGAGCTTTCGACTAGAACCAACAATCACGTTTGTTGACATTTGCTTCGAGTCATCACAATGCAATTAGTCGGCGAATTCATTATCTATAAGTTTCGTTGTAAATAAAGCAGAGCATTTAATGATTTATTGGTTTTTATTTCTTTGTCACAGCAAACACAAATCTCATTGATCTCATTATGGCTTCATAACTAAATCTAAGCGTTACGGCCTCATTATCTATGTAGTGTCTCGAATAGTAGGTATTTCCCTCGATATGATATTGCAAATACGAAGAAAAATACGGGTCTGCGCCCAAAAACACACTTGTGTCGGCCGTGTGACGGCATAATATGTGTAATACATGAGAATCCCATCAAGCAAATCAACATTCGAATAGTAATCAGAGCCGTAGCGAACTAGTAAATTGTGCCAGTCTATGCTGCGGCTAAACATACAATCGAATAGATCGAGAATTGTCGTAATAGGTAAATGCGTATTGTTTAATGATCTAAATGTAGACTCTCACAAGAAGATATAACGAGCTATTGATTGGCTGGTGATCGTGAATCACTGAATCTAACGGTGAACTTCTGTTGGCTGTATGAAATGGTTGACAAAATGTTCAAATTACTTACATTAATTTACTGGTACAATCAGGCTGAAGTAGCCTTCTGGGCCGATGTTACCCCAACGTAACAATTCAGCACCTTCTCTTGCGAGAAATTAATATCTTTGTTAATGTTTGCAAAAAAAAAACTTTTCTTTGCTATTTATAACATATACAAGACGATGCACTTACAGTGCACCTACATATCCATCGATATATATATATATATATATATAATCCAGGCGTGTAGTGTATGCCACGCTTTCCTCTGCGAACGACGCGTGTCGTATCAAGGCTGTGCAAGTATGTTTGGGCTAAGCATTTTTGAAAAGGAAAACAGTAGTCGGAGCAGTAATTCGTGCTTACTGAGACCAATCAGGCCATACTGTGATGCAAGTAGACCCTCTACGAAAGCTCCGCTTGCAGTGAATTTGCTGCTGCTGCTGCTGTTGATCTATAACTTCGTAACAGCAGCCTACAGACGAGCCGATCTTCGCAGCCAGCCTCTGGGCCAGCTGCGACGTTTCCAAACTGTTTTAGTCGACAGTGACTGTTCGTGGCCTCTTTGGCGCCGAAGGCCCGGCTCGGCTCGTCCCAGAACCAGCCCCCCCTCGTTTCAGACAGGCGCGAGTCACTCTGCTGTCACTTTTTGTGGCATTTCTCGCCCATAGACCAGTCTGTCCCCCTCGTACCCCCCACTCTGGCTAACCCTGTCCGCCTCCTAGCCTATTTCATTTCATCCCATTCTTGGTACACGGCACGCCACCTCACCCCGTGCCCCAGTTTCGTCTCATCCTCTTGGCCAAACGCACTATGTTCCTTACAAATCGCATGGAACTGGACATAGAACTGGACTCACTCACACTCCAGACACCGAGACGCGGTTACCCATGGGGTAGCCGACTGTGTGTACGTGTATCCGTGTATGTGTTCACATCCGAACAGCGGACCTAAACGCTGGCCATCCCTACGTCGTACTTCAGCGTGCACGGCCGAGCGTGCATTGAACGGGGGTGACAGGCTTCCTAGGCTAACCAAGGCAGGGGCGAGTGCCGCGGCTGCGTTGACAAGACTTCTTCGCCTTGACGTGACACCTCAAGGCCAATGTGGGCCTGGTAGCAGGCAGGCTGGCAGCTTGTTCTACAGCAAAATGCTAGGAAGGAGAAGAGACGTTTAAGCTTGTGTGTAAGGCGTAACGCCGGTGGCGCCCGGGAGCGGCATAAAGTTGCGAATGCATTAGTGTTCCTGTCGGTTACTCCCCCCCTCTCTCTCTCTCACCCTCTGGCTCTCTCGAGCGCCTCGCAACTTCCCAGTAGTACATGCTCGTACGGCCAGTACAATGCGCTGACCGTCATCTTTCGAGAAAATCACTTGGGACGCCAAACGCTTCCGTACCTCAGACGGAATAGTAAACGTCTCTCCTGGATAGACACACACGCCAGCATGTATTCAATTCCACGGTAGGGCGTCACGAAATGTGTTTGCCGTTCGTAGATTCAGCATCTACAGTGAGCGATCGACTAGGCTCGTTGACGGTGAGCTAATTATTTATATAGGAATAGAGTACGTACGTAGGCGCACGCGCGAAGCATGCATTATAAATTCGCATTAGACACACATATCGTTCGAACGATTCATTTTGTTTTTAATCCTTGTTAGCTGCAACAGTGCTGAGAATTGTTGCGCCAATATTCAGATGGTGTCGACTGTACCGATGACTAATGGGCACAGAATTGCTGTGCTCGTACCTTCTACTCTCGAATATTCCACAGTGCCTAGTTCTTAACATCCACTGCAAACGCGCTACCCTCCCACAGGACCGATTGTATATATATATATATATATATATATATATATATTATATATATATATATATATATTGTAGATGAACCCATCCCCCCACCCCACGTTGAGTTACCATTTATTATAGTATTGCGACCTCCACACGTGGCTGTTTTGATTATTCCCCGGGCACGCTCCACATCCTAAATCAGAACTCAATGAAGGTTTCAAATCAAAGTGGAGGACGCCGACCCGAATTTTTATTGCGAATGATTTGTTCTGGCCTGTTCCCCGCTCTCTGGCTTCATCAGCAGGGAGATGCGTCCTTCTTTCCAAGGCTGGTCTGTCCCTCCTAGCTCCGTCGTCCGACCGTGCCCGACCCTCACCATCTACTGGCGAGCGCCTTTCGCCTTTTACACGTCGCTGGGCCAGAGCAGCGCCCCAGCAATGGCAACCGAACGAGCCGGCGAACAGGCACGCAAGCAAACATCTTCCTTTTTCGACGCTAGCACCGCTGCATGCTTTCCGCTGCCGTGAGATCATCAAGAGTTCCAAATGAGCTTTTCAAAACTCTTTTGTCGAAGAAGTTGCCAAGGTCAAGATGGCACTTAGGGAAGCCATTCGCTTGGCCGTCCGTCCGTCTGTCTGTCTGTCTGTCTGTCGTCTCGCTTGACAGTCGCGCAGAGCCGCCGCAAGAGAACGAAACGCGGCTGGACCGGCAGCGTAGCGGTACAGGGTAGTCGGCATGACGGTAGCAGGCGGCATTCATGTCCGGACTCGGTCGGAGCCCCGACGCCGTCTGACGACAACGACGTTCGCTCTGTCGCATAAGAATAACAAGCTGGTGCTAGAGACGAAAGGCTGCGCGGTGGCAGCGATCGAGGACGCGCTAACGCAGTAACGCGGCACAGTGGCAGCTGCAATAGCGCAAGTTGTGGTAGTACATCACATTTGAGCACAATTTCAACTAGTTCGTGGCGTCGTGCGACGTCATAGAGAGTCAATCTTCGCCACTCAGCATCCGTCTCGGCGCATGCACTCCCTCGTTGTTCGTATTTAGATGTATACCTTAAGCGTGTGAATACCGTTGCGTCTTGACGCCGCGTTAATTTAAACATTTGTGAATTCTCCTGTGAGTCGCCCTTGATACTGGTCGTTTTCACCGGGGCGGTGACAAACACTCTGCAAAATGAGTTGGATGTTAAAAACAAGTCAATATAGTTGTTCACACGTCTCGGAACTTTTTATTTAACAGCACCCATTCCAGGTCGAGCAGCCGTGTCCGCGACATCGTATATTAACGAATATCGCTAAATAGATCGTTGATTGAAACGCTATTTATTTCATCACACATGTTGCGTAGGCCGGTGTTGATGGGGGGGGGGCGACCAGCGGTACGTGGCCGCATTTATCCAGTTATTTATCGGTCTCTTGTATATTTTTCAGCTCGTTGTAGGCACACAGTGCTAGGGAATAGTCGAGCCCGGTGACGTGGTGCATTCTCGTGTGCCCTGCCACCGGCACCTACCTTGACATGTGGGTGCACGAGTTCGATTCCTACCCTTCTCTTCTACGGTTAAGGGGTCCGTCTTATGAAGTAATGCCAGGAGAACTCACAAACGATTCAATCAAAGAGAAATGTGGCACGATCGACCCGATTAAAACTCGGTGATAAGATACGTTCGAATGCTGATCATTAATCTCCAAGCGGGTGCCGCAATCGCATTTCCTATAAACAGTGTTATTAAGGAATAAGTAACGAGACAACGAGCTGACAACGCTGTGCGCAGCCAAACCGCGCTTCACGCTTGATGCCGTAGCCATTGTACTACTTAACTGTCTACAGCTATTTCCTCATAGCAATTCATTCATATTTCAGTGTCAGTAATGTTAGCACAATACCACTATAATGACCTTTTTCCCCACAGGATGAAAGCAGGTTACGGTGTGTGGGCACCAATTCGGCTTCGGTATATCAAGTATACGTCTTCTGCTTTTGTATCGTATGCAATATCTATTATATGGTCCCGTCCTCTAGAACTGGAACATTCTCCGTCCAGCCCAAGCATAGCCCCACTAGATTGAGTGCCGGGAAACTGGCCAAATACAGGGACCCACTCGAAACGCTGCTGGAGTAGTTGACAAGTGTCACTCTCACCAGACAGGCGAACCGCAAAGAGGACCTATGCAATTGTCGGGGTGGACGAAGCGATCGACCGTCGCCTCTCGACTGACTGTCATTCTGCTGTTGCCAATGTTCTATCATGTTGTTCGTCGGACCCTGCTAAGGCTAAATCTGATTACTTACGCGAACACGTTCCTCGCTTTTTTTCTCTGACCTAGTATCAACGTAGTCTGCTAGGTTCGCGTCATTCGCCCTTACTCGTGTTGACCCAGTGGTTGACCTGGTCTAGCTGCGCCCAATATGACAGTGGCTTTCGTAGTCCTGCAATTGACGGTCGCGTCGTTCCTCGTCTGGAAAAGGTTGTACGAGGCTCGATATCGCCCTGAAGTGGTAACAAACCAATTTAGCTACTATATCTGTTCGTTATATGATTCGAAGGGTGCCGCAACGTGAGTCATGGATTTAGAATTCATTTAGCAAATGTGAACATGAGTAATCAGACGGAAAGATTTTCATCGATTTCTTCGATTTGATCTTTGAGTCCAGGGACCCCAGGGGCCCCAGGAACATGCGCTGATAAATGCGATAAGCGATACCGGGAAGGGTGGTGCTGTTGAACATCGTCAACAGTTCCATAAGGGGGGGGCGGGCATGGTGTTGGCATGCATTAGCATGCCAACACCCCCCCTTTAAAAAAAAACAAAACAAAAGGGACATGCGCTGATGAATTTGCTGGCTTGTTGGTTATGACATATGTGGTTTTATTCTCGATAATAGCTTGATTCTACACTTCTACACTCCGTTTGTTTTTCATCCCTACACTGTCGACACTAGTAAATCAACGGAGCTCTACATTAGCTAATTCTATAAAATTCCAATAGCGAAAAATTCCATACACTCACTAATAAAGCCTGTGATTAAAACTATACGCATACGTATTGTATAATTTGGCTATAGTTTACAAACAACTAGAAAATGCTGTCGGAACCTCCATGAAGCTACATCATGATCTCTAAACGTAGTTATTATAGCCTTTCTTAGTAGTATCGCTGATAATGAAACACTCATTCATGGGCGACTTTAACAGTATTATGAAATATGTATTCGGGGGAACTCGCTTAAACGAGGATGGTCGTACAGTGTGCACCATACCCGTGGAAGCCGCTTAGCGGAGAGTTTCCTCCGTACCCGAAGAACGCAGGGAGGTTGACTCAAATCTATTAAAAAGTAAGGTGGGTCTAAATAAATTTATAAATTATTTATAAATAAGACAGAACAATGTGTAATTCGGAATCGGTGATAGCCAACTTCTAGCTGCGGTGGCTTCTAACCGAGTGAATTAATCACTGCTCGTTCCCGACACAAAGGGTAAATCCCCGGAAAGGGTAGATAGCTATACGGGGACTTTTTTTTGGTACAGGGATTTGATCACCCCGGCCACAAACTATTCCTGTCACGTCCGTAGGGCGCATCAAAAGCTCTTAAAAGGCGCGTTTGTCTTTGTAATCTATACACCGAATCTTGGGGTGATTGTCTAATACTTCTGAGATTTTGAAGTTTGTTGTTTACTTAGCTATCAGTCACTCTAGTAGCCGTATCCTCCGAGAATGAGAAGTGAAACTGGCATCTCTCACATCGATGTCTAATTAATGGCACTCTGATGACAGGGCAACTTTAGGGGCCATTCCGCCAAATGATATATTTCCCAAAACCTACTTGTTAACTTTCTATTATTGTGCGTGTTATTTTTGTTATTTTTTGCATTGTTTTCTTTTCGAATTCGTTGTGACGACCTTCGATGATCAGTTTTTTCCAAAAGCGAAGTCCTCCTCGGTGCCTTCCACAGCTTTGATCGCCCCAAGCAGCAATTTCACTTCCGACTTACTCCCGGAAGAACAGACGTATGTACATGTAGCCCACTTCATCAGTATCATACACACTTATCCAAACGAGTTCGGTTGAGTCACGCCGGACGGGACCCGCTTGCGGTATATTCTCGCCCCCTGCCAGAACGTGCAATCTCCACGGTTGCGCTCAGCCTCCGGCAGTTTTCCTTGCTTTGGAGTTCTTGCGAGTGGCCTCGACCGGCATCTCGCCATGCCCTGATCCCGCCTCGCGTCCCGTTGACGCCGACAGCGGCCTAAAGTGAATTGAATTTGGCGTTCGAAGGTTCCGCAAGGCCTCGTCGAAGGGGTAGGCATGCAGGCAGGCGTCACATCGTCATCCCCGCGTGTTTTTGCTAGAGCCGCGGCCCGAAAAATGTGGGCGTGGGTGGTGCCCTGGGATTTCTTTTCCCACGTCTACCCATGACCTGACCCCCTACAGCCCCTTCCCAGCTATATCCATTCTTCTTTTACATGTACACGATCATGCTCGTGTGAAACGCGTAAGAACATGTCAGGCTGTGCCTCATTCTCTCTCTCTCACTCCCTTTATTTCACTCGACAACGACGACAACGATGCCCAACGAGACGGTTCAGTCCCGCCGGATTCAATTTCAAGATTTCTTCCATTTCTTCCCCACCCGAAGCCCCTCTGCGCCTTACCGCCATCCCGCCGTCGAATCCCCGCCCCTTCATTGCACTGCCTGCTTTTTTCCCGTATCTCCCCCTGAGTCTTCCTCATATCCTTCACGTTTCCCATATTTCCCCATTCCACACCACTACCAACCGCTCCTCAGCACTAACCCCGCTCTATTTCTCTCAGGCCAGTGTCGCAACTGTGTTCTTCTTACTCTCAATCTCTCTCTCTCTCGCTCTCTGTTTAAAGCCGTGTGGATTGGACGGAGTGGCTTGGCAATGCATCGGGCTAGGGCCATAAGGGGGACGAGCGGCGAATGTAGTGGTCTGCCGCCATCCTTATCAAGGATGTCCCTGCTCACACCATGACACCATCTTCTCGTTGGAGCTGTTTGATGACTAGCCCTTGCAGTTTTAGCGGCCGGCTTCGCTTCGTTCGCAGGCGCCAGGCTTGTCCTCTTCTGTGTCACGAGGGCGCGATCTTGTAGGTATCCTTACAGGATCTAGGCTTTAGGGGTGGCTTCTACCCGGAGCGCCGGCGGATCCGTTTCACATTTTCTCACCACAGTTCGCTGTCGCCAGCCTGCAGTCGCCCCCCGCTATGGAATGCTCCGTACTCAGCCTCTACGCCTCATTCGGGCTTCTTTGCGTCCGCCACTGTCGCTCCAGCGACGTCATCCAATAAACGTCATAATTTACGACGGCGCCTCGGCGCTCCACTCTGCAAAACCGGCGGCCACCGCCTGACGGCTCCCCTTTACGCTGGGCCGACCATGAAACGACACACTGTCCGCGCGTACACATGCCGACTCATACGTACAGATATAGCGGCCACGGATCGTGAGGCCGAAACTATCCCCGGCATCTAAGAGCATCACTGCCACTCAGCAACCTCGTTCGTTCGTTCATCTCGCCTCTGCTGTCTTGAAATAACGCTCGCTCGGGTAGTGCGAAAGGCGGAGACGGCCCTCAGGACGTCGACGCAACTAGAGAAGAAGGCTTACAGTGTCCCTCAGTATCTCAGTTTCCCCACAGGACGCTGAGATCGCTTCTGTGTCCCTACTATCGCTACGCAGACTGTGCTAAGATGGAAAGCGACGACACGACGCCAATCCGAGTCGTCCAACGAAACACCGAGCGGGGCACTGCCAAATCTTGCCAGTGTATAGTCCCGTGCGAGCACACTTGATGGCTTGTAAGATATATCTGACCTAAAGAGTTGATCTTGATCAGAAGAAGGCTCAGGACAAACCCATACAATTTCGCATAGCCTGTGGGCTGATTATGACTCTGGTAGAAAAGAGGAAACTTGTACGATAGTTGAACATTAGCCAAAAAAATAAAGGACAGACTGAGAGATTGAAAAAATATCATATAAGAGAAATATGAATTTATTTAAAATGTAATAAACGGAGAAATATTATTAAGACGATTTGACCACTCCTTTTATAGAGTCCTCATTTTAGTGAACGTTTGGGTTCGGCTGTCCCGAGCGTGCCAGCGAGTTCAGTTGGGCTCTTGCCTTTTTATGTCCGGTTATCGTTTAAGTCATATGTGCCCTTTTTCATTCATCTATCGATCCTTTTTTTTTAAAAGGTTAAAGGTAAATCCTGCATGGACACGAAGCCTCACACTGGGGTATTTGTCTGGTAGTGTCAGACCCTTACTGACTAAACCCAGAACCGATTTTGACTTGGGGCACTGACCGGGACTGTCAAAGTATTACTTCAGTCAGTGCCTTGCAGGGACCGACAGTTGATTCCAACCATGTCTTATGCCTCAGTTCCTCCTCTGTGGCGAACCCTCCCGTCCAGCCGCAGCGGGTGGGTTCCGGGCATTTTCCCTTCGGACCAGCTCAGCTATCCGCGCCCGTCTCATCTATCGATCCTGAGAATGTGTTTCCCTATTAACATAATTTGAATTACCCCTTCGTCACTCACAATGTGCTTGGCAATCCTTGATATACAGCTTTGACAACACTGCCAACATGACGCAACACTGTGTGGCAGGCCAAACGCAACTGTTACACAAGCATCCAGAACGCCATCTGTGCACACGAGGAAGTCTCTCCATTAAATCCAAGAGCATTAGCTGCTGATTAATAAAATGCTTAGAATTTTATCGTGGTATCTACGAATAGCAGTGAACAAGGGAGCATACGCAGCAAACGCGTTGAAACGAAAACTGAACGGTAAGTGACAGCGCGTCTGCCAAAGTAGGCGGGAGGCTGCCTCGCATCGGGTTCAGAGACCGTCGGGGCGCGTGAGGGTGGTACCAGACGGAGCAGCCATCAGACATTAACTGGCCGTCGCATTTTCTAAACAGCATGCCTTATCACCATACATACAGCCCAAGAGACATTTTCAGCCTAAACATTTCCGCCGCCACCCCATGCCGCTTCGTTGAAGCGAACTAGAGGGCGGAACGGCGAACGAACAAATATATACAAATACATACAAAGATTTAGAAATATGTGCTTATCTGCTTTTCGACGAGTTTAGTTTGAGGGTCGACTCGGTAAATGTTGAGGCAGTCTCCTGTGTAGCTCAGTATTACAAATATTATATAAAAAATTGTACAGCCCAAATCGTTCGAACGTTTACGAGACATTCGCGTATCTTCTTGTCTATGCGTACATCAAATTCCTACTCGCCTCTGTCCCGACGTCAACACTGCGTTCTATAGCACTCAGCTCTCAGGGGTATTCTCCAGCGACCTTTTCATCTTTTTCATGGATACAGCTGGGCCCGAACGCACCCGCGTTCATTTCGTGTGCGATCGCCCATTTTGATTGTCAAACCTGGTGATTCTCCATGTGTTCCATTCGACCGCTGCTGCTATGGTCTGCTGTTGGACACTCATAGGTAGAGACCGCTGTGGCTCCACTACCGTAGGATGTTTTATGGCTTTTTTCGCTACAACTACAACAGCTACAACCACTGTCATTGGTGGCAATGCAAGATGTCGGTATCGTTCTATTAGCTTACCAGTAAGAAAAACGAACTGTGAACGAACTTCAAGAATGCTGGCACTGTCCCGCGCGATGAGAAACGGGACAAGGTAGCCATCTTTAAGGTCGACGAAAGCCAAAGTTTACCATATAATCTAAAGTCGATCATTGCTTTGTGTTCTCGACGGAATGGGACCCGCAGACCGCCGGAGTAGTCCAACGCCAAGAACAGCGAGTACGGGTTAGCTAACGAAAGGGCTTCGAACAAGCCGAAACGAGTTGTCAGTGGGGATGATATAGGACTATACATATAGAAAATAGAGCACTGAGAGACTTTATGCAATTATTCAATTCTTGAATGAATGACGTGTTTTCCCGTCCACGATTCCGTAATGAAGCACCCGCAAACGAACAACCAATTACAAAGGCGTAGAATGCAAGAACAACTCTGTGCTCCAATTCTGTATATATATATATATATATATATATATATATATATATATATATATATATATATATATATATATATATATATATATATACAGAATTGGAGCACGGAGTTGTTCTTGCATTCTATAAATTTCTATATATATATAGGGCTCAAGGACTTTGGATTTTTCAACTTCGAATGTGGATTTTGCTGTATTTGCCATTGACAATATAGAGGTGAGTCAAGTATACATAGTATAATAGATATCGATTATACCACCTGAAAAAACATTCACCTCGGCCTATGCTCTTCGGCGTTTGATGGAAAGTACTCACATTTTTTTTTCTTTTTTAAGAGGTTAAAGGTAAATCCTGCATGAGCACCAAGCCTCACACTAAGGTATTTGCCTGGCAGTATCAGACTCTTACTGACTAAACCCAGAACCGAATTTGACTTGGGACACTGACCGGGACTGTCAAAAGTGTTACTTCAGTCAGTTCCTTGCAGGGACCGGCAGTTGATTCCAACCATGTTCTATCCCTCAGTTCCTCCTCAGGGGCGAACCCTCCCGCCTAGCCGCAGCGGGTGGGTTTTTTTCCCTTTGGACCAGCTCTGCTATCCGTGCCCGTTCTAACCTATCCTTCACCTGGAGGATCCTTTCGCCTAGTGTGCTCCCTCTGGTCCCCTTGCCAGCACGATCTTGATGTTCGGGCAGTGCTTCCTACCGATGAGGAGGACGGCTTCACTCTTCGACGGCGCTAGCTCGAGTCCGTTTTTTTCCATCCAGAACTGAATCTCTTCAAGTGTCTGGTTCGTGTTCCCCTCTAGCTCTTCGGGAGGCCTCGCTTGCACCGTGACGGCGAGACCGTCCGCATAGGCGATCAGGTCCACCCGCGGGAGAAGGTACCGATCCCCAGGACGCCGTCGTACCCGATGTTCTAGAGCTGGAGACCAAGGATTGAGCTTTGTGGAACCCTAGCTGTCATGCGGAACGGCATATGGATCGATATTACTAGCCATATTAAACCACAAGACCTGACCGGGCAGTTAGCCCAAATTATAAAACGAAACACGTAAACAACGGAAGCGTTTAACAGTTGTAATTATGAGCTCAATATTGTTAGACATTTCCCGGTTGCGTCTGCATCAATCGACCCAAACTGATCTGGGCAGCAGGGTGACAAAGGCGACCCTCTCTCGGCTTGGTCAAGATGGAAGATCGGGTAAAGTATGGATCGATTATGCCACCTGAGAGTAGTACCACAAGTTATGTATGATACTGATGACTAAGAGGTTCTTGTGTAAATGCTTTATGTGCATCCAGGAAAAATATACATACGTCCAGTCAACCGTCAATACTGTCATGTTGAGTAGGCATGTACCACGGCCGGGCTAAAACCGGCCAACTCCGGCGCCCCACAGCTAGATACCCAGCCGTACAAGCTACCGTGCGCGAACATGGTAGTACAGTATCAAATAAAACAAGATCGACCGAAGCTGCAAGATTGGATCATATCACACAAGTGTCATTGCAAAAGAATGTTCACCCGACAATTTGGTCTTTATTTTCACGATTTCCAAGTCTGCGACCGCCGATACGAAACACTTGGAATTGTTCTGGCTGTCTATGCGGTCGGAAAACTGGCACCAATGTGCGTGTTGCTGTCTCGTAGTGTCGACTCTCACCAGACACTCGATATCTTCATGGAGCAGCCACTTAGATACGAAAACGAAAGCGAGCAAGTTTGTTTTCTAGCACAGAACTTATAAGGACTACGTCAAGGCCACGATGCTAGCCGGCATGAAATGTTCAGAAATACATTATCCGATTATCGGATATCTCTGATCTATTCACTACTGTCGTAGTAGGTATTGATGACACGAGGATCAGGACAATTCATGCTCGTGGTTTATTGTATGAGCGTGACCTTCGGTCGTTCCCGTGTTTGAGCTGGGTCGCTGACGAACTCTTTGAATTCTGACTATGTTCTTCCTCCGACTAATTACCCGATAATGCAAAGTAACTCAGTTGTACTATGACCTACGGATTACAATTTCTTCCAGATCGGATGGGTTCCCTCTATTATTATTATAAAACAATACAGAGGTTCAGACAAGACAATGTCTTCTTCTTTTTTTTATTTCCACTAACACCAATGGAGTTACATCGCATTATCAGGCTAGCTCGTGAGGAAATGTGTACGGTTACAGTGTATCCAACTCTTCGATCTCCTTGTCGATGTTATTTAAAAGCGGCTCTCGTCTGTCTGTATGAAACGTATTTGTCACCAATTATTATTATACTTATTACCATATATGTACCTATGATTAGAATTATCTCATATTTCGGGTCTGCGGTCCCGTTCTCTAATTTGGATCAACAGTGATATACAATACAATACACTTACACACAAGACTACACAATGTATCATGGTATACGTTCGTCTTTCGCAATTCAATACCCCTGTTACTTTGCTTGATTAGCACAAGCATTTGTTGTGAATCTCACTACGTGTACTGGACGTCGCACTGGCCGGTAGCCTGGGCCAGTACTCTGATACCCAGTCTCGATTTGCATGTGCACAATGGACAAGTTATAGTCCCGTGGTTTTAGATATGATGTATATATGTATATATATATATATATTTATTTATGCAAATATATTTATTTTCTACCGCTTGTCCTGCTCTAATTGCAGGTAGAAAGTAGGGCTTTGAAAGAACATTTCCGCCGGTACAGAAGATTTCCGCCAGGCAGTAGATTCGTGTGTTCATTTGGACGTGCAAACTTAACAGTCGAAATTCATCGCTTGAAAGTAGAATCGGGCTTTTTGTGGTGAGTTTTTATTGAAGCATCTAGGTGCCTGTTTTAGTCCATATAGGGCTTTGTTTAGTTTGCACAATCTTTCTGTGTTGTCCTTGAAACATTCTGGGTGCGTCATGTATATTTGTTCTTTTAAGTCTGCGTATAACATCTGCTTGGTACAATGTCGGTTTTTCCTGCGCTGCTATGCTTAGGATTGTTTTTATGGTTTCGAATCTGGCAACACTTAAGAACAGCATGTCGTAATCTATACATCTGCACTGCTTGTATCCCTTTACAATTAGGTTGGCTTTGTATTTTAATATATTATTGTTGTTGGCATCTCGCTTTATTTTGAATATCCATCGCGACGTAATCGCTTTCGCGTTTTCCGGCAAATTCTGTCATAGTACGCACGTTTAGTCAATTCATGCTTTGTATTTCTTCCGACATTGCCTTTAGCCATTCGTTTTTATGTTCAGAGTTCATAGCCCACAACAGTCGTTCTTTCTACAAGTACTTGACCATCTTCGTGGTAGCAGCTTGGTTGTTTCTTGGTTTCGTTCATACCGTCTTGCAGGGAGACAACAGGCAGTGAAGGTTGGAAACGTTGAATCAATCTGTACCTAGCAAAACGGGTATTGTCCTCTTTCGTTCTCCACAAAGGACAACTCAAATCGAGTCAGTTCAGTTATGCAATTCGTCGGTTCCGGTATCTTCCTCTGTCAAATGGTTGGCTCTTGTTCTCCAAGACACACTCAGATGGCATGAACACCTACGGACTATTACTCCAAAATGTTATTCGTTGATTGCCTCACTGCGCCGCCTGAGGGAACTTCGAGTGCTAATTGCGGGATTATTGCTGGTTTACAGGATGGTACTCATTCCTCTGCTTTCCTATGGCATCACAATGTGGGGTGGCCGCTTTCAGGGAACGCCGCGCATAGGAGAAACCATTCAGAACAACGAATGAGGGCTCGAACGGCCCGTAGGGCAGCGGTATTCGTGAGACCTTTCACCACCAAAGAGTCAAGGCGCCATGCTGTGGCTCACCGCCTACCAGACGTACGGGGGCCTTCCTAGTGAGATTCGATCCCTGATGTCAGCAAAGAAGTTTGTCCATGAGGTTAAGACAATTGTTAGGTGATGACTGTGTTTAACATGTAAAATTACCGATAACGTTGATTTTCTGTGGCCATGATGGCAACCAATTGCTGAGAGAGAGAGAGGGAGACAGACCGATTCTGACAACTGCTTTCAGTTATATCGTAATTGTTGTGTTCTGGCTGTGCGCCAGGTATAATTCTATTCTCTAGAGGAAGAGATAGATCCTCTAGAGAAGATATGCGTGGATATAATATGTTGCCAATGGTAACTTCGTCTGTTGCAGTGTGATGTTTACACTTTTTACCTATTTTTTTACGAGACCTCAAGCAATGTGCCTTAGTTGTGTGCAGAGAATAAGTGCTCACAGGCAATCATCTAAGACGGATCGATTCAAGGCTAGCGCTACGAGCATTTCCACAAAAAGTTATCTGTTTGGGTGTGAAATGTCAGCCGTTGAACGGAATTCATACTAACACTTTAAATAGGTAGTAGTTCTGTTACAATAAAAATGTGAAATCACACTTGAGCTCTGCTGGCGCCTTTGTCGTACGTAAATACTCATGAAATAACTTGTGGTTTTTTTTGCAAGGATGAGCTTCAAACAACAAAACTTAATAACACTTACCAAATCCCATGTGTCTAGCCCCTATGTATTCTAATCGAGCTTGCGCTTACTGGGGTTCCCGGCCGTGTCGAACCGCCATAGTTGGCAAAATTAAACAAGGAGACGATGCGGCGTTTCCTGAAGCCAGATCTTGTATTGAAATGCTTCGTCGGATATCTCGAGCGATTCTTGTCTGTGCAATTCTCTTCTTAAATCACCGGATGAGTCTGTAGTCCAACACAACACTCGTATCTTACATCACTGATCCATATGGTTCCGTTAAGCCACTCGTATGTATTTCCTGCCACTTTAATAGAATGAGTTAGTTTGAAGCATATGCTTTATCTGATAAGGTTTGTTTTATGAAACCCTCTCAGATACAGACTGTACAACGTGAAGATTCTTTCCGACGAGAGACGTACAAGCTAATATTCAGCAACAAAAGGAACGACGATCGATATCATCAGATTTGACAATCTACGCATCTACATTAATTTATTCTAATAATTTGGTGATGAACTGCTCCTTACGCAAATAAATTGCCAATATCAGTTTCGCTGTGAAGAGAGAAGTGATCGCTTGCCTTCTGCCCTCACAGTTTGAACGTTTCGAGCAATGCAATCAGACCTATCGTTCCCATGAGAACAGCTCCTCCCGAAACCTATTTTTAATTTGGCTTTAAAACGCAGGTATCGACAGAGGATATTCGCAATGGGTTCTGCCTTACACCTGCGCTCACGATGAAATTATCAAGTTGACGAAGAGTAATGTTAACACACTGTGACATAATCACAATGAGCTTTGGATGCATTTGAGGTGAACAAATTACAGTATCAAATAATGTGACGGAGATCTTGAAGAATCTTTATGGACAATTCCAATGATAATGAAGTAAATGCAGCTATTATTGAGGGAACTACGAGATAGGCGATCAGAGACCAAAGGTGCGGCCTTGTAACCATCGATACGTTGGCGTCAACAGAAAGTGTTGTGTCATTGTGTTGGGCATCGAGCAGTGCAATATGTAGTGACATGTAAGGTACATGGATCGTACTAGCGACATTGAACCCAATGTGGGTTGATTTTTTCCGTTTTGATTCTTCAACAAGTATTTGATGTTCATTAACGAGGCTGTGCTCCCAGATTCGTTCCCAAATCTGACTTCGTTGATTTAACGACCAAATAATTCCTGGCTTAAGAAACGATTGCCATTTGCAAGTAATAAGCCTAAATTCAAGCGAGTGTAGGTTATACCAGATTCCACTGTTGTTACCGCTTACTTTCGTTATCCAGCTATGCTCGTATCGTCTTCCGTAAATACGCAGCTTGAGGTTAATTAGAGTCTGTTCAGGTAGATTACAGAGACCAGCGTGACTTCTAAGCCATCCTTCCTGAAAAACACTAGACAGGCATTCGTTGCGAAAGCGGCACTGAAGAAAGTTGATTGGTTTGATGGGGTTTCTTGGGTCAATAAATAAAGACAGTACATCTTGATTGTATAGACGAGCCATCCAGCAGATGAAAAAGAGAAGCAGAGAGGCAAGGGCGACTCCTCGTATGTGTCGGCAGGTTAGGTTTAAGGGTGTGGCAACTATGAAGCCACAACTCGCATCCCAAATCAATGCGGGCCAGCTGATATTTTCTACAACGGAGAGAACACGACTAAGCACGAGAATAGTCAGAACAAAAGCCAACCAAACTTCCGAAGGGAAAGGTTTCAATAGTTGCGATATGGTTAGCTTTTTCTTTTCCACCACCGAGTAGCATTCAGGGAAGTCGTCTTTTATAATCGAGTTATGTAGATTTATATGATGCTGGTATGCTTCAGCATTAGATTTCACATCATTCCATGGCATTATGAAGAACTTCAAATGAAAAATGGAACTATTGCAGCGGAAGGTCATCGTAACGTGAGGATATGGTCCATACGCGAATAGCGAAGCAGAGTGTTTTACTGTTGCCAGCTTACAGCTGCTGACTCCACCACAGAGGTGTGATTTGTTCCGGACCAGTCTTAGCGGGTTGACTTTCCAGGAGAACAGGTTGTCGAAGCTTTGTACACATGGGAAAGTACCTGCTTGAAAACCTTTGCTCAAGAAAATAGTGGGCTTTTTCTCGTAGGCGATGTGCGGTCCTTCGGCCACTATGATTACAACAGTCTTGGCGTAGATGAAATGAGTGATATCTATATGTAAGTCCTCATAGAGATAAGTAGAGTTGCGCACAACTATCACGACATAGTGGGGTGCCGCTAGAGCATCAAGGACCACGGATACTTGATTCGCACAGAATGAACAATATTTATCTTTAATCTTTTTGAGCCATTGTTCCTTTCGCGTATACCATTTGAGCGGTGGTTCCTTTGGTAGCAGCAGTCCCGCGCTTGGTTGAAACGTTTGGCCCGGTCTACGGAGGAAGCCACCGACATCAACAATGAGCAGTTTGTTTGCAGGAATGCCTTGTAGCTGCGCGTACCTCTCGGCCAGACAGATCACCTCATGAGTAGACTGATGGTGAGAATACTTGATCTGTTCGCGTGTATAGCCCGACATGGCACTGAAGATTGAGGACTCACATCGGATCGACAAGGATTTGACCGTACTAATGTGTAGGGCAAACCACGTCGTCAACCCAAACATGACTGGGAAGAAACCACTGATAAACACTAAAGACTCTCCACGAATAGTGGCGCTGATCAAACTCGTGAGTATCTCCATGACGGTGAGAGGTCACAACGGATCGATGCAGCAATATTCACGAAGTCGAGGTCCTCGCGGGTGAATAATTAGCGATAATCTTCAGCATAGCGCACAACAGTTGGTAGTCTGGTCTGGTCCGTCGCCGCTGATGTGTTCGAAAGAGTGTTGTCATTGAGTGTGGTTAATACTCGTCTTCATAGGGCGCTGTTGCCGTGGTCACCTTGAATAGCACCACAATATCTGATCGATCGTTCGTCCCCAGAAATAACAAGCAAAAATTCAAGTTAGCAGGAACAAGTTTAGCACTGTCCTATGGTCTTGTTGATCTGTCAGTTGAACCTCAGATAAGCTAATACTAGATGATGTGTGATTCCTAGTCCAGGCCTAAATAGTCCAACTGATCCTATCTAACCTCGTCTCCTGACAGGTTTTTGAAGCAATCCTAACACTGCTACAAGGACCTGTCACAGAATGAAGACAGTTTAAAGCAAGCATATGTTCCCCAAGTTTATAGTACGGACTGAAGGTAAAGCATGGAACAGGTAGTCAATATGGTCCACAAATTAGGATGAGTTCAATAATTCTATTAGTCAGGTGAAGTTTGGTAACAGTGATTATATGGTTGGACTTTGCTGGGTGGACCAACTGGGCTTTGCTTTTATGCTCATCAATTTACACTTTTTTTTGAGAGGAGGAAATTTTCTTCAAACGCACGGACACTACCAGAGTCGTTCCAATCTGCAGGGGGGTTGACGTGGATGACAAAACGCTTCTGCCTGCTAAAACCATCCTCTGCTGAGAGCGTATCTCTTCCCCAGAGTCGGCACGCTTGGCATTTCAATTTACACTTATTAGCACTTAACAGGCCTTTTCTAACCGCAGTTCCCACTAATTTCATATATTCCTCTCCGCATACGAGTTATATTCTAACACTTTAGATGCTTTCGGAGCCACCTTTGGCCAGGTTCTGCTGAGAGTGGCGGCTACCCGCTAGGATAATAACGAGACTGTAATTCTCTTTGCACAATCCAACTCACAATCTATCGTCTAAATCGCGACGCAAAACATAAGAACCGTAGATCCTAAGGTCAGCACTGCTGTCCTAGCCGTTGTTAAACCAACTTCTCGCAACTGTCATATGTTACGATACTCTCTTTATGTGTGTCGTGTAAAAGTTTGGGGTGCACTTGCGTACTCACTGACTGTTTTAGAGCATCTGATGAGATACGTTGAACCGCCCGAATTGATATTGTAGACACCAATGCGGGTTTGCTTCGAATTTCTGAATTTTGCTAAAATGAATACAATTTCCTATGCAACCCTGATCTAAATGCAAGTGAATCAGTGGTTGTGTTCCAATGCTCCGCATGCAAGCTAAAATAATATAGCAATCATTGACATGGGTGCCATGAAAATGGTACGCGCCTGAAGCGTTTAGGTGTGGATTGCTCTGAATGTCGGATCTCTCGGTTGGTAGGTTTTCATTCAGATTAAATTCAATTTCTTGATCGTCTGTACTTGTGGAGTCTGTCGACGCATTTGCATCCGTCGGACAACGATTTCAGCACTGCTTTGTTACTATGGTAATCAAATCTTGACGCCTATCGATCTGATTGTCATCGACTCGCTTGCGACTCGTCCATATAAGACTACATCTGCTCTGGTGCCGCGAGAAAACTCGAGCCATATGGATAAACTATATATATATATATATATTATAAGTCACGATGGAAAAACCGAATGTGACCTGTCTTTTCGGCGTAAGGCCTTGTGACAGCCGGTAGCGCTGTGCTAGACAGATCACGCCATGAGTAGATAAATGTTCAGAATATTTGATCTATTCTCGTGTATCGCCCAACATGGCACTGAAGACTGCGAGTCCACACCGGAGTGACAACGAATTGAGAACAGAAGAGAGAGAGAGAGAGATAGTCTCACAGTGGTGTTTGAAGAAAACGTCCTCCTCTATAAAAAAAAAGCAGACTGATAGAGTGTTTAGTCCACCATTTAATTCTTATACAGTGTCTGCACAGTCCTTAAATGTTCAGTTATTATGGCAGACAACAACAACAGCAATTGCCGATCGTGCAGCGCAAACAACACCACCAAGTGAACATCAATTATCCTACATGAGAGAACTTCGCTTCTGGTATTGAACGCTATAGTGTATGGAGAATGCTTCTCGAAGTTTTATAGAAAATACTTATATCAGAACGGGATCGAAGGCACCAAGGTCCACGGGTCGATATCACCTCACAATAAACGGGCGGGCGAACCCAAAGCATAACACGGAACAAGTAAACACTATGACATAGTTTATCTATTCAAAATTATTAAATAATTCTAATACTGAGCTGAATTTCATTAGACGTTGTCCTTCTGGACATGGCCCAACGAACTAAGTTGTGTACGACTCGTCCATATAAGACTACATCTGCTCTGGTACCGCGAGAAAACTCGAGCCATATGGATGAACGATATATATATATATATATATATATGTGTGAGGAAAGTTTGTGATACGAGCTAGTTGATTTGTTAGTGAACAAGTTTCCTTGGTACCGTTCCGGGTCACTCAATTGCCTTTCTGTGGTATTACGGTCTATATTGAAAACACAATGCATGAGCAGGTCATACGGCCACTACGAGTGCTTGTCTGGCAACTGTCTTACTGTCTCTCATCGCGACATCGAGTGGTCATTTATTTCTCTCTCTCTCTCTCTATATGTTAGCCTCGAAGCACCTCGAAGTTTAGGGACGACGTACTTCACAGCACGTTTCATCAATTTGACGTGGTACTTCGCCACCTCAATTACAATTGAACGCCACCAGCTTTCGGTGAACAATGTGGCGTTCGAGATTAAGCGGTCCCTCCCCGACAATGGGGCGAGGAATCGTATTTGCCGGAATCTGCCAGCATGATTAAAACCGCTTATAACTATTATCACAATTATTAACAATATATATATATACATATATATATATATATATATGTATATATAAACCGAATGTGACCAGTCTTTTCGGTGGAGTACCTTGTGACAGCCCGTAGCGCTGTGCTAGACAGATCACGTCATGAGTAAACAAATAAAATGGTTGTGTTCTGGCTGTGCACTAGGTATTATTCTATTCTCTAGAGGAAGAGTGGAAACGCGTCGATGTATTTGCCCCTATATATGCGTGGATATAATATGTTGTCAATGGTAACTTCGTCTGTTGCATGGTGATGTTTGCACTTTTTTACGAGAAGTCAAGCAATGTATGATGCAGTTCCGTCAATAAACCGCAGTTTGTATTGTATTTTATAGTCTCTTCGATTGATTGTGGTTCGATCACAATGGCAGCTTCGCTCGTTAGTACAACGGCGGCTGAATATTTTTCTGGTGCTCGTCTTTTCTTTCCATCTCTTAGTTTCATGGAGTGACGTGGCTGCTCCTCTTGGCTCTCGCCAATCATGTCCGTTGGCTCTTTGCCGTTACTTTCAGTTTCTGTTGGCGTTTGATCTCCCTTTCTGCTTGCGGTTGTTTGTATCTTTGCTTTTTCGTTGTCTCTTGTTGCAGTGAGGTCATTTGTCGGTTTGGCACTTGTCTCTACGTCTGGTATATTTTCTGGGATAGTTTGTGTGGTGCTATCGTTGATTTGCTGGTTACCGTCGAAGAGTGACTTGTGAAGGAACACTGCGTCCTTTGTTCATTTTACAATATTTGTCTCTGGTACTAGTACTCTATATCCAGTGCCGTCGTGACATATTTCAACCATTATACCTGCTTGTTCTCGTGGGTCTAGCTTTTTTCGGTTAATGTCTTTGATATATAAGTATCATTTAGTTCTAAATGGATGTCATTTGTTGAGATGTGGTTTTCTGTTATGTATTATCTCGTATACGGATTTGGCGCTATTCTTTTCTATGGTTATAGCGTTTAAAATCGTCGAAAGCAGTACCGTGGACGTTAAATTTTGCCTGTGGGTCAGCCCGGAAAATTTAATCTAATTTATTTAACGTTTACGATCTGTGCGCACTAGCTTATGGCTTCTGCCCACTTGCCTAATTTGGAGCTAATTAATATTGTTCTAGCTAAGTCTAATAAAGCGCGGTTATTGCTTTCGGATATTCCATTTTGACTCGAAGTATGGGGACATGAGGTGGTTATTTCTCATCCTATTTTTGTCAGTAAGTCGATGACCTTATCACTTGTGAATTCTGTTCCACCGTCTGAGTGAAATCGTTTAATATTTTGGCCTGTTTGGTTTTGGTACCACGTGGTGAATTGCTATATGCACTCACTTGTTTGGTTTTTAGTGTTAAGAAAGTAGATCTTCAGATACGATGTAAGATCAACTATTAGACACAGGGAATGCTTTGCGTCACCAATGGAAGAGGGTGTTACATAACACAGATCTGCATGAACGGTACTTGCGGACTGAGATTTTGCCGATTCGGGTTTCGATCGGTTCGTTGCTCGAAACTGCTTGCCAGTTCCGACACAAGCTTCACAGTCAGTTAGTTAATCTATGTATTGTATTCCTTGTTGAGTCAGAGTTGCTTTAACTTTATCTTTACCGACATGTGCCAATGCTTCATGTGCTATTTTTGGGCTTACATAGTGCGGCTTAGGACCTGCGTGGGCTTTTTCACTGTTCGGGCTATGCGCGGTCTCATCCAGATTCATAGCCATTTCAGTATTATAGCTACCTGAAGACTTTTTGCAGTACAGGGCCGATGCTTTACCATAGTGCGACATCAATGTCGACTTACTCATGGCCTCTTTTGGGTCACGTCCGGCTTTGCGCTGGGTGCTGAGGCTATCTTTGCCGTTATTGATTGTGATCCCTTCACTAGCTACTTGAACATGGTATCCAGCGTCAGTAAGCTTGCCCACTGATATCAGATTTTTTCTCCTTCTTGGCACATACAGACACCATTTAGTATTAGTGTCTTTGTTTGGTTACCTTCACAGACCGTCAGAACGACTGACCCACACCCTGAGCTCTGAATAAGCGAATGAGCACTTCCGAGACGAACGTTCTGGGTGTCTCTTGAGTTTCCGTACGAGACGAACCACTTGGCGTCATTAACGATGTGGTAACTGGAACCGCTGTCTACTATAAAGATTTCGGTCTAATACATTTTGAATGTTGTGTTGTGTGTTTCTGCTTGCTCATTGGAATCATTGCGCTGTTCGAGTTGTGCCATAAAGGCTTCGGTATGGTGTGGCTCTGGACTTTATGTTTAAGTTGTTTAGTTTTCTTAGGCTGTTTGCGAACGCTACTGGTATGGCCGGCTAACCCGCAATTGAAATAAGTGATCTGCGTGGTGAGGTTGTTTGTTTTGCACTTTAAGCTGTGATCATTTGAATTAAGGTATTGGGCTTTTGTTCCACAGGGAGCTTAAATGGCTCAAATTGTCTGGGTAGCGAGTCTACAAGTCTTGCACATATTATCGCTAGGGATGCTCCAGCCTCGGTTAGGTTATAGGCTAAATTTTTAATGTGTGCCATATTGGCATCCACTGGTTTGTTTGGTCTGTATTTAAAGGACATACATTTGGAGATGGCATGTTCGTTGAGTATACCTGAATTCTTATTGAAGGTCTTTGTGATTTTGCTCCAGATTTTTCTGCTAAGTATGTCTCGAATGCTGCGTAGAACAAAGTTACGATTGTGTCTGAACGGAGTGAATTAAATAGAATTCTTTTGGCCTTTCTGTTGCCGATGTTGTAATGTTGGATCTGTTTCTCTTGATCGGAAGTCGGTTTGGTATATGCCGCGCGGACACATCTTGTGCCTAATAACTGGTCACGTAATTCATTATTCGTATTGTACGGCAGCCATACAATTGGTAAGCAGTAGTACACAGAATATAAGCAGGTTTATACAAATATTGAAGCGGTTTCAGCTCAATCGATTTTTTCTCATCCTTCACAGCTATCTTTATTGTCTTTTTTGGAAGTGAATGATGCTTTACTTTCAACACCTTAAACTAGCCATATTGTAGGGAGTACAAGGGATCCTATCGTTACCTCCTAAGCAAATTCTTCAGCCTGTAGAATGACTGGTATTATGGTCTTGTGTGCTAGATAGTTACGCCCATCTTCCGCAATCATGATGCTGAGTTTAGATTGACTTACTGAAGCATCGCCGACTTTTGATGTATTAATTTTTGCCTTTTTTTGTTTTACTTGTTCCGTAGATTTTTTCTAATGTCTTCTTTGGAAATCGCTTCTTCCTACCTCGTGCTGATAACGTGTACGAATTTTTGAAAACTTTGGTTCACCGAATTGGTTTGAGCGTTTTATGGATGAGCAACTACTACTAAAAATGAGGACACTTATATTTTGTGCTTCGCAACACTGCTGCTTTCGCACCGGTTTATTGCTTATATAGGCATGAATGTCCTTTGTTGCATACGAAAGGGGATATAATAGTTGGTCCGATCAGTCCTCTTGTTTACGCGTTCGGTGAGCTCCAGAATATTCTGATGTAATTTATAAAGAAACAACGATATCCATTTGCCACTTCCAGTTGTGGAGAGGAAACACAAACTACTCTTGGTGTCGTTTACAATTCACCATAAATCGTCTGCAGCTCTATAGTTCACAGCACGCATCGACGTGAAGTTGAGTCCGTCATCTCAAGGATACTCTGTTGATCGGAGTCTGGTCTCCGTTCATCATTGTTGCACTCGCCATTTCAATCGCTTCCTCCACTGAACGGAGGATGTCCCAACTGTCGTTGTCTTCCTGAATCTCTTGGTCCGATTCTAGATAGATTCAGTCGTTGTGATCTTCGTCCTCGAGCGTACGACAAACCCTAACCGATTCTCCGTGTATGTCCCACGTAGATCCTGTGGGGTTTCCCTTGTCGTCACTAGCTTTTTCACAAACTGTTCACTTACAAAAGTTAAAACACTTGTACACCTGAGTCATAAAAAGTTTGTTCACACACGTAAAGCTCGTGCTGATAACGAAATGTTCTTATCTTGTTGTTTTAGTGGCTCCTCTTCGTGAATCATATCGAGTGTCGCGCGTACTTTCCTTCCAAGGAAGAATTCGGCCGGTGTGATACCATCGCGATTTGTTGTGGTTCGATGGGTTTGTACAGTGACATCAACCTATGTCCTAATGTCATGTGTTTTTCCAAGCTTTTTGTATGATCTTTTAAAAATATCAATAAACCGTTCAGTCTGGCCGGTTGATTATGGGTGGAACGAGACAGTGGTTTTATGTACAATACCTCTCGACTTCAGAAAAGCTTTAAATGCTTAAGAAGTGAATTGGGTACCATGATCTGGTACAAGGGTTTTCGGATTACCAAAGCGAGAAAACATGTTCTGTAATGCTGTGATCATATTTGTTGTAATGGCGGAGGTCATAGAGTATACAGCTAGCCATTTGGAAAATGCGTCAATAAAAATTAGCCATCAAGGGGGCCTGCAAAATCTACATGGACTCTGTCAAATACAGAACTTGTTGATGTCCATGATTGTAGAGGTACTTCTACACAAGAATTTTTGTTCATAAAAAATTCTTTTGCCACCTCTGCAAACTTCGAATGGTATCACAAACTCAGTTGGTCGTCGGGCTGTTCGTCTCCTTACAGCCACTCTCGGAAAAACAATATCAGCAGGGATAATACCTTTAGACATTTTAAAAGCTAGAAGAGCGACATGGAGTGCATACAGAACTCTCAACTTAGGTAACCAGTATTTTCCCATGATGTCCGTGACGGAGTCTGTGCGGCGCTTATTAAAGATTACGCGGATCGCATCATTCTGGACGACCTCTCCCCTCTACAGCCTCCCCCCAGACCGCAAGGTATCTAGAGAGATGTGTACTGGGATCAGTGACCGGCAGAGCTCGATATGGGCGGACGCCATCTGCACAAGCGACCTTGCTGAGTCGAGGATTTTGCATTTCTGTTGGAAGGTGATCTCGGCAGCGCAACGAGCCGATGAGTGCGAGTCATCAAGGCAAAATGAGCATGGTCGTGGCTTCTTTGATGCTTGGCTTACGGATGGCGAAACTGTAGCAGGCCTTTCTCGTCATGGTGGATGACTGCGTGTGGAAAGCTCCAGTGACTCGGAAGTTTCCATTCTGTTGCTGTTATTGCTGCTGCCCGGCACCGATGTTTGCCTCCTGGCGCACACTGACATATCTCGTAAGAAACTTCACAAAATGTTCAGTGTGCTTGGCAGCTGCGGCCGCCGTCACACCATCGTCACTCTCATTAGCACTCGCCAGGTCTGCCTGCGTAGCAGCAACGAAACGTCTTTCTTCGGCGAAATCAATCAGAACCCGAGCGATGGTACCGCCTTGTGAATCGCCGTCTGCAATTTAGGAGCATAATAGACTTCTTTTTTTTTTATTTAAAGGCGGGTGTTGGCATGTTAATGCATGCCAACAGCATGGACGCCCCCCCCCCCTTATAGAACTGTTGACGATGTTCAACAGCACCACCCTTCCCGGTATCGCTTATTGCATTCTTCAGTATTGGGTGGTGAGATGTGTAGAAGCCCAGCCATGAGCACCACACATCAGGAGCATAATAGACCTTGATCAGTGCCTATTCCTTCCATCGTCATGATACTGCCCTGTTGTATATGATCCAGCAGCTTGTATAATTTGTTGAGGACATTCGGCGGTTTAACTATCGGAACTTCGAGAACTGTCTAATATTTGTCGTCTTTCAACGCGCACTTGACCGTAACTTGCATCAAGCCTTTTGAGAGCCACCTGATAATTAACGTAGTCGTTGATTGCCAATTTGCTGATAAGCTTCCTCGGTGGACCATTAAGAAGCTTCCGAGTGCCACCAGTTGATCGGAGCCCGTGGCGTCCACACGGCGATTCATCCAATTGTTCAATTGAGATTTCCATAACCGATATTGCAGAATATCTCCCTCAAAGATATCAGGCGTGACATATAGTTGGGATGGTGGAGCAGCAACCACGATTTGTCGGTGCTGTCCATGTTTGGCTATTGCCAGCCGCGCTTGCGGCGCTGTCACAATTGCCAGCAGATGCTGCCCCGTCATGACTGCCGCCAATTTTCTGGCGCAGGTGACCGGCAGCTTCATGGGCCAACAGGCCATGGATGCAATCACGGCAGCGGTCGATAGCCTGAGTAAATTCTTCACCTTCATCGAATTCGGCATCCTCATCTCTCTCAGAAAATTCGGCATGATTCTGAATCTACTCGGTTGATGTCGCGATTCTCTCCGTCCGACGTTCCACTCTTTCAAGGAGTCCATCAAGTTCTAACCAGTATTCTGCCGCGGCTGTGCCATAGCTATGTACCGCCTCATCTTCTTCGATAAATTTCTTCTTTGCGGTTGTCCTCTTCCGTCGTGGAGTTCTGATCTTGGTGATCTGTTGCCTAGTTCCAGCCAGAGCTGGGTCGGGGCGATTATCTCGCGGAGAGTGTTCCATGGCTATTTCCCATTTGCCCAGTAGTTCACTGATTGTTCACAAATTGGGTTAATTTCGCACAAATATAACGATAAGTCTACTTCTCTGTTGCTCGCATCGTCCATCCTGGTCACGCAAGCACCGAGTTCACTTTTGGATTTTATGTATCGTATATTAAACTGCGCGAGCCACTTATCTCATGGGACATGCAGACTTAATCGGGGATTCGCCTTCTATTTGTGCGATGTAATTGAGATGGGAAAAAGGAGAGAGGACACTGAACGCTGGTTTGAAGTTCCCACCTTGATGGTCAACCTTGGACTAACTTCTTATTTTTTACGACACAATGACAATTCTTCATTCTTGGCCGTATACTGTGCGCCCTCTGGGGGCGATTCTCTGAATACACAAATTCAGCGGAACGCTGCTTGACATGGTAAAAATATAAACATGACGTATTAGTCACAGTTTTATGTCTCATTTCTTTGTCTTTCATGATTATTATCAATATGAATATATCGCACGCTTAATTTCTATTGTAACACTATCCGCCCGAAGATTATATAACAATCTCCCTTATTGGCTAGAGAACTCTGGCCGGACTATTCCAACATGAAATAAAGGCAGCTCCAGTGAGGAGGTGGGTAGTCATTCGATTCGCGCCAGTTGTGTAACTAAGCGAAAGCTGACCCCACGAGGGCCACAAAGGCATATGGCCGGCTCTAATGTGCGTGTGTTAAGTGTAGCCTGTTTTGTGTTACATGTGTCTCATTGGCTCATCTTAAGGTGAGAAAATATAAATGTAAAAATACAAGTTGGGTCACAGAACCCTGTCCTTATTGGTTCATTATAGCAACCTACGATCATAATATAACGAAATGTATCACAGTGTATTCCACAATTGTCATCATCAGCGGCACCGGTAGACAGGGGGTTAACTAGGGAATAACACTACTGTCGCTTGCCAAACCTATTTCAGGTAAGACCTATCAAGTCGCACAGATCACTATCGACTATTTGAGAGAGCTGTAGTCTGTAATATGCGAAATAGGCCCGGTTTGGTTGATTAGAATTTATTTCACACAGTTCTGAGTAAATATAACAGCGACATAACACAATACATACATGATTCATTGTGCACGATTGCGTGCTGGTCTGATACAAGCGACAGCCATTACAGTTTGCCGATACAGTAGATATGACATAATGTCTCCTTGCTTGACAGTCCTTAATGCATATAAAACAAACACGGTGCATAGTGGTTCCACAAATACAATAATAACAGGTGCTAATAAGATACGTAATTTCTCCCTAATAATTAATAATACCCTTTGAACACTTGTGATCCACACATTCAAATATTGCCGCATTTGGCAGCATTGGCTTCTAATTAGCCACCCATCTTGGGTAATCGATTTCTATATCAAATTACTTAACACACCAGTTGTGGATGCCCTTCCAACTCCATATGTATAACTAATTGTTCCGTTTCGGGACGTCGCCTAGTTTGGGGTCAGATGAACCGATCTCTTTTTCCAACAATGAATAATAAACTAATCAGGGTTGTGTCACTCGTCGAGGAATAGTAGTACTTCGCGTTATTTTGCTTATCATAGGTAATAGGTCACTAGTCTACTCGGTGCCATACGATCACCCCCAGTAGAATCTAGATTTTGTCTTGAGATTTACGAACGTATCCCAACGACCGCCCAGCACAATCTGTCTTCCTCATATTTGGTATCGCAACAGACCAGAATTCGCCATCCGACCAGTACCGTTCCTTACCGCAAACGCGATCACCGTGGTGCTCAACAGCCCTCGTCGATCTGCCAAACTCACAACTTCGATTGTGCGGTGCTTGACGCCCACGCGTGATCAATCGACTCCGATCCGACTTGCTCAGGTAGCCAATCTCGCTTGTCTGTTCTAGGATCCTTCTTGAATCGTCTCAAACAGCCCGACTACCGTCGTTCACGCATCAACCTTGATTTATGACCCCAGTGACCAGGCGTGACCGTGCTACTGTGACAACAGGCTTCACCATTACTTGGTGGCAAGTACAATTCTACACAATTGGACATTGGGATGTTGTGCTTTGTTCTAAGCGACACTCATATGGTTAATTTATTCCCCGTATCTCTCTCGTAAATCTGTGTGATCGGTGTTTTCTTGCATACCCTCCACCCTCCCATTAAATTGTATTTGTGTACGATTGATGTTCTTGTTTTTTGATTTTACGTTCGTCAACTGTAACTCATTATAAATGCCGATTTATCTTGAGGCGTCTTCGTCGGAAAATTTGACTAGGTGATGATGCGGCGTTCCCTGAAGCCAGATCTTGTATCGAAATGCTTCGTCGGGTATCTCAAGCGATTCTTGTTTGTGCAATTCTCTTCTTAAATCACTGGATGAGTCTGCAGTCCAACACAACACTCGTATCTTACATCCCATATGGTTCAGTTAAGCCACTCGTATGTATTTCCTGCCACTTTAATAGAATGAGTTAGTTTGAAGCATATGCTTTATCTGATAAGGTTTGTTTTATGAAACCCTCTCATATACAGACTGTACAACGTGAACAGTCTTTCCGACGCAAAAAGTAAGAGCTAATATTCAGCAACAAAAGGAACGACGATCGATATCATCAGATTTCACAATCTACGTATCTACATATTATTAATTTATTCTAATAATTTGGTGATGAACTGCTCCTTGCGCAAATAAATTGCCAATATCAGTTTCGCTGTGAAGAGAAAAGTGATCGCTTGCCTTCTGCCCTCGCAGTTTGAACGTTTCGAGCAATGCAATCAGGCTTATTGTTCCCATGAGAACAGCTCCTCCCAAAATTTATTTTTTATTTGGCTTTAAAACGCAGGTATTGATAGAGGATATTCGAAATGGGTTCTGCCTTACACCTGCGCTCACGATGAAATTATATGTTGACGAAGAGTAATGTTAACGCGCTGTGACACAATCACAATGAGCTTTGGATGCATATGCCTGCTTATTACTTTGGTGGGCCTCCTCTCCAATT